>QGSO01000323.1:85000-103633 GCA_011037825.1 Carya cathayensis
CTAGCATGAGCTAAATTTTATTTATTTTAAGAAAACGATGTAACCTAGTTCTGAACTATGTTTGATTGACTATGCTAATTTAAGGCAATTCTCTTTTTGTTTATCTGATTTATTCTGAGTTTATTGCTTCTAATTAACTGGCCATTGATTAGATGATATTTAATCTTGTGATTTGCTATCGAAAGAGGGAATCATAGGGTAGATCTTTAACATTTCAGCATAGGTAAATATAGAGATCGAAAGACTTGTATGAACCTATGTAGTATTTAAATCATTGGTATTATTGTTTCTTGTTTTATTAATTTGCATATTCTTGTGTAAATTGATGAACCAGAATAATTTCCACTTGACTATCTAAAGAGGCTTTTGGATGAATTAGAGATTTGCTAATAGACAAAAAGAAAATTAAATTAAATTAATTAGATGAGAAAAGCATAGTGAAGAATTAGGTGAAATCGATTTCCTAGAAGTTTTCTTTCCCATTAATTTGATTTTCGAACGTCAGTTTTATTTCCTTTACGTATTTCTCTTTGAGTTGATCTTAGTTTAAGTTGCAACTACAAAAATCTTAGTGATTCCTCTAGATAAAATCAAGGTTAGAATAATTTTAGTATTTGGCAAAAGTAAGGTACCAATTCCTGAGGACAATACTCTTCTTATCACTTTACTATAAAACTACGATACTGTGCACTTGCAGTTTTGCACCGGTCAGTCAACTCGTTATTCAACTTGATCCGATGAACCCGACAAAAGTTGGGTGGCTATTTTTGGATCATGCGGACGGATCAGCCCAGGGCTTTTTTTCATAGGCCTAATAAAGCCACAATACATATTATGTGTATGTTTCATGCAATCAATGCATTCCTATCACTTTTTTTTCCCTTCTTTTTCTTTCAGGTTAGTTCCCCTTTAATGGCTCTAACAGCTCTTTGTATTGCTCTATCAACCCTCCAAACGTCATGCTGAATTGTTGATTGCCTTTCTTTTCTATTCATTCTTGTAGATCCAGAAATAGCATCTACCACTCCAGGGAAGAAAACCCTCTTGCTTTCATAGTCACTAGGAGGCCCATAAATCTACTTCAAAAAAAAAATGTTTTTAAGAAAATAATAACCATAAAGGTAAAGTGAATCCAAAATAAAGATCTGAGTAGGAAGTTCCCTTTAGGAGTAGTTGTGAAATAGAAGCTAACGGGTTTTCTGGACTACTACAGAGTTACCAGTACAATGAATCAACTGAAATGAGTAAAGGAAAAGGAAATCACTTACAAGATGCTTAAACCACTGCCTTCCTTGAAGTCCATTTGCAGCCAAGAACCCTCTTTCAGCAAGCATCAACAGATCATTCAATGCTCGCTTTAGCAACACTACACGACCTACTTCATTCATAAACACTATAATTAATAAATAGGAGATTCATTCATTCAATGTTCCAAATCTCTTAGTATCTGCTCTTCAAAACAAGAAATGTCTTACAATTAGTTTTTTCATTTCTTTAAATACAAGCAGGAAACAAAAAGTAAAAAATAAAAATCAGAAAACCACGCAAGAGGGAGATTTTGCATAGGAGATTTATGGTTAGTTTTTTTTTTTCTCTGAAATAAGCTTGCATTAATAAAACTGATATAGTACCAGGAGATTTATAGTTAGTTTTACCAATATTTCAAATGCCCAAAAAAAAATATTGGTTTACCTTTGCCTCATTTTGAGCTGCTTTGGCTGCAACATTAAGGTCTTCAATTGATGCTACCAAAGGATGAATAGATACATTGCAAATTAGGATACCTAGATCTACCCAAATATCAAAGCAAGAAAAATCCCAAATTTTCTCCGAATCACAAAGAAGAGAACCAGTTCGATCTACCCAAATTTTAATCTCAAAGCACTCTTTTGTTTACAAGTCTTAACTCCACTTCTCTCTCTCTCTCTCTCTCTCTCTCTCTCTCTTCCCCTCCTCCCCTCTCTCTCTGCCTCTCTTTTCTCTTCTCCAAGTAAACCCGTCCCCCACTTCACTACTGCAAAGCTAAAATACCAGAGTCCAAACCCAGAAACAAAGATAGAGAGAGTGTGCATTTTATCAACAAGATTTGGAACGCATTGGCAAAAGAAAAATGATAAAGTAAGGCCAAAAATAGAAAAAAGTGAAGAGAAACTTACAGCCCTCCTCCCATATGTATCAGTTGTCCTTCCATCTACTAATGCACTTATCACTCCTCCAAGAGACAACATCGAACCAAAAACATAATATGGAGACTAGTTTTGCATGAGAGAGAGGTCTGAGCAGAGATGTCTGTGCAAAGAAGACTGGTTTTGCGTGAGAGAGAGAGAGAGAGAGAGAGTGAGTGAGTGAGTGAGTGAGGACGACGGCGGAAACCTAGAAAATGGTAAAACGTAATATATATATAAAAATTCAGATACCGGATTTTAATACCGGATTCGAACCGTATAGGCCCGGATTATGTAATCCAGGTTTGGGCCTGGATTTGATCCGGGTCAGAACCAGTAACTGGAATCCGATTTATTCGGATTCCGAGCCGGGCCAGATAAAATCCGGCTCAGATAAACATGCCTAAAATATAATAAACAATTCAATTTTTTAAAATCTCAATTCAACTTTTTCAAATCCCAAAACAACAACAACAATAATAATAATAAATAATATTCTAACTATATTTTATTCAACTTTCATATAAAACTATATCATCTTATCTTACTATCTAAACTAATATGTTTTTAATATTTTGTTGTTCTTATTTATTTAATTTTAATTATTCCTTTTTCAAAAGTTTTTGAATTTTAAAATAAATTTTAAATCTTAAAAAAATACAACAGACTATCCGCCAGACTTCAATCCGTCGAAGGTGTTGAGGGTTCAAAGGCCAAAGAACCAGCATATGAAGGTGTGCATGATGTGCCCCATGAGCATTCACTGCAACACCTATTTGGTAGAAAAAAAATGTTGGCAGCAAATGCTCATGCGGAGCATCATGCGCACCTTCATTTGCTGGTTCTTAGGCCTTCAAACCCTCAGCAGCTTTGATGGATCGAAGCCTGGCAAATAATACTTGTTCAACACCTTTCTTTCTCCCATCATTCAAACAAATTCACCAAGCAGCACTTATGATCAGACTTCAAGAGGACGAAGATCGCCGGTTTATTCCAAGTAGCAGCCTCCCATTTGAGGGTGTTATTTTGCATTTAACACCATGACCGACCTGAATATTTCATAGTCCATCAATCTTTGAAGTTTTACAAAAATTAAAGAAAATGTCACACTTTACGTAATGAGATGAAAGTAAAATAAGAGTATAATGTAGCATTATTCATTAAAAAAAAAATTAAGATAACAAATAGCACTAGTAGTCAAAAAATTAATAAAATTAGTAAATGATATCAAAATGTTGCCTCAATCATCTAAGTAAAAAATAACTAAAGGTGGAAGATTATATATCAATTTAAGTTAAGATGAGAGCAAAGTGGAATAATTATCAATCATATTATAGAAATTAAATGTAAAGTTAGCTTCTCATTAACCATAAAAATCTTAGTTTACGTAAGGTTTGCATGCGTCATGGACTCTCAGTATCACCTACAGTCGCAGCCGCTAGCCGTTACCCAAGGACCACAACAACAAAGTTACAGAGAGAAGTTCTCTCATCTCTGACAGCTTAGAGGAGGGGGAGGAGAAGAAGAAAAAGGAGAGAGAAGTCGAGGATGGTGGGCCGTGGCCATTGGTACTAAGTTGTGAAAGCTTGGTAAACGGGAGAGAAAACTCATAAGAGAAGAGCGGACTTAGCGGAGAAGAGGATGGGGTGACTGGAATGAGAGAAATGAGAGGAGAGAAAGAGAATGTGACATTTATATGCAAGGTTTTGTAACGTTTTACCCAAAATAGTGTTATTTCACTATAAACTTATTTATATATGTATGTGTGTGTACGGGCCGGATGCGGGTGGATGCCCCATAGCCTATAGTTGATGGGCAGGGGGGCCCTCACTTTGACTAGGCTAGGGCAAGAACCTTGGGGTAGACGGACGGATTGCAGGCCCCACCCCTAGTTTGGATACAAATTAGTCTCAAACTTTTTCTATATTTTCAATAAAGGCAATTGTTTTTAGGAACAGTTCAGCTGGATACAAGCGGGTTGTGCAAGCAGGAGGTAAACGACCGTATATTTTGTAATAAAAAAATAAAACTGTGAGCAATAAAAAATAAGTAAAGAAAGATTATTTAGTGAGTGAGTGAAGAGCAGAGGCTAAACCTTCCTTCTCTGGAAGCTTGACAATGTTGCATCTGCTTTATCTGAAACTCTCTTCTATTCCTCAGCAACTTTATCCTCGGAATAGTCAATTTCAGTAGGGTTTTACTGTTATATACATACATAAACAAATACAAAGGAATTATATTTCAATCTTCCAAACCCAACAAACTTTGAATCAATAAAAGAAATCCCATTTTTCACATTTACAAAATATAGATTATCCAAACCATTCGCAATCCCTCCATTGGTAGCGAATAGAAAGAAAAAAAAAGAAAAGAAACTCCAACGTAAAGGTAAAAAAAATTTCAGCTGAGTTGTAAACCAGTCGATGTTTTTCCCTTTGTGCGCAAATGCAAACAAAGAAACACCTAAAAAGAAGAAAAAATAATAATAATTCAAAGTTTGTATAGAATGGTGGTTGTCTACTTATCCACAGAGAGAGAGAGAGAGAGAGAGAGAGAGAGAGAGAGAGAGAGAGAGAGAGAGAGAGAGAGTGGTCAGTTGGAGGAGAAATGAGAAGAATTGGAGAGGGAGGGATTACAACTGAAATTTTTGAAGGAGAGAGACGAAACAAAATTAAGAGAGAGAATGAAGAAAAAATGACAATACACTGACGTGCAGAGCTGTTTGCATGTCGGTTGCCCCCTGCGCTTGCAATTAGCATTTTTGTTTTAGGAAATGTTTCTAAAACTTTCAATTTTGAAGCAGCACTTCTGATCAGGCTTTGAGGGGACAATGATCGTCGGTTTATTCCAAATCGTGACTCTATGTATACTTGAATATCATAGAATCAAATAAAAGTTTCAGATATCATATTCACATTTTATGCAATAGAAAAACAAAGTACACAATTTGCTCATATCAATACCAATCATGATAAAACGTCATATTTCAAAGTTCAGATACAGAGACTAGTGTAGAATATAACCAATGTTGTTTTCATCATAATATGAAGGTTATTCACAAAATCAACCTTAGTCAATTTTAGAAAAAAACTAGCATAGGAGCACCACTTAACAAACTTTTGCAATGTACTATCTAAGCCTTAAACTCGAATAATAGCAATATAACAACCTAATCTAGAAAAAAATATCACTATATATTAATAACTCATACCAATACAAAACCAACCTAACAAAATTCTATAACCTGAATTATAACTCAATACGAGGCCATAAATACAATAGTCCATCATGGTGCTTGGGTTTATAATAGTCCAAGTACAACATCCAATGCACTACTACACCAATAGATTAGCCAAACTTTCTTGGATTTGCTTAAAATTCAGCACAATGCACCTCACCAATAACAATCATACTCTCAAGACATCTAATCACTAACCCACATTTTACAACCATCCCATCTCAAACTAGGGGTGGGCAGCGGGCCCCGACCCCTATTTGCACAACCCTGCATCTAGCCCAGGAAGGCCCAACCCCACCTTGCATTTCCTCCGCCTCGCCCCCACTTCTATTTATATATAAATAAAAACATAAATATTTTTTTATATACAAAAACATAAATATATGTTTATATTTTACAAATTGTGTATATATAAATATATATTACAATTTATTAGACTTGTTCATAAAGTATGCACTAGCAAATTTAAAAATTACATAATTTTTAAATATAGTCATATTTACAAAATTTAAATTTACAATTTGGATTTAATCACTTTTGGACCTATAAATAATTTTTAAAACCTAGTGGAATATAGTCCATATTTGAAGTGGACATGAGGCGGGACAGATTGGGACCCGTGGGACCCCCCCGCCCCATGTGAGACGGGGTGCGGGTAGCACCCCTATCTCCAACAAAGAAATTACAACAAGGGACCCTCCAAACATCAACCAACCATGAAATCACTCAACGACAAACTCCAACATACAAACATGGATGACTTCTAGTAGGCACCAATCATGAGAGACACGAAAATTAAACGGTGGGGGCGACCAACACCCCGAGATTGGGGCTTAGCAGTCTGGCCTCGGGGTCAGACAGCGTGGAGGATGGTGGTAGCGGCACAACCAGTATGTGTAAGGCAGCAGCAAAGATATGTGCGAGAGTGAAACTAAAAGGGAGATACGCAGACAGAGAGAGGGAATAGAGGCTGAAAAAACTAGGATACTTACCGGCGATGGCGTCACAGAGGTCATTGGCAGTGGTAGCAGGGACGGAGGCGAGAGCAAAGACAGTGATCAGGGGAATTGCGGCTTATGTTTTAGAGGCAATGAGAAACAGGACAAAGATAAAGATACAATATTGCAATTGCTTTACACCAGAGTGCTACCATGAATCTAGCCTATTGTAGTTTCACTAGATATATGTTCAAAAAAGCTTTGATTTTTTATTATTGGCAATTTAGAAAGGCTCTTTGATACCAGTGATTCTAGATTAGGGAGCACTAAAGCTGAGTAGAAATCTGAAAATTCAACTCCGATCCCGACTCCGCTCTGGCTCCGCTCCGGAGTTTTTTTTTCACTGGAAGTCAGAGGTGGAAGTGTTTCGACTTCACCTCCGCTCCGATCCGACTCCGACCCATTGACTCCAACTCTGATTCATCCTCCGACTCCGAATTCCCCTCCGACCCCGACTTCGACTTCCAATCTAACTCCGGTCTGATATAATGCATATTTTATAAAATATATGTGTTGCCCAGATGACTAACACAAGAGGGGAGGTGAATTGAGTTGTATTTAAAAAAATAACAATTATAAATCAAATATACAATATAAAATATAAACAAAATATGAAACAGCAATAAATATAAAGAGTAAGGGTAAGAGAGAAGCAAACTCAGTATGTTAATGAGGTTCGGTCCCACTGCCTACGTCCTCGCCTCAAGCTACTCCTTGAGGATCCCCGAATTCACTATTCAATCTCCTTCAGGTGGAGATAGAAACCTATTACACCTTTGAACAACACTGCTACAAAGGATTCGTGTAGAACACCCTCTACACTTGCAATCGCCTTACACGTGGTGATTCAACGATTCCCTGTGTAGAACACTTTCTACACGCACAAGGGTTGTACACACCATTTTACTGATACAAGAATTGATAGTGGGTAGGATATCAGAAAACACTTCTCAATGAGTGAAATAAGAACAATACAAGCACAAACTATATCTCTCAAAATGAACAAGGGTTAAGGCTCAATATTTAGAGAAGAGAGAATAAAATTTGAATGAATATTGTATGCTCTTGGTGTTGTGAATGTGAAGCTCTCAAATGATCTATTTATAGGCATATGAGACTTCATATTCAAATTTAAAAAGATTCACATGTCAAAACATCATCATTCACTTTTCAAAAATTCAAACCTAATCTTTTTACTTTTTGCATATGACAAAAGGAGCACACTTTGCTTTTCAAAAAAATCAAACCTAATCTTTTACTTTTTGCATATGACAAAAGGAGCACACTTTGCTTTTCAAAAATTTCAAACCTAATCTTTTACTTTTTGCATATGACAAAAGGAGCACACTTTACTTTTCAAATTTTTCAAACAAAGACATCTTCCTTTTGCATAAGTCAAGAAAAATATCAATCACTTTTGAAAATATTCAAATAAAACATGCACATGTGAAAGATGACAATCAATTATCTTTCAAAATTTTCAAATTTAATTTTCAAAATATTCATGCACATGTGGAAAATGTATTTTAATGCTTTATGATAAAATATTAATTTTTGAGCTTTAATCCTAATTTCGAATTTTAAGAGATTTACAACATTTCTCTATGACTTTAATGTGAACTTGTTTCCTTCTTGCTCATGCTAGGTTCTTTGATGTGCTTGACTTCATTGTGTGGACAAATTGAGCTTGAGACTCCTTCATTCTTTGAATTCATTTGTTATCATCAAAATCCATGTGTAAATATATAATTACACAAAACTTGAAATTTTAGGTTCAACAATATGTGTTTTCAATATATTAACATCTAATAAATAATAAATGTATAAACACTATAATGAATAAAAACATGTAATATTATAATACTAATGTATAATAATATGTAAAACTAATGGATAAACACAACTATATAAATAAAAAATTTATAATAACATGTAATAGTAATGTGTTAATAACTAAATTATTGATGATATAGATTTTATATAACTATATTTATATAGTTAGTTAAACTCAATAGTCAATAATATATTAGCAGGCCCCATGGGTTAAATCCGAGAAAAAATAATATATTTATAATAGCATAGTAGGCTAGTAGCATGGCCCTTATATTTTACATGTTTTTATAAAAATATATGTATATTTTATTCATTAATCATATATATTTATATATTTTATATAACTATACCTTATATAGTGAGTTAAATACTAGTATGAACAAATGTACCTAAAATAATACACTTATAGTCTTATACTATAATAACATGCAACACTAATGTACCTAATATACCATGTAGTACTAGTACTAATGTATAGTAATACTATACAATCTATAGACTATAATAACATGTAATACTTTTTTTTTTTTTTGAAAAAGACTTCAATTCATTACTGAATGAAGGAAGTTACAGCTGTGACCAATAATTACGGGTAACAAGTCCCGCTTACAAGCCAACTATCCAATGGTTGTACGCTCCCCCACACATAACTTTCATTGCACCGGACAATGTCTAAAACTTCTAAACTCTCCAAAGACAACACCGTACTGAGATGAGAGACTCTGTTAAAACAGAAGTGTCCATCTCGACTTGTCTGCGAGAAAAAACAAACACCAAACATCCCCACCCTCCATGAGATACTAATTTATAATAACATGTAATACTAATATATAATAATTAATATGTAATATTACAATATAGTTATATACTTTACTAGTATAATTATAGACTATATATATATAAACTATATTATATATAGTTAATATATAATATAAAATATAAAATATATACTATATATATCAAATATATTTTATATTATATATTAACTATATTTATACTTATATATATTAACTATATATATTATTAAACTTTAATATTATATATAGTTAATATATATAAGTATAAATATAGTTAATATATAATATAAAATATATTTGATATATATAGTATATATTTATATATAGTATATATTATAATATATACTATATATATTAAATATATATAGTTAATATATAATATAAAATATCTTATTTTATTTTATATATTATAATATTATATATATAGTATAGTTTATATATATATAATATACTATATAACTATATATATACTGTATAGTATTAGACTATACATATTTATACTTATATAATATATATAGTTATATTATATATAATAGTATAGTTAATATATATAGTATTAAAACAAAATTAAAATTTGATTTAGGGTTTACAAAAAAAAAGGGGGGGGGGGCTCAAAAATTAAAATGACCAAAACAAAGCCCAAATGGCGTCGTTGGACTCTGTTTTGGTCACAAAAACAGAGTAAATTAAAAATAAAGTAAAATGGCGCCCTTTTTGGAGTCAAACGCACTGAAAATACAATATTCGTTCAAGCGGTGTGTCAAGAGCGAGTCGAGCGAACTCCCTTCTACAACCGCTCGAGCTCACTGTAGAGCTGTCGTCGAGCGTTCGACTCTGTCTGACTTCGCTCGAGGGGCCAATGCATCCACTCAAGCGATGTGGACCAGACTCCACATTACTCAACAAAACGATGCCATTTTGTTCCGTTCATATTCAATCCCCCCCCGACCCTCAGTCCCTCACAGCTCACTCAAATTCACTTTTAATCACTTGATAATTCCTCTCACAGCTCACTCGAATGAACCCTAGCTCAGCCCCCACGAAATGGTGCCACGATCTCAGCTACAGCCCAGCCTCAGCCTCCGACGGCGTCGTTGCATCTCCGGTCATCTCCTCTCTTCCTCTCACATTTAATTCGCAGGTATTGCATTTTATATGTATTTTGGTATGTTTGGTTTTATTCGAGAGAACAGCTATGCCCAAAATCAGAGCTTGAATCCTTCCAATTTTTAGCTGGTGTAGTGCACTACTTTATCTAATGTTCCCAAAGATAGCTCAGTAGTTTCGAAACCAGAAATGTATTAATGTTCTTTTGAAGTGGTCAATGGTCCTCGAACTAATTGGCACCTTCTCCTCTCATAAGGTGTGAGGCTGCATGTTCAGTACATAGTAATGCATCAGTTGTATGGGATGCCTTTCTCTCACTATCAGACTATTAGCTATTGATGACCAGGTAATCATCATAATCATCTAATCATATTTGCTCACTCTTGTAATTTTGTATAGAAAGTATTCTCTCAGGTTTTTTGTGTGGCACACTTTAACCAGAACCAGTTTTGCCGCACCCTTAAAAACCATCATGCCACATTCCTTGCACTGTTGCCTCTATCTATAAGTAGTCATGCTTTTTACTTTTGCTTACCTATCAGAAAAAACCTTGTTACATTCGCTTGCAACAACCTCACAACATTCATTTTCCGTCCGTCCTTACCTTCTTTTTGGGTTTGTTTGAACTTTATATGCTACAACAAAATAACCTTCTTGGAAAGTAATATTGTCTAGCTGTCTTTTTGGAAAGTAATATGTGGTCCTTTTTTTTTTTTCATTGCCATATGTGGTCTTGAAAAGTAGTTTAAACCTAAGAAGCTTATAAGTTGTATGGAACCTTACAAGACTACATAAAATGAAAACCCATAAATTTGTGTCGTGATGCCTCCCATTTTATCAACCCCACGTCCCCAAAAACCCCAAAACCCAGCTTTCTGAAGTATTAGTTGCTTATTGTTTCTGCCCAGTTATTATTGACAAATGAAAAATAATAATCTACTTTAGGAAGTTGTTGGTAAAAAATAATAATATCATTTTGCGTTGTTTTTACATATCTACTTAACAGTTAGGGGCCAGGGCTCTAATTTGCTAGTTTTACTTCATGAATTTATCCTATTTATGTTTATCTTGTTTGTTGTGTTCTACAGTTCTAGTTATTAAATCATGGATATGGAAGGCACAAACACTCTTACATCCACAAGTGCATCTTGTCCTAGCATCCCAACCCCAGAACAACTGATTGATGCTCCCAGTCCAATAGTTGATGAGTCTAGCGAACCAATAGACTCTTCGGTAGGCACTCCTAGTGCCTTCCATTCTACCCCTCGCCCTCCACCTGGTAGTAGAAATCCTAAGAATAGATCTGAGGTATGGTCCCACTTCACAAGAGTACCCGATTGTGATCCCGAAGAGCCTGTTGCTACTTGTAATCATTGTCATAGGCAATGGAAATGCCATCCCAAAAGGCAAGACACTTCGGCCATGAAAACACACATCCAACTTTGCCCCAAAAACCGTAAGAGTAATTTGGACAAGAGTCAAATATTCTTGGTCCCGGAAGCAAGAAGTAAAGGAGGGGAAGGGGCGAAGACCTTAGGGATGGCCAAATACAATGAGAAAAAAATCCGGGCTGCCCTTGCTAGGATGGTGATAGTAGATGAGCTTCCATTTAGATGTGTTGAGGGAGAAGGGTTTCGAGAATTTGTTAAATCTCTTGATCCAAGGTTTCCTATTCCTTCTCGATTTACCATAATGCGTGACTGTATGAGGCTATTCTTGAGAGAGAATGATAGCTTGAAGAAAATGTTTTTGACCACCAAACAAAGAGTGTGCCTGACCACCGACACTTAGACTTCTATCCAAAATATTAATTATGTGTGTGTGACCGCTCACTTCATTGATAGTAATTGGAAGTTGCATAAGCGGATCATTTCATTTGTTCAGATTAGCAACCACAAGGGGGCAACGATTGGAGGGAGTTTGAGGAGTGTATGCTTGATTGGGGCATTGACAAAATACTCACAATTACGGTGGATAATGCTACCTTTAATGACTCCGCTATTGATTGGTTGAGAACAAGGGAAATAGGAAGTGAGGATTGTGTTACAGCTCACAAGTTTATTCACATGAGGTGTACAGCAGACATCTTAAACCTTATTGTGAGTGAAGGTTTGAAAGAGGTTGATGAATAAATTGTAAGGGTCCGAAATTTGATCAAGTATGTGAAGTCTTCTCCTCAAAGACTTGCCATTTTCAAGTCTTGTGTTGATAGATCAAAAGTTCAATGTTCTAGTTTTTTTACTCTTGACGTGCCTACTAGATGGAATTCGACTTTTCTTATGTTGGACGTGGCTGAGAAGTATCAAAAAACCTTCCAACTTTTGCTTGATGAAGATCCCTACTCATGAGTTTATTTGTCTGAGGATGGACATGGGAAAAAGGGTCTAGGAGCTCCTGGGCCTGATGATTGGGAGACCATAAGAAACTTTTCGAAGTTTCTTCAAATATTTTATGGTGTAACATTGCGTATTTCTAGTACACTACATGTCACATCAAATATTTATATCCAAGAGCTTGTTGCCATTCATAAACACTTGAATAATTTTTGTGACAATAATAATCGACGTTTGAGTTCAATGGCTTTCAGAATGAAGACAAAGCATAATAAATATTGGGGTGATCTTGAAAAAATAAATCGGTTGTTGTTTATTGCTGCTATTCTTGATCCGCGGTTCAAATTGGTTACTCAAGCATATTGGTTCAAGAAAACATTGGGTGAGGAGAAGGGTGAGGAATTTGTTGCATTCCTCAAGAGGGATATGAAATATTTGTATGAACAATATGTAGATTTTGGTGGTGGGCAAGTAACTGGTTCTAACTAAACTCAGAGCGGTGATGCTAGTGCATCAATGGGGAGTAGTAGTAGTACTGTTACAGAATATAATCCCTTGGATTTTTTGATAGAGTTCCATAAAGAGCATACAACATCCTTGATGAATTGTAAGTCGGAGTTAGAGCATTATTTGTTGGAGAACATTGAGATTCCTACGGGGAGTTTCGATATTTTAATTTGGAGGGAAGTTAACTCCACCAAGTATCCGGTTCTTGCTCTAATGGCAAGAGATATCTTGGCCATTCCAATCACCACCGTTGCATCTGAGTCAGCATTTAGCACAAGAGGCCGTGTCCTGGATCCGTTTAGGAGTTCTTTGGCTCCTAGAACTGTAGAGGCTCTTGTGTGCTCGCAAAACTGGTTGAAGTCCACTCCTATATGCTTGATTCAAAATTATTAGGAAGCCATTGATGATGCAGAGAACTATAAGCTAGACTCAGGTAATGTATTTAGATATTTTTTTAAGTTGTTATATAAGTTGATTTTGACATTTTATAATAATAATCTCCTATGCTTTAACATCTTAATGTAGAATTACCCAATTCTATGGTCAGCATACTTCGTAAAGATGATTGACAATCTTGTTTATGGTATCTTATTTCAATTTTGCTTTCTTTATTTTTATAAATTTATATGGTATCTTATTTCCTTACTAATTTTGTTCTTTTCTTTCAGGCACAAGTTGAAAAATGACATTTATTGTAATTTGTATTGGTTCTATTATTGCAAGTTGTAAGTTGTAACTTATTGATGGAATTAGAACTTGTTGATGGATGATGAGACATGAGTTCATTGAGTTGGTTGGATAATTTGTGAGGATAGATGATGGAATCTGGATGGGTTAGATGATGAGTGTTTTTGGCTGTGTTATTTTGTTTGTTGTTGTTGTTGAAATGACAACAGCATGGAGATGCTAGATTTGGTTGTGTATTTTTAACTTGTAATTTTGTATGAATTATGTTAGTTTGTAATTTTTGGTTATGTATTTTTAATTTGTAATTTTGAATGAATTATTTTAGGTTGTAATTTTGGTTATGTATTTTTAATGTGTGTATTTAGTTTTAATTTAGTTTTTAATTTTGGTTGCACATTTGAATTTTGTTAAGGGAAAAATGAGTGGATTGACATATTCTTGTGAAAACCTATGTAAAATAATGTTGTAACAAGTGTTGAAGCGAAAAGGCTTGAAGTGTGCTCATTATTGGTCAAAACAAATGGCTTCGCTTGACCCTCGCTCAACATGGCGCTCGAGCGAATTCAGGCTGAGTTGAACGCTCGATACTCGCTCGACATGTCGCTCGAGTGAATTCAGGTAGAGTTGAATGCTCGACACTCACTCGACATGCCGCTCGTGCGAATTTAGGCAGAGTTGACCGCTCAACACTCGCTCGACACTGAACTCGAGCGAACTCAGGCAGATTGGAACGCTCGATACTCGCTCGACACTGAGCTCGAGCTATAGAGTCCCAAATTGTAAAATTGAAATGTTAACTGAGTTAAGGAAAAAAGTCTTAAAAAAAAAGCTTAACAAAAAAGCCCAATTCCAACTCCGCTTCGAGAGGCACTTGCAACCGGATTCGGAGTAGGAGGTTGGATTCGGCCTCCGACAAAGTCGGGGTCGGAGGACGACAATTCCGACTCCGAACAATTGGTGCTCAGCCCTAGGGAGCACATAGCCAGCAAAAAAATAATTGTTCTTGCGCTATGCTCATTATAGAAAATTCAAATCTTTTTATACATATGAGAAAACATATAAAATCTAGCTTCATGGAACCAGTTAAATAAAAAAAACATAATATAAATAAGAAAACAATAATATTAACAGTAACAATAATTTATCTGGAAAGTAAAATGAGCTAACTCATATTCTTTTTATCTTCCAAGCTGCATGGGCAGCTTATATGACATCCTCGGCTCCAATATTTTACTCGTTTGAATTCTATCATTTTCATTCATCTCATTATGATTTTTTCAGCTAAACCTGTTGGGATGATTTTGTTTTCATGTTCAATATGACATTAATGAGATTGATCAGTCTAGACATCTTCTGTGATATCCCGTATTTACGTATATTTTTATTGAATGATTATTTAAATTATTATAATTAGTAGTTCTCTTATTTTAAATTTAACGTGTTAATTGTTGGACTATTTTATGACTTTTAAGTTATGAAATTTATTTTAATTTGTTTTCTTAATATTAATTATTGTTTTGCATTTAAATTGCTCTTTACTTTAAATTATTTTATTGTTGGGTTTAATTATTTTATTTTATTAATATTGAGTTGTAGTACTTTTAGTTGGCTTTTATTTATTTTTATTGTACTTTTTCCTTTGTTAGACCTTTTATTTTCAGATTGGACTTTATTTTAGTGGATTGTTTTTTGTTTTTGGGCCAAGTCCCTTCCAGTTTTCGGCCCAGCCCAGCCCCTTTATTTCTTTCCTATACAACGTCGTTTTGCCTATTGCCCATATGATTCTTTTCCTCCTCCTTCCTTTTTCTTCTCTGGCCATGCCGCCCCTTTTTCTTCTTTTATTTTCACTTTCTTCTTCCCCTACTTCTCCTTACCATAGCCTCTAGGCCTGTTCAAAAAAATTAAAAACCCGCACCCGCCCAATAAATCCATCCGACTCCACCCGTTAAAATGCAGGTTGAACTAGACAATGGGTTGGAAATCATCCAACCCGCTACGAAACAGCAGCTTGAGACTCTATCATCCATTCCAAACATCCAAACGTAGACCTCTCTCTCTCTCTCTCTCTCCCTTCGATCACGCCGGCAGAAACCGAGTCTCTCCAAGCAAACACTTCAGCTGCCTGCAGATTGGCAGTGGTGTTCTCCATCGGCGTTCTCCATCAACGTACGGCCACAGCTCCAAGATCAAGTCGATTTGCTGAGGTATGTTCTGTTTCTCATGCTCCAAATTTCTTTGTCTTCACCTTCTCTGCCCTTCCAATATCTCGTCGTTGCTGGTCTACTGTTGTGTTAGTTTTATTTGGGGTTTTGATTCATTGGACCATTAGTTTTATTTGGGGTTTGCTTAGTTAATTTGGGTCTGATTCTTTTTTTGTTGAACTCAGAAGATTTTGAGCCCTGTTTTTATTCATTTTGTTATGTTTCTTTAGCAGATCGTATGAATGACAGAGGTTTGCATTCTGAACTAATTTAAGGATTCAGTCTTGATTTCTCGTTTGTTTAAAACACTTGATGAGCATAATGTAGAAATAAACCACAATGACCATCTGGTGATTATGGTTGTTTGAATGAAGCTCTTTTTACTTTATGAAAACAGAGATATGACAAAATAGGAAAACCCCATGAGCTTTGACGGTTGGGATTTGGGTTGAGTATGAGTAAGAAATTATTGAATGTAATGTTGTGGATGGAAAAAAAATGTTTGTTGTTTTGGATGGCGGGATGTCATTTAGTGGTCCAGTGGATGGATGAGCAGCGTGAGAAAGGCAGGAAGCAGGGAGGTTATTAAAAAGGGGGGGGGACCGCTAGTTTTACCCTAACCAAATTGGGTCGGACTGTTTCTGATGCCTCTGGGTTATGGGTCACAACGGGTCGGCCAAAATAGTGCTTGGGCGGGTCATTGCATAGGCCTAGTAGCCTCCATCTACTTCTCTTCTCTTTTCTTTCATTTTTCTTTCCCTCCTCTTGGGCCGCTCAAGCCCTTCTTTTCTCTGAAAATTTTCGTGCTCAGTTCTTCCTCTTCTTCTCCTATTCAGTTTCTTTTATTTTTCTTCTGCAAATCTGGGTGTTGCCACAGCTCTCTTCCTTCATTTTTGGTTGGTATTAGTTTAATTTTAATCGCTTTGATTTTCGGTTTCTCTTTTCTTGTAAAATCATGTATTTCTCTTCCTCTCAAGCATTTTTATTTCATCTGTTTTCTCACCATTTTTGCAAGTCAGCCGTAAGCTTCCATGCTCGATTTTCCTTCGGTCATTTCCCTTGGTATTTTCGCATTCTAGTGGTGAAAAACTCTTGCCTTTCTAGCATTTTTCTCCCCAACCCGTGCTCTAGTTTTGGTCTTCCCCATGCCCTTGTTTTGACCCCAAACTGTGAGCTTCCATTTTTATTTTGCTTGGTTATTTTCTCTCTTGTCGTGTGCCATTGTCCAGCTATTATTTTCTAGTAATTATCTTGTAAATCAGCCTTTTTATTCCCCAATATCACTCAAAATTTCATTGTTTTCGAAATCCATTTTCCGTTCCAAAAATTGTGATTTTAATTCGAGCTCGCTTTTGGCGTTTCAGAAATTTGCCTTTTAAACATTGTAAGTAATTTTCCAAATATCTTTTGAAATTTACATATATTTTGCACTAACAATTCTTTGTGATCTGATTGGTTTTGCCGGACGTTGAATCCGAGGAGTTTGGAGGTCAGTTGAATTGGAGGATGGAGTTATTTGTGAGGTTGGATTGTGCTTGGTATATGTCTTGCTTGGGTTCATGTTATGTAACAGCCCGCTAGAAATTCAATGGTGGAATTTTCATAGACATTAGAAATCTCGTGAAAACCCCATAAGTTTTTACGAATCGGCTAATCGCATAAGTTCTAGTCTGTCAACATGGTTAGTATTATCACTCATTATGGTGCCAGAAATGCAATTTTATTTGTTTGAGGTAGTTAGAAGTGTCAGATTACATTATAGTTTACGCCACTAGACTCAGTTGAATATTTAGGATTTTTCAGTACTAAGTTTATTATGCACTTTTTCGGAGTGAATAGTAACTTCGATAAGCGTACTAAGTGCAGTGGTTTCAAAATCAAAGTGTGAAATATCCAAATTAGGTTAGAGAAGTTTTATTTGGACACTTGGCAAGATCTTAACCACACATAATGAATAGTATTAGATACTTGGCACAAAGAGAAACCATTAGATGGATTTGTGAAGGAAATCAATGTGTGAGATCATGCCACCTAAGCAAAACAGTTTTTTTTCATCTGATCAACCAAATTGAGTTAGATCAAGAGGGTTTCAACCCTAGTAAAACCCTAAATGGTTGGAATCCATTTGAAACCCCAAAAAATTGGTTGAAACCGAAACCCTAAACGGTTTCCCCAAACCCTAAAGTTGGCATTCAAACCCTTTTTGATCCAATTTCTAGTATTGTGTTTAATCACTTGATTAAATCACTTTCACATGCTATTAATTTCTCAAATTCCTATTATGACATCTTTATCCAACATTTTAAACCTTAGAAATTTGATTGGGCCAAGAAAAATACACACAGGTTAAAATGCATGCATGGCAGTAAAAGCATAAATGCATAATATAGTCTACATAACATAGATAACTTGACATATAGCATGACTAACCAGAACTTAACGTGAACTGAACTTGACTTAACATGGCATGAACTTAAGCTTAAAACATAACATGAACAAACAACATAACATGAACGTGAAACATAACATGGACTTGAAATATAGCATGAACGTAAACATGCATAACATAAATAAGAACTTGAAAATAACATAAACTTGAACATAACATGTACGTGAGTATAACATAACATGGACTTGATCTGAAATACTTGAACATCTATGACTTATGACTATTATAGATCTGAAACTGGACTTAACATAAACTTGAATATTATTCAATTGTCTTGATTAATAACGTGCGTTAATACGTACTCCACAGTTGTTGTAA
>QGSO01000323.1:105194-505194 GCA_011037825.1 Carya cathayensis
CCTTAAATCAAAACATCTCCAAGAATTCCAAAAAAAATCAAATCTTACTTCTAACATATTCATAACATCATCCTCAGATAAACCATGCTTTAAATCATCAAACTAAAGTCACCAAAATCACAAAAATGACACTTGGAGTTTTTGATTTTACACTTAGTCCAAAAACAGAAACTTTTTCTTAACTAGCTTTGATAAATCTCTTGATCAAAGGCTTAAGAAGGTGAGATCTTTGAATTAAAGTATCACATGGTTTAAAAACGTGTCCTAAAGAATATCCAACCATCAAAATTAAAATCACATGGCTAAAACCCAATAAAACATGGATCTAACCTAAAAACATCAAATCTTAGGCCTAACCGAAATTCTCTTGCATAGAAAAATCATATCTTTGAAACTAATACTAAATATCTCCAAAATAACATCCTAACATGAAAATAAGAGACTTAGGATCATCATATAAAAATATCAAAGCCTTTAGAGTAAGATCAAACCTCGAAATATTCAAACTTTATCCAAATAAAAACTGTTTTGCCACTTCCAGTTTTCAAGTTTCTAGATCTAATAAAATCTATCATCAAAAGCTTTATTCATGCAACAAAACCTCAATGAAAACTCTTAAACACATTCTAAGAACACTCCATAAAATTTTCGGACCAAGATATGTCCATTAGCTTGGTCAAAAACTCCAAAACATAACATACTCTCCAGATTCACGCCCAGAATGACCTTTCCATGGTTAAAAATACATCTACGGAAACTAGACTCAAAGAGGAACAACTTTTATGAAGGAGTCATTGTGTGAAAATACTTACAAAGGGTCGAGAATCTCCACGTAAAAAGACACAGAAATCTACCCGAGAGAGCTCTTTTGGGTTTCTCTCTAAGAATGGGGTGAAGAAATGATTAAAGTGAAGTAAGTGTGTCTTGCACGACTCAAGACTTCTGTAGGGGGAATATTTGGACCTTAATGATCATTGAGTGGAGGTGTAGACATGTGACACAAAGTAGAGGATAGTGGGGGGCAAAGGACAACCTACAAAAGCTATGAGACATGGGACTTGATGGGGTGGGTTCCTCCATATTATTGAGTGCAACTTGATGCAATGAATGGTCTGCCAAGTGGGGGAGGAAATTTCTCCAAGAAGCTATGCCAAGGTGGCCAAAATTCGTGGGCTTTAGTGGGCCTCAACCAAGTGGGCTTCAATTTGGGGTTTAAAGGGGGTTTGGTTAGGGTTTGAGATGCTATCAAGCCCAAATTCAGAGTTTTATGTTAACTTACTGAGATTTGTAATCAAATCTCACTGTGGTAGTCCCAACTACCATTCCCCCCGAATGGTAGATCTTGTTACAGGACCCGAAGGAGAATTGGAATCTGACCAACTGAATACGGTCGACTAGGCCACGGTGCGATGTTGATGATGGCATAGTATTTAACTTAGGTTACTACTTGTACTTTTGGAGTTGTATCTCAAGTATTCTTTTGATCACAACCATTTTGGACTAGTGTGGTGATCACGGCTATTTAGTATGCCTTTATGTATGAAATATGTTTCAAGTATTTGGGATATTTTAGTTTGGTGCATAGTATTGCTAAAGAAAAAAAAATTATCCGCTGCGAATGTTGCATAATGCTAGATGCATGTTAGGAACATTGCATCTTATATGTCATGAACGGGGGCAGGTAACCTTGTGTTGCATGTCCCGACGCTTCAAATGTCCGTTCAATCCCAAGCGGAATTTGGGGGCGTCACATGTTATACATTGCATAATTGCATACATGTTCATGAGCATTAATGAAAACTGGGTTTTCATGTGTAAGATGATTTTTGGGTGCATGTGTATCATGACCCCAAACCGAGATGGGGCATTATCTCGGTGAAGCTCCTCTGGTCATTCGGGAGCGCAATATGCTGAGTGACGTTCCCTGGATTTTCACTGTGTGACAACGGGATCGAACGGGATGGTAATGCTCTCGTGCCGACTCCGTGGCCCCTCTGCTGGCCTGGGCTAGAGGATGCTTAACCACAAACGTGCTGGGCGCGAAGTTGGGCATCGCTCGTTACGAAGTTACACTCACGATCATTATCCGTGGTGTGGCGAAGGCAGCCAGGGTATACGGATGATCCCTAAGGGAGATCATGGTGGATACATTTTAAAATTGGATAATTAGTTTTGATAAATGGACTTATGTGAACCATTTTCTGGGAAAATGATGGATTTTTATACTGGGCCATTTTTGTTATTTTTTTTAATGGACTTGGTTTTTGGGCCAAAATGAGATTTTTGCATGCGTTGGAAAATAATTATTTTTGGAGAAAATAATGATTTTCGGATCTCATGCATATTTCATCATATGTACACATATTTATTGTTGCATGAATGTATTTTTATATCTTGAGCTGTTTGGTCTATTACTTACATGCGGTACCGTTTCATGGTACCGTAGATTTTGATGTAGAGCCTGAGGATGCGGCTCCGCCGGAGGAGTGATCAAATATCACTTTCTCGTGGGATGAGATTTATTTCGCACTTTTGAGTTATTGTATTTTGGGTTATTTATGTTTGCACTGGATATTGTAATACCTTTTGAAACACTTGTGTTTAAATGAATTTGTAATTATCAATTATGGTACTTAGTTGATTGACTTTAACTTAATTGCTGCGATTTTTATTGTGCACTTTTTGCATGTTGCACACTTGAACACTTATCGTTGAGATGCGTGACCCATGTTGTCATTATCCAGACCTCTCGATTCCCGTGTTTTCATATGTAAAAGTTGGGAGCATCACATCCTCTTGTGCAAGATATCTTCTGTATGCAAGCAGATTGCGGACAAAAATGCGGACCATTATGACGTGGCAAGTAAAAAAAAAAAAAGCAAAATAGGAAAAAGGAGGGAAAACACAAAACGTGCTTTAGAAGAGAGTTGGTTCTGCCATTTTTGTTTTGAGAGATCTCTTCCCTCCGTGGCCACCACCTCCTCTACGACCACTTCCACAGCTCTTCCACCATTTTCATCTCTGCTTGCCCACTCATCTCTCACTTTCTCTATCTGTAGCTACTTGTTCAGATTGATCTCTTCCTAGAGCACTACAGAGCTCTCCCTGTTCAGCTTCACACTTTACATTTGCCGTTCACAGTAGTCTCAGCAGGAAAATCGCACCCAGCACTTTCAGTTGTAAAAATCATCTTCCTGAAAAGGTATTTGCTTCCACATTTTTAGTTTTATTGTTCATCTAAAACAAATATAACTTTTCATCTATTTTTCATGAAGATAAACGGGATGATGTTTTACTTTACACTATTGACCAAAAAAGTGTTATTCTGGGTTGGGAAACTCTTCTTACAGGCATGCAGTTCCAAACGCTTGGGAACGAGAAAATGAGTCAAATAGGGTGGTTGATCTAACCCCTCCATCCTCTCCCACTCTACCTGTGTCCTCCCCTAACTTCCACCATTGTCGCGTCTGCCACTACTCAACCACGCCAATGCAGTAACATCAATAAAACCCAATATTAAATTTTCTTTTAGAATTAGTTCGTTATTTTGTCATTTGGTGCAATGTTTTGCAAGATTGATGGTGGTGGGCAGAACAATATTTGCTAACGTATGGAAAGTTTTCTACTTTTTGAATCAAGGAGTTGACATTTTAGGATCGGGCTGTAATTAATTGACTCACCTCAATTTTCCAATTGCTCTCAGGTGTAGATTTCCTTCATGTGTTTCTGAGTTCAATTTTTGATTCCTATGAGTTTAATTTTTTATTCCAATTGCTCTCATACATTTTAGCCTTGCTAATACTGCTGTTTCTATACTTCCCAAACCTACAATTATACAACTCTTATTATGTAGGTGACCTACTTGCACTTTTGAATGTGTCATCTCATGAGAAGATACTGCCTACTACATATGGAGAATTGAGGCCTCCTCTTGGGAAGCATCGTTTAAAGGTTAGTTTATTTATGTATTTTATATTTCATTTGCAAGACATAATTGAGCCTAATCCCAATTCTTTATAAGCAATTAATTTCATTAATAAGCAAGCGTAATCCAATTTTGAACTTGAGTGGAGTAAATCTGACACAGTTGGTTGTCATATATCCTTTACCCATCATCGATATTTTGTATATTGTATCCTTTTGAGTTTAGGCTAAAAACTCGGTTGTCGTAAAAACAGAGTTTTCTTGTTGTCTTTTGGATATCCATTTTTATTTTCCTGATATTTATTCTTTTTTTCTTTCCAGATTGTGGAGTTCATTGCAGCGCTATTGAAAACCCCCAATGATGTTGCAGAGTTTGAATTGGTCAGTACAAGAACCATTTGATGAGTCATTGATCTTTTGAGTAAGTTTCTCATTTTGACTTCGAATGCATGAGTGGCCAATTTACTGTTATTTAGAGAATTGTTGGTCTTCTCGTACAAGAAAATTTGCTTTTATTTTTGTTATACTGACGATGCATGGTTTTACTTAGTTGTCTGTGTTCAATGACGCAGGTACCCATACAATTACTTGCTGCACCATGTTGAGAGCATTGTATTCTCATGTTTGGACAACAAGAGTGATAGCATCGCCAATTGTGACGCCCCCAAATTCCGCTTGGGATTAAACGGACATTTGAAGCGTCGAGACATGCAACACAAGGTTACCTGCCCCCGTTCATGACAGATAAGATGCAATGTTCCTAACATGCATCTAGCATTATGCAATATTCGCAGCGGATAATTTTTCTCTTTAGCAAAACTATGCACCAAACCAAAAATATCCCAAATACTTGAAACATATTTCATACATAAAGGCATACTAAAAAGCCGTGATCACCACACTAGTCTAAAATGGTTGTGATCAAAAGAATACTTGAGATACAACTCCAAAAGTACAAGTATTAACCTAAGTTAAATACTATACCATCATCAACATCGCACCGTGGCCTAGTCGACCGTATTCAGTTGGTCAGATTCCAATTCTCCTTTGGGTCCTGTAACAAGATCTACCATTCGGGGGGAATGGTAGTTGGGACTACCACAGTGAGATTTGATTACAAATCTCAGTAAGTTAACATAAAACTCACACACAGGTTAAAAATGCATGCATGGCAGTAAAAGCATAAATGCATAATTATAGTCATACATAAACATAGTATAACTTGACATATAGCATGACTTAACCAGAACTTAAGCGTGAACTGAACTTGACTTAACATGGCATGAACTTAAGCTTAAAACATAACATGAACAATCAACATAACATGAACGTGAAACATAACATGGACATGAACATAACATAACATGAACGTGAGCTTGAACGTATCATAAACGTGAACATAACATGATGTGAACATGAACTTGGAACATAACATGAACATGAACATAACATGTACGTGAGCATAACATAACATGAACTTGATCTGAAACTTGACTTAACATAAACTTGGAATCTTATTTAATTGTCTTGATTAATAACGTGCATTAATACGTACTCCACAGTTGTTGTGGCCCCACGTATTCAAGTAACATAAAACATAATACGTACTCCACAGTTGTTGTGGCCCCACGTATTCTACATGTCACAATTGCTGTGTCTCATGTAGTGTATGCTCCACAGTTGTTGTGGCCCCATACTTCATGCTCCACAGTTGTTGTGGCCCCATGAATTCACATAACATAAAATATAATACGTACTCCACAGTTGTTGTGGCCCCACGTATTCTACATGTCACAATTGCTGTGTCTCATGTAGTGTATGCTCCACAGTTGTTGTGGCCCCATACTTCATGTAACATAAAATATAATACGTACTCCACAGTTGTTGTGGCCCCACGCATTATAAGTAACATAAATATAATACGTACTCCACAGTTGTTGTGGCCCCACGCATTATAAGTAACATAACATAAATATAATACGTACTCCACAGTTGTTGTGGCCCCACGCATTATAAGTAACATAAATATAATACGTACTCCACAGTTGTTGTGGCCCCACGCATTATAAGTAACATAACATAAGATATAATACGTACTCCACAGTTGTTGTGGCCCCACGCATTATAAATAACATAACATAAATATAATACGTACTCCACAGTTGTTGTGGCCCCACGCATTATAAGTAACATAACATAAATATAATACGTACTCCACAGTTGTTGTGGCCCCACGCATTATAAGTAACATAAATATAATACGTACTCCACAGTTGTTGTGGCCCCACGCATTATAAGTAACATAACATAAGATATAATACGTACTCCACAGTTGTTGTGGCCCCACGCATTATAAATAACATAACATAAATATAATACGTACTCCACAGTTGTTGTGGCCCCACGCATTATAAGTAACATAACATAAATATAATACGTACTCCACAGTTGTTGTGGCCCCACGCATTATAAGTAACATAAATATAATACGTACTCCACAGTTGTTGTGGCCCCACGCATTATAAGTAACATAACATAAGATATAATACGTACTCCACAGTTGTTGTGGCCCCACGCATTATAAATAACATAACATAAATATAATACGTACTCCACAGTTGTTGTGGCCCCACGCATTATAAGTAACATAACATAAATATAATACGTACTCCACAGTTGTTGTGGCCCCACGCATTATAAGTAACATAAATATAATACGTACTCCACAGTTGTTGTGGCCCCACGCATTATAAGTAACATAACATAAAATATAATACGTACTCCACAGTTGTTGTGGCCCCACGCATTATAAATAACATAACATAAATATAATACGTACTCCACAGTTGTTGTGGCCCCACGCATTATAAGTAACATAAATATAATACGTACTCCACAGTTGTTGTGGCCCCACGCATTATAAGTAACATAAAATATAATACGTACTCCACAGTTGTTGTGGCCCCACGCATTATAAATAACATAAAATATAATACGTACTCCACAGTTGTTGTGGCCCCACGCATTATAAATAACATAAATATAATACGTACTCCACAGTTGTTGTGGCCCCACGCATTATTATAACATAACATGTCTTATCTTTCTTAATGCATGTGATATTATTTAATATCATATACTTTTCTAACATGGCGTATACTTGTAAATGGCATAATATGATTTAATCATAAACATTTCATGGCATACATGTATCATATGGCATACTTAACATGGCATACTTATAACATACATCATTGTATGACAGAAAAGATTATATAACAGATAATTATTCATGAGAGATTAAATCATACGTAACAGATAAACATGTAATGACATAGCATGACATGGCATATACGATAACATACATACATAAATTGTAGTTCTCTTACCCATCACACATACACAATAAACTGATAGTAAGTTAGAGGCTAACTTACCTCGATCGTCGCGTTCTATGAGAATAGAGCGCGAGACACGAGGAACTGCACAACAGCTGGAAGAGGAACACTCAAGTCCTTAAGATTTTCACTTCTGAACTCAATTGCCATATTGTAAGCACTTGCAACACCACGGCCAACTTGAGGTTTCACTATACTCGGAAGAGATAAATTGACTTCAGAAAGCCTTTGCACTAAAACAAGTTCATTAAAATTATCAATAACAACCAAACAAACAACTCATTTCTCAATCCATATACTCTTAGCCATAGTCAACCACAAGATGACACCAGTCATCCCGGACTATAATCCATATCATCACTGCTTCGGGACACTGTCATACAGTTTCCCAACATTACACCATACGCTCCACACTTCTCTGCTACGCCATTCAACCCTTCGTGACACGCCATCCGGTGTATCACGACTTAGTACAGAGTACACTCACGTGAACTCTCTTCCATTCACACTACAAAACCCATCACTGCGATACACGTCTCACGGTGCATCGCTACGCGACACGGAGTACGCGCTACGCGTACTTCCTTCGCTACAACACTCATCAACACGATGCACATCACACGATGCATCGCCATACCACACGGAGTACACTACATGCGTACTCCCTTCCTTCTACGACCCACATCACTACAGCGCATGTCGCGCGGCGCGTCGCTGCATTACACAGAATACGCTACACGCGTATTCTCTTCACACAACCCGCCGTATCACATCTACGGCATCCATCTCACGCCTATACTTCACAGCACAGTCCACAAAACTACAAAATCAAGCCTAACACTTCACAACCACACTTCGTTTCACAACTACGCAGCGAACTCCACAAACACTAACTACACAGTCTACAGCCAACCAAATCAACTATGTTAAACATAAATAACTAAAGATAGAGGGTTAAGACGAGAGATATGTGATTGCTGTCGGGAAATAATCCAAAACTGATAATTTTAGCGGGCTGTTACACCAATCATCTTCTTCGAGAGTGCAATTTAATTGGAAAGATTCTCCAAACACTTAAAGAACCCATTCTTTCTGGTGACAGTTGTCCAGGTCTTTCTTTTATGACTCTCAAATATCATTGTAGCACATTTATAATGCTTTGTTGAACCAAACAAGATTAAAATGAAGGTATAAGAAGAAAAATAACTACCAGTCAAAGCATACACACACGGCGTAGTATGTGTAATATCATGTGGGTGCATAAATATTTGTGTTCTCTTAGCTATTGATTGCAGTAGAAATTGAGATTCTTCTATACTTAATTATGAATTTGTAGCCAACAATTCTTAGTTTTTTCTATTTCATGTTGCTTTGCATTGAAACCTAGCAGTATAATGTTATTTTCCCATTTGAAATAAACCTGTAAGGCTAGTTGGGACCCTTAAGAAGATGGGATGGGAGTAGCAGCACTAGATGGTTGTTCAAACTTTAGTACCACACGTGTCTGACTTTTCAGTTCAGGTTGTTTCTCACATTAATCATCTCCCTAAGAGGCTGACAAGAGCCACTACCACACTTGTTTGCTGCAAGAGCCGCAAAATCTGGAGCTCCAACCAAATAAATGTTAGTTATTTACTCGCTCCTTTTGTCAAACATACAAAAAGCATGATCACACTTTTTCATGGATGTTTGGCGGGAGGAAGAGTGAATGTTGGCCAATTGGTAGATATGCTAAAATTTCAGGATTTATACAGAAACTTACTTTAGAGCTGTTTCAACAATTATAGAGAAATATGAAGGATAAAATATTCCAACTTGCTTTTCCTTTCCTTTTATGTGGCCTATTAGCTCAGTTGGTTAGAGCATCGTGCTAATAACACCTATAAAAAAAGAAAAAATCAGCTTGCGAATGAATTTTAAATCTAGTCGATCGAAGTCTGAATTTGTGATCTTGAAAGTTAGATGTAAAATCATATGAGAATTTTCAAAAATAAAAAATGCAGAAAAAAAATGTACAATTAATGTACCTGATCTCCCTGTGTAGGATGAAACTATCCCAGTTTCTTGGCATGAGATGCATATTTTGATCCTATACAAATGGCATGTGCCGAGCTTGGAACATGTAACTTGAGATATATTGGTTGGTCAAAATGAAGGTTGTATTAAAAAAAGAGAATGCTATAAAAAAAACCTGCACACGCACTAAACCTTTCCAAGATTTTGTTGCAACTACAAGTCGAAGCTTCAGATGAGCTTCTAAAATGGATATGGGACACAACAATTTTAGTATCTCGTCCCAAAATTCTAATGGCTTAAGTCTAAAGTTCAAGATCTAGAACAGTGAAATGCCCACTAGAGATGTTGCAGTTTGCCTTTTTGTCAACATTTACTATCAATCATCATATATTTAAAGCCAACATTCAATACCTCTACAGTAAAAGTAGCTTTCAACTTAAAAAAAATTGAAATTCACAACACCTATTTTAAATGTCCAGTTCCAAAACCCCTAAAACCATGTATAGCATTAATGTAGTTTATTAGAATACCACTATTCGTGATGATGAAGCTAATAAAGCCAGGAAATTTTGCTGGCCTGCTGGGTGTGAACATTGGTTAATATATATGTGATAAAGAAAAGGAAGTTTTCTTTATGGGGTTTTCAGTTAGCTTGGGTTTGGGTACTAATACTTGTGCACAAATTTTTGCAGTAAAATCTAGTTTGATCTTAATTTATGCTATTGATTGAGCATATATAGTTGATTTGTTGTGCTCTGATTTTAGTTCAAAAATGAGTAGATTCATGCAACTTTTGTACAAAAATGTCAAGATTAAGGGGTAGAATGATGGGGAGTCGAGCATCTCGATGTTGGAAATCTTGGGTGATGATGTATTGGCCAGTTTAGTGGAGCCAGATGAGAAAAATCCAAGAATTAGATGTTGTAATTATTTTTTGATGGATAACTTGAGCTGTTGTAATTATTTTTTGATTCCCAAACTTGAGTTGTAGTTGTAATTATTTTTTGATGGGTAAGTTGAGTTGTTGAATGTTCTCAAAATCTCAAGTACTACAGAGATGAATCAGAAGTTGTAATTATCTTTTTATGGGTAACTTGAAATGTTGTATGTTCTCAAGTTCAATGAGATTACACAGCTGTTGTAATTTTGAAGGCAACGTATGGTTGGTGAAAATTACTTTTCTTTATTTGTTTACAAATGGGGCTGATGGTAAAACCACCCATGAAATGTCAATATTTCGTTTCTGTTTGTGGGGGAAGGACCTGATTCAGGAGAATGCTTGATAATTGGTGGTTAACTAGTACCACATAACTAGTAAACGTGATGAAGGGATTGAAAGGAAATTAAAAGGTCTAATTTTGGATCTTTACTTCTTCCAATAAGTGGATAAAAAGAGAGGTAATAAAATTATAGTAATAAAACATGAACAAAGGTGGTAGCAGACTATCTTCACAAGACACACTGTTATACTTCCCAAACACTTTGAATTATGTGCAATATGTTCTTCCAGGAAAACAAAATTAGTAGTTAGATTCAGCTATAGAAATTGCCTACTTTTTCTAAAGTAGTGTCCCACTCGTCAAAATGCATCACATATATTTCTTACAATTTCGTAGGCATTTCCAGAACTACTAAGTTAAAGCATAGATTCGCAAGTGTTCAAATTTATACACTAATTAGCACAGATCAGTGAGTATTCACTATGATCGTATTAAGTACAAAGAAATCAATAATGAAATTGCCCAATAGATATGAAGATGTGGGCATTCACGCTGGATGCCTGCTTGTTGCCTTTGAGTATTGAGTTGGTCGTTGTGGACTCCCAACTCCCTCTTGACAATCTCGCCCTCTCTTTTTCCAACCTCTTCCTCTATTTTTCAAACCTCTTCCTCTCTTTTCCGAAGCTCTTCCTCATTTCTTAACATCTCAATTTCTATTTTTACTAGGGTAGTTTCTCTTTCCTAACCACTATCTGCCTATTTGAAATAGTTGCAGTGTGGTAACCCCTGTATAAACAAACAAACGACAAGAAATTACAATATAAATATGAAAAAAATAAGAGTAATAAACCATCTCTCCTTGGCAGCAAACTCCATGATAGTACTATTGTAAGAATGCAAAGTAAGGAGAAAAATGGATATTCTGAAAAGAGATTATTAAAACATGCATAACACAAATTTTGAACCAAATTCTGTGAAGTTAACAAAATATAACACAAATTCAACTATAGGACAATGTGAAATGATGGATTTCCATATGGTTTATTAAGAAAAATCTCACATTTTAAACCTAACGGATAATTTACAATGTACCATGCCAAGTAAAGGAAGAATTAAGAATAAAAGTATACCTTTGCAATTTGCTTAACATTTATAGCGTACTTGGCATCTTCAGTGTTAGGATTGATGATCTTTGTGCATCTTATTGACAAACCATGTCAATGCTTCCAGATTATATACGTACAAAATCTCACTGCTAAACAGAACCTGAAGTGAAAGACACACCTGCAGAGGTTGCTTCTCCTGCATCATTTGCTTATCGGACACTAGATCCCATTGGTTTGGTGCAGCTAGACCAGTGTCAGACTCCTTAATGCCTATAAAATAATGCAAATCACCATTACAAATTTAAGTATTTAGATATTTTGCAACAGCTAGCCCGTGCAGTAAAGACAATGAATAGAAAGAACATATATCAAGTTGTAACGCACATACAACATACAGAAGAATGCATAAGTAGCATATTTTGATAACTGAAAGGAGTTTAATGTTAAATTAACAATTTTTAAAATCACCTTCCAAGTAGGCTGATACTAGGAATCATCAAAAGGTACTATGATGCACGTAAGTAAACCTGAAAGTAACTCATCAGGAAAATTTTAAATTGGATAACTTTTTGTAGTGTGCACATGCAAGATTGATTATGCTAGACAACATTTTAAATTATTACCTCTGTATAAATTATACCAATCCCTTCACAAGTCAATTACAGAGAGAGAGAGAGAGAGAGAGAGGGAGGGGGGAAGCATACCACATAGATCATTGCCCTTCTTAGCCATTTCCTTAATTTCTTGATCTACTTTCTTGATACCTGTAGAATAGGGACCTAAACCCTGCATAGAGCATTAAGATTGGTAGCAATAGTCTAAAAACATATAACCAAATTCAATCGTCTGAAATACTGGACCGCAATGGATGAAAAAGGGGGTGTGAGTGGGGAGGGGCGGGGGGATTACGTACAAAATCAACCCAGACATAATTAAACTAAGGTATGCATATTTTAAAAGGAAACGGAAGGATGGAAGCCCCTGAATAGACTCAACAGTTGAAGAAATTAAGATGAGACGTTCTCAAGACAAGGGTATGTTGGTCTTGGATTAAAAGGTTGCAAACTATTATCCTCGGTAAGATTGCACTTAACCAACCAGGAGGATATTAAACGCAAATAGCACAATTCCTTCACTATCAACTTTTCAGATGAAAGAAAAAATAGCAAGTTTATTGCCAGCGAATACGTGTTACTAGTGATTAAAACCAGGTAAACCGTACAGTGAGACACGGAACAAAATCTACCGTAGAGTCCAAAAAAACTTCAGTTCTGAAGAGCATTCTTTGTCAGCGTGAATCCATCCAAGACAATAAGTATTCTACTGAGAAATCATACATTCAAATCAAGAACTCGTATATCTTTTTTTTTTTTTTTAATCAGTAAAATCAAGAACACATATATCAATCAGAAAGATAAAGAAAACGAATCAAACCCATTCTTTAACATGGATCGATAACAGGTAGTCTAATTTTGGATTATTTTTACCGAATAATCTTCATAACCAAACAACAATAGAAGCAACGAGGAAAGCTTCCAATTATCGAAAAAACCAAAATAGACGATCACGATCCTAAGTAGAATGTCAGCAGAGAAGTGACGGAGCAATATTGAGAACAGCTGGATTCAGCTTCGAAAAAACTAAGAACTGTACTACCTAAATTAAAAGAAAACCAAGATCCAAAGTTAAACCAGAGAGCCCATGAATAAGAGAAAGTTAGAAAAAAACACAACTTAGGATTTGAGGGAGAAATAGAAAAGAAAAGTCATACATAAGTTTTAAGAAAAGCAATATCATCCTCGTCAAGTGGACGAGGGTTCTTCTCGTCCTTCAAATCGTCTTCGGGCTCTGGCACCATACGGATCTGTTGATGCTGTCTTTGTGCTTTTCTTGCTAGTGAAGAATAGTTAAAACGAGAGACGGATAATAGATCGAAAAACCACAAGCAGGAGAGAGAGAGAGAGAGAGAGAGAGAGAGAGAGAGAGAGAGAGAGAGAGAGAGCTATTGATCAGTGAAAAGCTCTGCTCGCCCACAGATTTGTTTTACGAAGGATTTAAGGTTTCCAAAACTCCTCGAATCTACGTTGCGTAGTAGAGGAACAACAACGATCAAAATGAATGCAAAACCACCAGATGGGGGAAGACTCTTCGAGCGTTAGTCTTCAGTGAGAGTGAGTGTGGTGGGAGATTGATGGGGAGGAGATTTCGATTGGGGAGGAATTTCAAATGGGAAGGGAGGACTCTTCGAGCAACTGAGTAAGAAAAAAGAGAGAAAGTGTCAAACGCACCGTGGAGAGATAAATCAAATCTCTTCCCGCTCATGAAGGAAACGAAATCACCATTCAATAAAAACGCGCCGTTTCATTTTCTCCACGTCAGCATTGGTGCACCACTTGGTACGCCGAGCGCCTGCAAGAAGGAGTTATGCTAGATACAATCAGATTTTGTGCACTAATTCGCACACCGATAATTTTTTTAATGTAAAAAAATTATAAAATAAGTTTTGAGAAAAGAAGAAAATTTTCTATTTCATAAAAATTATTTCTACCTTTAATTCACATCGTTTTATTAAACATATATCTTATAAATTAATATTAGTGCGTGAATTGGTGCGCAAAGTATACTTACAAAAAGACTTTTCCGAGATTTTAAATGCCACCACTTGACTTCTTGGCATACCTTGACAAGTGAAAACTCATTTCCAAGCTTTCGAGTTAGATGTCTATGTTGTCATAAGCCGAAGTTCTCTGAAGCCCAAGCTCAACACCAAATACAGCCCATTTCATGCCCCAAAGAAAACCCAGCCCGCCCCAAATCCCTGCTTATTTTCCCTTTCCCCGTCTAACGCACCAGTCCCCGACTCTCTCCCTCTCTCCTTCTCTCTCTGTGTTCGCTCCTCCCAAATCTCTACTTCTTTTCCCCTTCCCCTGTCGAGCGCCCCAGCCCCCGAATCTCTCCCTCTGCGTTCACTCCTCTCCGCCGCTGTAATCCCTTTCCTTTGCCGCTCATCACGTCAGTAAGTTCCCATTCCTCTCTCTTTCTCTCTCTCTCTCTCTCGACTCTCCCTCCATCTCAAGGTTGTTCTCTTCTCCACCGTGTCGCACCACGACTAGTTGAATTCTGCATGTAAGCTTGGGCAATTTCTATGACATCCATGGTTCAGATTGGATTCCACATGTAATTCTAAATTGGATTTCCACCTTGCACTTTCCCTCCCACTAGTAATTCTAAATTGAATTCCGCACGGATTGAAGGCCACGCTACTTGATTCTTCCTCTTGGCCCAGCGCGTGAGGGACTGTTTTCTTTCCTCTGCCAACTAGTGTTAGGTTTTCTGCAAAACAATTTTCCGATCCGAAGCCATGAGAGGGTTCTAAATCGACGTATTTGCTCCATTTTTGTGTTGGATCTCTACCACAGTTCCATTGCTTCATCCATCAATTCGGTGAGTTCTTTTTTTCCCTCCTTTAGAAGGGATGAAAAAATTTGAGATCTTTAAACCTCTTTTTTTTTTAGATATATATAGTGTAATATTTTTTCCTGAAAGTTTCTTTTTATTTTTTATTAAAGTTTTTTGTGAATAATTTACTGTATGTAGCTGAGAAAACTTATGAGTGATAGAATCCAAAAGGATTTGTTTCTTCTTGACGTAGTGGATGATATTTGAAATTGGTTTTAGAAAATTGATGAACTTTTTGTTAATTGCGTCTTTGTCTGCTCCTTTTGGATCATTTAATTGTAGTATGGCCATAATTCGTCTTCTGTTGACGTTAGGCTAAAAAGGTGCTACTATCTCGAAGTTTTTGTTGGTTGTAGTTTGCTTTGCTAAGTGGTCTTATTTCATTTGAATGATTTGCTTATTTTTGGTTTCTTTTGCCTCTTGTAGCTCGAGTTATCCTCCTATTTTTCTTGTCATTTGCAACCTAATAGGGCAGATGGATCTTGAGACGGAGAACAGAATAGCTGCAATGCTTATGAAAGAAGCAGCAGAATTGCGGCGACAAGCAGATAAGGAAGGTGTGCATGCCTATCTTAAACAACCCAATTCACGGTTTCGGCCCAATTCACGGTTTCTAACTGCAACTGTTCTTGGAGTACAACAAGGTTAGTTATACAATTTCTGTAATAAAAATATCTTCTTTCTTTTCGTTGATTTGGCATTGCAATGCCTTTTATGAAGGATAGTTTTTGTAATGAATTTCAATCCTTCATTACTCATGAGGAAGGATGAGTGTTTGCCATATAAAGTGGTCTGTACCTTCCTTCATGGAAATCGAGGCACATTATACTTTCAATTTCTTTAGAACTTATTCCTTCTTGATCTACCCAAATAGGTTTTCTTATTTATTTGATGCAACTCAGTTTGTCTACAACTTAATCATAGAAAAGGAATTCAAAAACTGATGTTTGCAAAGAGTTGAGGAAAATGTAATTCGGATGAACAAACAAATGAACAAACAATTGGTTCCATCACTCGAAGTGTAATTATCTTTTCAGCGTGGGTGGGTTTTGTTTGCCTCTTAAATTACATTTCTATGGTTCAGATTTGTGTGATTCAGCTTAAGGTTTATTTATTTATTTGTTTTTGGGTTTTCGAAACAGCAAATCGAGCTGTGGAAGTGAATGAGATGTGGCGAGCCCGACAAAAAGAGCTAGAGCTGGATGATAAATGTAAAGACAAATTTATAGATGGAAGCAGTAATAGCAGCAGCCGTATTGACAATTACGGTGTAACCAAAAGTAAGAGGACTCTTGTAAATGTTAACAATGCAAGTGCTTCATGTTCATCAAGTGAAAGAGTATATGAGAGTGGCTCTTCAAGGGAAGATGAAGAACTTGAGGAATTTCTACACTCAAGGTCATAATTTATGCTCTTTCTCACTCTCTCTTCGGTGGATGTGTGTGAGTTCTTGAATCACTCAACTTTAAATATGTCGATTTCATTAAGTTTGACATGATTTTTTTGTTTTTCGGATGGCAGGGCCAAACGTGGTAGAGGTGGTGTTGGCCCAAGGATGGATGAAACGGGTCCGTATCTTCCACGTTCTTTGGACTCCATAGAAGATCGGTCAACGAGCCCTGATGTATGGAGACGCCATGTTGTCTATGGTCCTGAGAAACCTTCTACACTGAAGTCTCATGATTCTTTAGAAGAGGAGCCTAACGAGGAAAAGCGGAAGAAGTCAAAAAAGCTTCACTCAGGGAGCTCCGACAAACAACACTCAAGGAAGCACAGATCCAAAGATAATTCTAAGGATAAGAAAAAGAAGAGAAAGGAGGAGAAAAGAAATAAACATTGCAAGTAATGGCTGTTTTCAAAATTTGCGTGTTTCTCACAAAGGTGACAAGTCATTGTACGTCAATATGAATGAAAAATCCTTATTTACGGGCATATAAAGTTTTCAATATTACTTTGTATCAGGGTCGAAACTCGGATTGCAAAACCGGACCGGGACCTATCCGGTTCGGGTATGGGTTTAAAACCCGGATACCGGATTTAAAACCTGGTCCCCAGTTTCCTTTTAAAACAAAAAATTTGCAAACCTCTCTCTCTCTCTCATGCCGAAACCCAGGTCCCTTAGGTTACTTTGCCATTCGATTGTTTCCGATTGTTTGTGGGTTTCGTCTTAGTTGATGACGGCTTAAGCGCGAGGGTCCTGCGGACTCAGCAAAACTGCCATATTTTGAACACCTCCACCACCACAAGTGCCGTCGCTAGTGATATAAGAAAGTGAAAGGGAATTATCAAACCTACGGTAGATTTTTTTTTCATCTTTTTTTTTTTTTTTTTTTACTTCAAGTGTTGTTCAATCTCCACCGCTAAATGGAGCTTTTGGGATTTTCTTTATATTTACAATGAAATTGATGATAGATCTGGATTTGTAGAATCTTAGGGAATATTTTTGTGGGTTAGATCTGGATTTGTAGAATCTTAGGGAATATTTTTGTGGATTTATAGATCTCGAATATAATGGAGTGCCCTCCATCATCATTCCACAGAGAGCATGGCATACTAATTATGAAGAAAAGAGAACACTAGCTTGGATCATTGATCTTTGCTGTTGTTTTTGCTAAATGTTTTACCAACTAGCTGTATTATTATTGTTTCTTGCATTATTTTGTGGAGATCTGCTTTTCAAAGAAAAAAAACATAGTTTAAGAATGTATGAGTATGGGTTTTTTTAGAATTTTTGGTGCTAGCATTTTTCTGTTTATGAAGTCCTGAACAAGTCAACCATGGTCTGTTTTGATGAGAATGATTGAATGGAAGAATCTTTGAGGAATATTTTTGTAGGTTAGATCTGGATTTATAGAATCTTTTGAGGAGTATTTTTATGGGTTAGATCTGGCTGAGGAGTATTTTTTTCTGGTTATGTTAATTGCGCATAGGTGATGTGCTTTGTGTATTTTGTATACGACATAGAGGCTGCTTTTATATCATAACTACTAGTAACTAGAAGCAGTAACACTTGGTGATTCTCAAGATCAGTCTCCCAACTAATATTCTTAGAATGCTGCGTGCGTGTGTTTGGGCTTGTGTGTGTTTGTGTTTGTCATAACTTTGGCAGGGAAAATGGGTTGGACCTGGTTGGTATATGGCTTGTTTTTTGGCTTAAATCTAGTCAATCTTCTTGTTCAATGGCTTAAGTTTTATCACTGTTGTTTCTTATATTTTTTTTTTACTTGTAATGTCATTATCTTTTGTTCTTGTAGGATAATGGCCTAAGCCATTGCTTTTTAGGATTATGGCTTAGTCACTTGCATCATACAGTCAGTCCCTTTGTTGCCAATATATGAAGTCCCTGTTCGTTTCGTAGGCTCAGATGTGCAGGAACATGAAAGACCTTAACCCTTTACTGAAATGTAGTATTTTGTCTGTGCATTGTGGGAAGTTATGTTACTATGTTGTAATAATGACCAGTGCTTAACATGCTTCTTCCAATATGATAGTGTTATTCAAAAAGTGAAATCAACCCTTTCTTCTGATGCTTAAAAAAGCTGATGCAATATGTACAAACTTATTACAGATTTGATATCAGAATGAATCCTTTTAAAGGGCTTGCTTTGTCTCACACGTTTGCTGTGCTCTTTTGTTTTTTTTAATGAAGAAAGAGATAGACAATAAATCAGTTTCCCTGAGTGTTGGGGCTATGAGATTGGAGGCATAACATTTCAAAGATGAATGTTAATATATCACTCTAGTCTCTGCATTACAGTAATATTTACCCGACACTTTCGTTTTCCTTGGTTGGCAGTTGTCAATTTAACCTTGATTGATCTACCGAGTTTGTCAAAAGTTGCTATTGGTATGTAATGTACCTGATTGAACTTCTGTATAGTGTTATACTATAGTCTCTTTAGCCTTTCTTTTTTCAATAAGATATAATTTGCTTACAAACATGGAACCTCAGGATGTTTTGGAACGACAAGAGTTTAGTTTTTCATTTTATACAAGAGTAATATTGAGATTTTAGTCCATTTGTCTTCAGCCTAGTCATGACCTGCTTAATTATGAGCAAGAACAGTTCTTGTTAAGTTGAGAAATCTGAAATTTAAGTTCATGTGATGTTCATTAGGTGAGTCGATATTTTGACCATGAAGATCCAAATGGACCACTGAAGGAGATCTGGATCTAGCCAAGTATTCCAGAAGCTCCTCCTGATTGAACTGATGATGATACAATGGCTTGTAATTTTGTATTTTGTAATGTAATTAAATATCAAATAATGTAATATGAAGTGGGTTGTATTATGTTCTGCATTCATTTTATATTATAAATATTGAATTTCTATATTTTAGGTAAAAAGATAATTAGTTTTCTATATAAATTTTTTTTTTCAAATGTAATAGAATATAGGCTTTAGATTATTAAAAAAAAAAATTGCTTTACAGCAACATCTTTTTCTGGAAAAAAAAAATTAATAGTATAGCCTTTGTAGTTAAAAAAATAATAATAATAAAATAAAATTAATAGAATAGCAACATATTTTGGTTTAACTGATGTTATTTTCTTTTTCCAACTTTTCAGTTTCTCTGGGTTTGTTGAAGTAATCTATTTTAGAGATAATAGCTCTAGTGGTACCTGGGTTTGCACTAATTACTAATTAGTCCTTGCTATAAAAAATTTTAGAAGAGTATATATAATATATCGGGCATGTTTCACTCACTAGTACCTAGATGTAATTAGGCATGTTCGTTGTATACTCCACCGGTATACTTGGACAAGGCCCTTTTATATAAATAAAATTTTACTTTTACCTATTAAAACAAATATATATTTTGGGTATGCTTCACATAGATCTATTGGTACCTGTTTGCCACGTCACGACAAATTATATTTGGACACGTGTCGAAATTGCACACTTATACCTTGTTTGTTTATACAAAATTAAAAAACTCATCTCATCTCATCTCAACTCATCATTACACTTTTTTTAAATCCTCATACAACTTTTTCAAATCCCCATACAAAATATAATAAACAATTTCACTTTTTCAAATCTCAATACAAAATTAATATTACAAAATTATATTATAACAATATTTTATTCATTACTATTTAAAACATCTCATCTCATCTCATCTTATCTGTGTAACTAAACGGGGCCTAGCGCCCGTCTAAAAAACTAAAAAAATGTCACATGAAAAATGGGGTCATTAATTTGGCCGAGTTACAGTATTTTCTTTTTGAGACTTACATTCATGTTTAATTGTTGACAGAAAATCTAGGTGGTTTAGAGGCTGCTGGCAATCCCAAGTTTGTATTCAAGTCTTCAACCGTTAGGATTTCGGTTAGGAAACCAGCTTCCGATGATAGTAATTTAGTGAAAATGGAAGGGAACAACCAAGGAGCTAGAACCAATACAAGTGAACTACAGGGTGTGACCTCCGGAGATAACAATCCGGTAGTGAACTCCGGTGGACTGCTATCGTTCTGCCAAAACTATGAAAGCGACGACTACTAGTGATTGACTGGGAGAGTGTATCTTATGAGTTATAATAATAATTTCTTTTTCCAATATTTTGGGAATATCATTTACTTTGTGATTACTGATTAGGTTTTTAGTTGCTCAGTGGTACCAAAACAAGAACAAATGGTAGAGATCAGTGGTAAATTATAACTGAAAGAGTGATGTTAGGCTGCGGCCCAGCAATGATCGTGTGCTGCTTAGGCAAAACTCAAATTTTTAAAATTTTTTTTCATACTTTTTTAACACTTAAAATATTTTTTAAAAAAATAATATACTAATAATCACTTCTTTAATCAGTAAATAAAAGAAATTTTTTTTAAAAAAAATAAATATATAACAGCCAAAATGAACAGACAAAATAGAAGGACAAAGTAACATTATTCTAATTGAAAATTCAGCACGTGCGAGTTTGCCTTGCAATGCAACTCTTGCTGCCATGTGCATCACACTGCTACCCAAAAGCTTGCCATCTTGGATGCTATAGTGTTGAAATCGAAGATTTTTACTTTTAATGGCCAAATCTGTAGAGGTTTCCTTCCGACATTCACCTCCTCCATGAGCCAATGACTATATAACCCTCAATGTAATGCTAAATTAAATGGACAATGATAGACTTACTACTACCTCCTTATTATTCTATAGTATATTTGAAATATTTATTTTTTTATTATTTTATTTCACTCATTTTTCTAACATCCTTAATCATTAATAAAAAATTAAACAAAAAAATACAACTTTACTACTAGTTAATTCCTTGACTATTAAGTAAAAAAAAAAAAAAGGAAAAATCTAGTTACAAGCACAACTGCGTACTAATTTAATGTGATTAGTTAAAAAGTAGATTTTATTAAAAATAGTACTAATTTAAATTTTGAATATGAAGGAATCAATATTGACACGCAGATTAGTACATAGATTTGCTTGTATATAACAAAATTTTAAAAAAAATAATAAAAAAATTTAAAAAATATAAGAGAGTAATAAAAGAGTTATAGGAAGTAATAAAAGAGTTTGTCGTCAAAATAGCCTGAGTCCTCGCAATATAAAATATACGTATCAATTTCTTTTCACGAACTTACCAAAAGATGTATTAACATAAGAAATAATCATCTTAATTAAATAATTGTCTCGTGTTGCTGGCCTCGGGATTTCAAGTTTTATGCAACCTGACATTTGGGCGATCTTTGTTCACTCTTGGACAAATAATGAGGGAAGTAGAGTGCTAGTCTAGAGACGCACTACAAAAGACAAAGAGCCCATACCTAGACAAGCATGAAGAGATGCAAAGAGTCGCTCTCTTGTCGAGCACAACAGAAAACAAAGTTCTGGCTACCAAGCAAGCAAGACCAAAAGCAAAGTACTCACAAGATTAATAATAGGGTCAATTTTATAAAATAGACACGGAAAATGGACTGACATTTGATTGTCCCCGTTGGTCTTACAGTCTTGTGTCACCACAAGCTAAAGTGCTCAGCTAGATGTCGCCTGAAGGTTCGAGAACTGATGATGTAATTGATCGGATAACCATAGGCCTCGGCATCCGAACATGTTTTCGACGACATTATGTGGTTCAAGAAATTGTTGCTCGGCGTCGTGGGTGTACAAAGGCAGTTAACTTGACCTCGTTGCTGGACAAACATGTGAAACTTTGCTCACCCCAATGCTTCGGAGCGATCTTTGCTCATAGTGCTCATTCGGGGTCCATTCCGCAAGACTATGAGCTCATAATCTGCTGACCTCTCTATCTCACTCACGACCGATCATGTTTTCAAATGGTACAGATTGTTTGGTTTACATTATACTCTGCAACTAATATAGTTTGTATACTGTTTGAAGCTTGAATAGTTTTACAAGTTATTAAATTAAAAGCTTGAATTTGAAATACCGGTATTTTCTAAGTTATATCTTTTAAAAAAAATTCCTCCACTGAAAACGAATATTTGTTAATAAAATTTGGAATATCATCTTGAAAAAAAAAAAAAAAGTGGGTCAAATTCTCGAGATCACCCACATCCTCTAGTCTTGTTATGCTCGCTTAATTTATTGTGATATGTTCTGCAGATACAAACTGCTACCCATATTGGTACATCTGGTGTTGAGAAATGAGAATGACATAGTATAAACATAGTTATTGGGCTTAAGATAAGTTTCGATCATGCAATAATACTAACAACAAATTGGGTAACGATACCCTTACCACTCGCTACTACCCATCTACTTCTTGATAGTCTCGTTGAATAAAGCTAGATCCTGTAATTTATTTATTTATTTATTTTGTATGTGTTATATTCTGGTATTGAGTGTGAACTGAAAATTAGTATTATGCTGCTGATTGTAGGACGAACGTCGAGTGCATTTTATTGAAAGAGACTTGACTGAGCTCGACAGAATTGTTGGTGAGCTGCTACAGCCAGGGGGCTATCTGAAACTGGTTGAGTTGGGTCTTGAAGGTAACGAAGTAATCTGCAGGCATCTGCAGAACCACCTAGTATGAACCTCGAAATTTGTTTGGTTTCAAGAATTCTCTATATATAGATGGATGTGTTTATCTTTGTTCAATTAATGGAACCTTGCTTCTTGCTCTTGTCTTGCAGTAGCTGTTCGTTCTAATCGGTAACTAATTACATGCATGATTGGCTGCAGATTGTGTGAATGAAATTGGTGCTCAGAACGTATATGGATATGCTCTTTTCAACGATGGGAGAAATACTAGACTGTCTTATCCCTCGGAAAAGTTCAGTCCATATGTGGCTGGGAGAAGCTTTCACAATGGGCGTTTCATACAAAGATTGAGAGAAAAAGCCACATCTCTTACAAAGTATTCTTCATTTCCCTTGAAACATATTCATTTTTTAAAGTCAATCCTGTTTCCCAATGCCATTAAAATGAAGAAACCGACAAATATACAATTTTAAAACTATGAGCCAATGAGTTTTTACGAAACTTAGGCCGAAAGTCTGACATTATCCTTTTGCCTGCTGCTTTCTGAGTTGTGTGTTGACTCTTTGGTTTTAAAGTACCTACGGAAATTTAAGGTGGTTGCTCTGTTGTTCTGATGACTACTCGATTCCGTGCCTCATGAAGATGGAATGGCACTACAATTAATGCCACAATTTCTTATATATTAATGGCTTGAATCGTTTCACTTTCTTAATTCTATAGAGTGTAAGATTGGAGCAAGGAACGGTAACAGCTCTACTTGAAGAAAAAGGGACTGTCAAAGGTGTACTACAAAACCAAGACTGGTCGAGCTGACTGCCCATGCTCCCCTCACAGTAGTATGTGATGGTTGCTTTTCAAATTTACAACGGTCCCTGTGCAAGCCCATGGTAAAGATGTTCTTGAAACAAACAAAAAAACTGGTTTAAATCTATCAAGATTTCACTTCATCGATTAAATTGTGAATTAAGAGGTAACTCTGTATTAGGACCTTTTAAAGGTTTTTTAACATTGGTCCATCATCATCTCTACAGGTTGATATCCCCTCCTGTTTTGTTGGTTTAGTCCTAGAAAACTGTGACCTTCCATATGCAAATCATGGACATGTTGTTCTGGGAGATCCTTCACCCATCTTGTTCTATCCTATTAGTGGCACTAAGATTCGCTGTTTGGTTGATGTTCCTAGCCAAAAGTACCTTCAGTTGCTAATGGTGAAATGAGCCAGTATTTGAAAACCGCGGTGGCTCCCCAGGTATCCATAATCCTTTTTCCTGACACGTTATTTCAGTTAGTTTTTTGCAATTCAATATCTAATTAATCCATTTTTGTTACTAATAAAAAATGATCATGTGTTTCAGGTTCCCCCAGAGCTGTACAATGCTTTCATATCTGCAGTCGATAAGGGAAACATAAGATCAATGACAAATAGAAGCATGCCTGCAGCTCCCCATCTCACTCCAGGTGCACTTTTGATGGGGGATACATTCAACTTGAGACACCCTCTAACAGGAGGAGGAATGACAGTAGCTCTATCGGACATTGCTGTACTAAGGGATCTTCTTAGTCCTGTGCGTAATCTGCTCCCACCATCATTTGCTTCGATTTCTGCAAATTGTTAGACCCAAGCAAGTTTCGGATTTGGGATTTCTTACTTGCAGGTTGCACAACCTATTTCACAAGTTGTAGAAATCGAGTGTACGTTGTGATCTAGACTCTATTTTATTCATCATAAATTTGAAGCAAATGTTCTAATAATCTTCTCTCGTGGAAGGGTCCAATAATAGTGCAGTCCAGTCAGCATGAGAATTTAGAAATCTGTATTAGTGAATGTAGCAGATCCGATTCACACCAATTCAATTCCGATCAAGAAGTTCAAGCTCAAAGCACGGAGCAACCATGACTTAGGGTGTAAAAAAAATTCAGAAAACCAGTCCGGACTTGTTGGACCGTCCGATCCGATCCGAAATTGGTTTTCGGAAATAAAAAAATCGGCTAAAATCGGTCTGGTTCCGGTTCTTGACATTTTTTGGCCGGACCAGTTCTATTAAATATATATTTTAAATTATTTTTTTAATATTATATATAACATGTTTTATATTATATATAATTTTTATATATAATAATATAGACTATAATTATATATAAGATAATGTTATTATAATTTATAAAATACAAGTTTAATGTTAAACATGAAAATTTAATTGATCATATGCTTTAAACATAAAATATATATATTAATAGCATTTTATCATAAGAAGTAAGAACAAAAAAAGAAAGAAAATCATTCTAATATAATGATATTATTACTAAATTTTGATGGCCTAATAAATTCTCAATATTTTTTTTTATAAGTACATAAAACATTAGTATATTTTATGACCTAATACTAATAGTCTAATACTATATTACTATTAGTAATATACTTTAAGTCTATGTATAAATTAGTATATAAATCACTATACTAAATAATCACATATAAAATAATGATATAATAATACTAATACTAAATTACTATACTAATATTATTACTATAGTCTATCAATAATATAGTACTATAGTCTAATACTATATTACTACTAGTAATATACTTTAATTCTATGTATAAATTAGTATATAAATCACTTTACTAAATAATCACTAAATAATCACTATATGTAGTAGTGACACTATAAATGTATAATATATAGTGAGGATGATGTTGGTATAGTTAACCAATAACTACCATAATATGTTAGTATTAAGTATTAGTAATTTAATAGCCTTAGTGATTATATTAGATGATACTATAGTGATATAATCAATGATCATATAAGTGATATACGTTATGTAATAAATATAACACATATTAGGAGTTTCGAGTCAAATCGAGCTTAAACAAGTTTTGTTTACATTCTTAATCCAAGTTGAGCTGAGTTTTGTTCGTTTAATATTTGAATCAATATTAGTATGCATAAGCATTTCATTTATTAAATGAATCAAGTACGAACTGAACTTGAACTACTCTGTTCATTTGCAGACTTAGTGATGCATATGTGATGCTGAAGGATATAAAATGCTAAAAATAAGAGAAATACATGCCTCTAATATCTTACCATGAGATTGTAAGCTGTTAGACAAATTAAAAAATAAAGAAATAAATTTATCTTATAAATTAAATAATGTCATGGAAACTGTGTCTTTTATGCAAGCTTACAACTAAATTTTTTCTTAATTAAATTGTGTCACATGACCATATTTAACATTTGAAAGAATTTTGCTATATTATATAAAAAGAATAATATTACATACTATCTTATAATACACAAGTCCTACTTATTTCATTTTAAAAAAATTTAAGTCTATTATTAAAAAAATAATTTTCATATAAATTTTAAATTTATCTATGAAAATGTATGAAAATTAAAAAAAAAAAGAATTACAAATATTTTATTTTGAAAACAGGACTCCAAATATTAATTCTTAAAAAAATAATAGATTCATTACAATTTAGAATACTCTATTACTATTTATTATTTTATTATTATTTTTTATTACTATTTATTATTATTATTTAATATGTTATCATTATTTTTTTTACTGTTTACAGAATATTGAGTTTATCTCGTACCAAACGCAACCTTAACCGACTCCCAGGTTGCCTTCATAAAACGAGCACGAGGTTCTGCAACGAGCAGCAACAGGGTTTATCGCAACTCCCATAAAGCAGAAAAATCATCGGGCTCTCTGTCTGTCTCAGGCGACAATTTCCGGTTTCCGGTAACCGAACTTTATAGCTGATCATTGGAGATCTCTGTAATCCTAGGCCACAGAAATGGATGGTACTCGTCAGCCTCATCACTTGCTTTTTCTTTTTCTTTTCCTTTTTCTTCTGCTCATTTTAATTCAATTGATAATTTCTAAAATGTTGCGTCAGTGGCGGTCTGTTCTTTATTGTAACGTTATCTTAATAATTTGGCTCCGTTTTGTCGCCGAGAATTTTTTTTTTTTTTTTGTAAGAACGGAAAAGAAAAGAATTGAACAAATGAATTGAATTCTTGTTACGATCTACATACATTTCAATAGCATCTTGTGATGGGATTCTGAGTTTTTGTTTTTCGAAAGGCGGCCTTATGTGGATTGCAGGACCCATCACACTGCTGGGAGTCCGAATGATATTGAATATGATGTAGTTGAGAAATTCTTAAATCTTAAATTTTGTTTTATTGGGATTTTGAATTGCTTTTGAGTCAGGCTAACGGGATCCCACATTACCTAGGAGGTAGAAGTTGTTTCCCTTTATAATGATTCCAAGGACTCCAATTGTAACACTCACCAGTCCTTTTAGAGCTTAGACTCAAATATGGCTTGGGCTTTCTTTGAGTCATTACAAATGGCATCAAAACCAATTCTCAACCAGATATGTGGAACTTGAGCAATCTCGCCTATAATGGAATAGCCTGACAAGGATGTCAAGAATTTAAAGGGGAAATTATAATACCCTGTGGTAAGTATATGAGGGCGGTGAATTGGTTACTCACATGTATAAGAGGGAGAAGTTCTTGCCTTGTATAAAGACTCCAATAGACTCTAATTTTAATATTGATTACTCGTTTTATATATAAGCCCATATGTGGCTTGAGTTTTCCTTGGGTCATTACATCATGCACTTTGTACTCTCCAATTTATCATTTGTGTGTTTGTTATAGTAGTTGCTATTGAATATTGTTAAGAGCATTGTATTTTGTTAAAGATAGTGCAACCGTGACCAAATGGTAACCAAATTTCGTTTTGTTTTTCAAATTTTTACTTTTTTCAAATTTTCAATGAAATATTAGGTAGAAAAATCATTATTTATTCATACAAAATAAAATTGAAAATTAAAAAAAATGATTGGTCACCCACTCGGTACACTTTGTTAGTCAAAACCTCATTTTCCTTTTGTTGAATTGAGATGTGAACGTTCAGTTGCAAACAAATCTCTGAACCTAAACTAGCCTTTGTGAGAGTTCACTTTGCATGGATGTCATTCTAGACATGCTCAGGATTGATAATGTGGAGGTTGTGTCTCAAGTGGATGGACGAAGGTGTTGCAAAATCTTCTCTGGTGGGGAAACAATGTTCCTTGTGTATTGATGTTCCAGTCACTCTGGTTGATTTCTAATCCTTGAAGAGTATTGCGGAGGAGGTTGGAATGGTATGTTCATTATTCTAGAAGGGAGAGCTAGGAAGGGATGGGAGTTCTTTGGATAGAACTCCGAAAGGTGGAAATTTTCTTCCAAAGGGTCATTGGCCATGGAAGCTACAAAGTGCATACTCGTATGTCTTTAGGTGGGTTTTTGAATCTAGGTAGTGTAGTAGCAATATCAGTTGATGCTGTCAAGAATGGACAAGTAAGCATAATTTTGAATTTCGTACCATACTTGCCGGTACGGTTGAAATATTTCGTTTCCATGGCTTAGCCGGTATAGAGAAGGATATAGTTTCGTACTGGTCAGAATTTCGGCCCATACCGGCTGATATTTTGGATTGTACCGGCCTATATTTTGGCCTTTACTTTTTTTTTTTCATTTCTTCAAATTGCAAGCTCATTTTTTTACCCTCAATTCAGACCAGGCTATTTATAATTTATATATATATATGTATTTATATATAATTTATTCATATATAGACTATTATTTTGGAATATAATTTATATATATTTATATATATAATTTATTCATATATCGACTAGTCTGAAACATTACCGATATCGAAATATTTCATTCCAGTACCTTGACTAGTACAGCCTCCGGTACGGTATCCAAAACTTTGCATGTAAGAGCAAAAGCCTATTGCATACAGAGGTGATGACAGCATTGACAGGGTGTCCGATGATCACTATCTCTAGTAGGGGCAATCCGGGAAACCAGCAAAATCTGGCTGGTAGTATTGTGTAAATGATGAGAGTGGAATATTTCAAATTCAAGCTAGAAGGCCACTGTAGAGAACCCTGCGATATGCGCTAAGGAGATGAAGGAATGCATAGAGGGGAATGCTATGAACATGCTTGTATTAGTGATAATACAGCTGACTTTTTTAAAGGAGGTGGTTGTGTGTGTTTTATAAAAAAGTGGATATGGTGTTGTATGTGTAAGCAAGGTGGACAAAGCCTCGATCATCTTTTGATTCTCTTCAAGGCGGCCAAGGATTTATGGGCACTGATATTTCGCACATTTCTGATTGCTTCGGTGATGCCCCAACTGATGGTGGACTTGATGGCTTGTTAGGGTAGTCCTATTAGTGGTCATAGCAACTTTGAGGCTTGAAAGATGGTCCCCTTGTGTCTTATATGGTGTATTTGGTGGGAATGCAATACTCTTACTTTTGAAGATTGTGAGAAGATGGCAAAAAATTAAGAGCTCTTATGTTAAACTCTCTTTATGTATGGATGGTAGTGGAGAGTAGTTTCTACTCCTATATCTTTCTAGGATTCATGGAGTTGTGTTCTTTTTCATTATCCCTATAGTTGGGTGTTCCTATTGTATACTTTCGGTGTACTTTGCTTGCCCCTTTATGCTTTGAATGAAATTTACTTATCCCCAAGAAAAAAAGATAACCAACTCGAGGTTCAAAATATGAGGCAAATCCTTTTGGTGGTCTATGTTAGCATGTGCAGGGTTAATTAATAGATGACTTTTATCTGCTTTCACTTAGTTGGTCCATTGAATTTTACCTGGCAGGTAATTCTCAAAATACTGCGCCACCAGTCGAAGGTGTTGCTGGAGGAGGGACTGCTTATGGCTGGAGCCATGATGGCTTACACACTTCGACTTCAATTAAGGGATCAATTGACCCCAGTGAGGTTCCTTCTGCTGATTTGGTGCATGTGTGGTGCATGCCAAGCACTGCAAACGTTGGGCCACAGGAATTGCCAAGAGACTTGGAACCTGTAAGCATGATTTTTTGTTTTTTCCCTAGTGATTCTTGATTGCTTGTGCATACACTCTAATGTAGTGCATACGCTAATGTTCCTTCTCCTTGCATAGTGATCATATGGATGCATTAGGGCATTAACACGGGATTAACTGAAATTTTACCTGCAATTTAGTTAAGGTGGCTACTTTTTCTATTTTGTCTATACCATTTGAAGTACACTCTATTTTGTGGTTAGCTATTTTTTTATAGGTGAAACATATATACTCAACAACCTTTTCCTCTTCAATATTTAAATATTGCCCAGAAAATGTCTTTCTATATAAAATTGTCATCATTCAAGTTAGTTGGCCCTTTTGTTCAAGATCTTTATATAAAAATTTAGTTACTGGATCTAATCCTCCACAAAAGTAAGAAAGTTCTTACTTATCAAAAGTAAGAAAGTTCTTCATATTTTGACCAATTCAAGCTGAAAAATGGGGTTTCTCCCTCAGTTTTATATAAAAATGAAAATGTTCTTATACTATCACCCAGGAAACAAAAAACCAATACAAATATTTATGAGAGAGAGAGAGAAAGAGAGAGAACGGGAGGGGGGGGGGGGAGAGGTATTTCTTTCTGTGATTGTAGGAATAACTGTTTTGGGAATGGATTTTTTTTTTTTTTTGTCAAAAAATTTAATTCCCTTGTTTCTTTTAAGTTTAAGTTAAACACTCACTCTGTTTGACATGCTTACTTTATCGGCTGCCCTCTTACAAAGAGCTTTTCCATTTTACACTTTTGTCTTTTGTTTGCCGTTTACCTGTAATAATTTTAAGAGGATATAAGTGAGGTATAAGGTATAATGTAGAAGCATGTGCGTATTATTTACATTTTGGTTTTGCAAAATCATATCAACTATCTAGATGTTATATAAGAAGTATAGAACGTACTCTGATATGTATGAGTGACCATGGTGATCTGGCTTCTAAAAATTGGTCTATCTCGAAGATTAATCTTCTTGCAGCCAGAAATGAAAGAGAAAGTGTTCAAATTGCTCTACGTCCAAAAGTTTCTTGGGGTGGATCTGGTATTGCAGGGCTTGTGCAAGTTCATTGTAATGATTTATGCTCCACGAGTGGTGATCGGTTAGTTTCTTGAAGACATTCCTCTGGGTATAGCTGTATGATTTAATGATTTAAAATTTCTGTTCACGATTTACTGACATTGGAAGCTGGCAGCTTGGTTGTTGGACAGGAGTTAACAATGCGACGTGTAGTGCCCGTGTTAGGTGTTCCAGATGCTCTTGTGCCCCTCGATCTTCCAGTTAGCCAGTTAAGCCTACTTCCAGGGTACTGACTACATTACATCTTTGATAGTGCCTTATTTTTTTGACTTTTTTGGGTTTGATTAAATGTTGGATGACTTCTGATTGCTTAAGACTATGATGGCTTGCTTTTTCCCCAAACTGCAGAGAGACCACTGCAGTTTGGCTTTCCATTAATGTTCCAAGCACACAGGCCCCTGGTCAATATGAGGGGGATGTCATCATTACTGCTATAAAAACCGATGCTGGGTGAGTCTATTTTCCTATTATCTTAATCATTTTTAATTGTGTAATGAATCTTTGTGCTTATTCATGATGGTTGATTAGGATTCCTGCTGTTATATACTTCAAAATATGGTTATTGATTCTGACCTTCACAGATCTCTAGCACAATGCTTGAGCAAAGCTGAGAAGCATAAACTTTACACAGAACTTAGGAGCTGTCTTGACATTGTGGAGCCCATTGAGGAAAAACCATTGGAAGAAATGGTCTGTTTCTGCATCTGCATCTGCTTTATAATATACTTTTGAGTATTTTTGTTGATCCTGTTGATATTATATGCTGTTCATGTGAGCATTTGTGTTTTAGGTAGACAGAGTGAAATCCGCCCGTACATCTATAAGAAGAGTTCTTCTGTCTCCCTCGTTTTCTGAATTCTTTTCAGATAATGGCCAAGCTGATATGATGGATGAAGATGCTATTTCAAACCTTTCAGTACGTGTGAAATTACATTTGACAGTTTGGGACTTCATTATTCCTGCAACTCCTTCTCTTCCTGCCGTTTTTGGTGTATCCTCCATCAGGTTCAGTTTACATTTTGGAAAGTTAAACAAGTATAGGGGTTGCTCTTGTATGTGCCCCTTGTACATGACTATGTATGCCTATTTTCTATCAACAATGAAATTATTATTTACCAATAAAAAAAATGTACATTGTAAGTTTGCTTAATACAACTTGTATTTATTTCCTACAAGTTCAGTAAATCATGGAGCTCAAAGTAAATCGTATAGACAAGTTATAGACTACAAAGCTTAAGCCAATACAAGTAAATCACGCAACTATATTTTGCGAGGATGGTGTTCCTATACTTAAGCTGTCAAGTAGATTGCAAATTTGTCAATGGGTGTAGAGTATAAAAACAGGCATGACCTAAAATACCATACTCATGCAAATGAAATATGGAGAGACTAAATTGTGCAAGCCTGCCTCCACTGATTAAGAGCATTCCTAACACCCTGATTTGTCCTACCTTTGGTCAATGGTCAATACTTGAATTATTATTTGGGGGCATTGGGTCACAAGCTGACATGTTTATCATGAAGAAGTATTGATTTCGAGTGTTCGCTAGTTTGCTTCTTTAACTACAGTGCAGATATCTGATACTGTGATCGAGGATCGTTTTGGTGTTGAACATGGGACTGATGAGTGGTATGAAGCATTGGATCAGCATTTCCAGTGGCTTCTTCAATATAGAATTAGCCCATATTTCTGCAGATGGGGAGATAGTATGCGTGTTTTGACATACACCTGCCCTTGGCCAGGTAATTTACTGAACCAAGGCAAAAAAATGCCATTGGTTATTTATTAATTAGTTCTTGTACAACACTTTTTTCAGAATATACACTTGCTGACTTTTGTAATTTTTTTCTATTCTAGCCAATCATCCAAAATCAGATGAATATTTTTCGGACCCACGACTTGTGGCATATGCTGTACCATATAGAGCAGTCTCTGGGTATACTGTTAGTTGTTCACATTCACTTCTGTCTGGTATACTTTTAATGGAAATTGATGAGCCTCGATCCGCTTGTTGATTGTGCAACAGTAGTGATGCTTCAAAGGATTACTTGCAGAAGGAAATTGAGATATTGAGGACAAAGACTCACTGGAAGAAAGCTTATTTTTATTTGTGGGATGAGGTATGACCAGTGCTGCAAAATGACAGGAAAATGGACCTTTTTTGTCTCTTGTTAATGAGAACTAATGCTTTAAAATAACAAATGATACCAGAAGCTGGTTATTTGTCTAGGTTCAGATGCTTAACTAAAAGAAAGACTGAAAAAGGGTATAAATATTCCACTATATTTCCACTTCTGCAGGTTGACAATAAAACATCATATTTTTTCCTTTCTATTTGCTTTGATCTATCTTTTTTCTTACTGTAATACTTTCCATTATAATTTTCTGTTGCTGATGTGTATGCACTAATATCTTTCAGCCTCTAAACTTGGAACAATATAATTCCATTCGCACCATGGCTAGTGAGATTCACAGTTTTGCACCTGATGCACGTGTCTTAACTACATACTACTGTGGTATGATTCTTCTACCGTATTTAGTGTAGAGAGCTTGCTTTACTATAGATGTTGAATAAGATTTTTTTGGGTGTTAAAAGATAAAATCAGAGGAATGCAATATAATAGCACAGGTTTACTGGAGAACATAGTTGAGGATGGGATTATCACTGAATTCTAAATTTATTAGTTTGTAATATTGGTTTGACTATTTTTGAATGATGCATATGGGTGCATGATTTTTGCAAAAAATTTCTTTGAAAAACCAGTAGCAAATAAATCATTCCAGTTGTGCAGCATATTTTAAAAATCATCCCAGTTCAACATTAGTGCTTAGGCTATGTTTGTTCAATGGAAGCTTAGATTTATGAAAATGTTTTTGTGCTTTTCGGTGTTTAATAGGGGCAGAAAATGCTAGCCAAAAGAAAATGTTTATTTATTTTTTTAATAAGTAAACAAAGTATATTAATTAAAGAATAGGCAAAGCCATGTTCAGTACAAAGAATGCCCTAACTACGTAAGAGTAATAGATACAAGGAAATCATGAAAATCTTGGCCATTAAAATTAACGTCAATGGCCCAACTACAAAGAGTTCTAAAAAAGAAAGTTTTTAGTTCCTCAATCGATCTCTCTTTGTCCTCAAATGTCCGTTCATTGCGCTCCTGCCACACACACCACATGATGCAAATACAAATCATCTTCCATATAACCTTGATCTGTTGATTGCTTCTTAGATTTGTCCAGCTAGCCAAGGCCGCCACTACTATCTTAGGCATAACCCAACCCAAGTCTAGTCTACTAAATACTTTGTTCCATAACCCTCGTGCTACCTTATAGTGTAGTAGAAAATGGTCCACAGATTCACCCCCCTTCCTACACATGCAACACCAATCTGCGATGATCACCATTCATTTCTTCAAATTATCCATTGTGAGGATCTTACCCAAGGAAGTGGTCCACACAAAAAATGTTGCTTTGAGAGGTGCCTTTTGTTTCCAAAGCCTTTGCCAAAGAAACTAAATAGGAAGCTCTGATAGAGACTTATAAAATGAGCGAACCGAAAACAAGCCTTTTCTAGTAGGTATCCACCACAATAAATCAGTATGCTGGTTGCTCGGTTTGATTGAGTACAAAAGGTTGAAAAAGGCTTCAAAACTGTCCATTTCTCAATCTTGTGCTGCCTGGCTAAAATTGATGTTCCACTGGATTTATTCCCCCGCTATCACCATGACTTCCGCCACTAAAACGTCTTTGGCACTTGCAATCCTGAAGAGTGCAGGAAATAGATCCTTAAGAGCACAATTACCACACCAAATATCATACCAGAATTTGATCCTGGCCCCCTCCTAGACGAAATTTTGTGTGACCAGAAAAGACCCCCCATCCTCTTCTTATATGTTTCCATAACCCCACTCCATAAGCCCTTCTCACTTCGTTAGTACACCATCTCCCCCATAATCCATCATATTTACTCTCAATCGCCAACTTCTATAAGGCTTCTGGTTATTTATGGTATCTCCACAACCATTTTCCAAGTAACGCCCAATTAAAAATTCTCAAATTTCTAATGCCCAAACCACCATTAGAGAGAGGATTACATACCTTCTCTCACCTGACTAGGTGGAATTTGAACTCCTTGCCTATTCCACCCCACAAGAAATCCCGTTGTAGTTTCTCAATATGAAGCACCACACTTGCTGGAATAGAAAACTTGGACAAAAAATAGGTCAGTAGATTAGATAATGTACTCTTTATCAGGGTAATCCCACCACCTTTTGACAGGTACATTGTCTTCCAACTTGCTAATCGATGCTCTACTTTCTCAGTCACTGGCTCCCATAGAGAAGCCGCTCTTGAGACGGCCCTCAACAAAAGACCAGGATATGTCATAGGGAGTGAGGCAATCTTACACCCCAGAGTATTAGCCAACCGTTTTATACGTTGAACACCTCCAATAGGCACCATCTCTGATTTGTCCAGGTTCACTTTCAACCCAGAAACTGCTTCAAAGCAAAGTAGGAGGGCCTTCAATACTTGAACCTGATTATGATCTGCCTCATAGAAGATAAGAGTGTCATCTGCAAACAATAAATGAGAAACATTAATAGGTCCCCCACCTGGGGATCCAATAGAGTAACCGGTCACACACCCATTGGCAATCAGGGCTGAGGTCATTCTGCTCGAAACCTCCATCACAATAACAAAGAGTAATCGGGACAATGGATCTTCTTGTCTTAGACCTCTTGTGCTATTGAAAAAACCAGTTAGGCTTCCATTTATCAAAGCTGAAAATTTCACCGTAGATATACACCAGCGGATTCATGATTGCCATCTCTCTCCAAAACCACACCTCCCAAGAAGGTCAAGAAGGAAGTCCCAGTTAACATGGTTGTACGCCTTCTCTATGTCTAACTTGCATATAATCCCTGCATTGCCAGTTTTCAGTCTACTGTCCAGACATTCATTAGCAATAAGAACCACATCTAAAATCTGTCTATTCTTTACAAAAGCATTTTAGGGTTTTGAGATTATCTTTCCCACGACCTCACTAAGGCGATTTGCGAGTACTTTGGAAAGAATCTTGTAAACCCCATTTACTAGGCTAATGGGTCGGAACTCCCTAATCTTCGTAGCCCCAACCATCTTCAGTATCAATGCAAATAAAGTGGCGTTTAGGCTTTTCTTAAATTTTCCAACTGAATAAAACTAGTGGAACACCTTCATGAGATCATCCTTTAATACATCCCAACATATTTGAAAGAAACCCATAGAAAACCCATCAGGACCCGGATCCTTTTCTTTAGCCATTTTCCTTAGCATTTCAAAAACCTCCACCTCCTCAAAAAGCCTCTCCAAACAACTGACATCCATAGGCCCAATGGAGTAAAAAACCAGCCCCTCAGGCTTAGGCCGCCAACCCTCCTGCTCGGTAAGTAGTTGTTCAAAAAAACCAACTACATGATTATTAATCACCTGCTCATCCTTACAATCTACCCCATCAATCTTCAGCATTTCAATATTGTTGGATCTCCTATGAGAATTGGCTACCCTATGGAAAAACTTAGTGCTTCGATCTCCTTCCTTCAACCATAACACTCTAGACTTTTGCGGCCACGAAGTCTCTTCATAATAGAATGATCCTCTCAAGATCTACAACTAGCACTAGCTTTTGGGCTAATTCTTCTTGAGTTAAAGTCCTAGACTCTTGTAGTCTTTCTAGCTCATGGATCTCCCTTATCTTGATTTTCTTGTGATCCCCAATGTCGCCAAAAGACTGCATATTCCAAAGTTTTAAGTCTTGTTTTAGAACTTTCAATTTCCGGCAAACATGAAACTATGAGTACCATGTATCTCGTAAGATGACCACCATTGTTTGACTCTATCCACAAAACCTTCCAATTTCAGCCACATGTTTTCGAATTTAAAATAATGACGTCTTCTTTGAATTTCACCACAATCCAACATGATGGGCCAATGGTCCGAACACAGCCAAGGCAATCTCTTTTGCCAAACCTTTGGATAATAAATTTCTCACTCCAGGGAAATTAAGAATCTATCTAATCAAGACCAAGTTTGATTATTAGCCCACGTGCGTGAACCCCCTGCCAGTGGTAAATCCACTAGATTCAACTCAAAAATGCATTTCGAAAAATCTGACATTGCTGGACGCATTCTTCTATTGCCAAAACACTCACTTGGAAATCTTGTTACATTAAAATCTCCACCAATGCACCATGTAATATCCCACCAACTGTGTACTCCAGCTAGTTCATCCCACAATAATCTTTTGTTGTTGTCTGAGTTAGGACCATAAACACCTGCAAAGGCCCACAAATAGTCATCTATCACACTCCTAAAAGAGCATGCTACCATAAATAACCCTATGAACTCCTCCATTTTCTCCACCACTCGTTGGTCCCACATCACCAACACACCTCCTGAGGCCCCGTTAGCTGCCAAATATACCCAATCCACATGTACACAGTTCCATATACTTTGTACAATTTTTGTATTAATAACTTTCAGCTTTGTCTCCTGTAAATAAACGATGTTTGCCTTCCACCCACGCAATAAGTTTCTTATTTGAAGACATTTACTCATTTAGTATGCAAACATTCCACGAAAGAATTTTTGGTTTCATTTGGAATAGGTCAGCCCCTTCCCTTTAGACCTATCCTTACTAGAGCTACCTTCAGAATTCATGGACTAGGTTAGCCTCTTGAGTTCACGCTGTTTCTTAGAACCAGCTTTCCTTTGTTGTTGGTGACCTGCTTCAATAGCAGTGAGTAATGCCAAGAACTACTCCTCATATCCTTCACATTTCAATCCTACCGTTTCTTGAATATCCTTCACTGTGTGAAACACCCAGTCTGAGACATTGGATGGATCTAGAAACAAACAATTCAGAGGGGTAGGATCCTGCAATCTAAAATCCATTTGCTCCTCCATGTTCTCTTCCCCAAGCACAAAACCAACTTCCCCTACAGGGTCACTTGTCCCCTAAAAAAGCCTCTGAGAGTTCTCCTCATCGGACAGAAAGAGATCCTCACTGACCGAGTCCTTTGGGCACCCTTTTTCACTATCTCCCACCAAAATGACGTCACTGTGCAACGCTGTGGTACTTGCCAGACCACCATCTCCTCCCCCACTCCCGTCGGCAGTTTTAGTCTACTCCCCAGAGGGGGAATGACACTCGGTGGTCTCTGTCAACATTTTCTGTTTCACATACAGATCCAACCCACCCTCCAATAGCTTCATCGGCTTCTTCTGTTTTCTGGTCGGCAGGTCCACCACCCTCTGGTGGCATCGCGACGAGGACTCCAGCGGAGAGGACCTCCTTCTTGCTCCTTCTCCTTCATGCCAACAGAAAATTTATCACATGGTCAACAGAAAATGAAGATTTTTAAGCCAGAAAATGACTGACCTCTTGCAGGAGGTATAACAATTTATGCCATCTGAATCTTACCTCCTATTTTCAAAGCATAGAACTGGGTTGATTTGTTTTAGCAATCATAGAGTTTCTTTATGCTCTCTCCATGTTGGCGTGGGGCTGTGTACACTTCTGCGCTTGCTCTTAATTAATGTAAAACCTTGATTTACATTTACTATATTGTTGCCTTCATTCTATTATTTCTGCAGGACCAAGTGATGCACCTCTTGCACCGTCTGCTTTTGATGCTTTTGTAAAAGTTCCAAGTTTTTTGCGCCCACATACTCAAATTTATTGCACAAGGTATCTTTATCGATTGGGCTTTATGAATGTTACCTAAGATGTTTTATCATTTTTATAATATAAAACTATTTGAATACTCGGTACCTATTTGTTTATTGTGCTTTTTTTCTTTTTAATGGTTTTACTTGAGATATAATTACATGGGTAAATTGCTCGAAGGGTGGTTTGGGCTCCTGATCTCACTATGAAGCAAAAAGCCGTTGGAAAGAAAGTTTTATCTGCGTAGGGGGCCAATCCGTTTCTTCTGTCACAAAATTGTTAAGCGAATGGTTCAACATGAGCACAAGAATGATGTTACATTCCAACTGGATTCAATTGTCTACCCTGAGAAATATCCATGACTTTTAAATTAGAGGTGCCAATCTGGTTGACATTGGGCTTTGGCCATCTTGATGACTTGTTTAAGGCCATTGTGTCCAACCTGACAATGCCTATCATGACAGGCACTCTTATCAAAGATCTTTCTTAAAGTCTGTAACCAATCTTTCCTCAGAACTCATCAGTCCAAACTAGATCTTAGGTCTGATTTTGTGTGGTAGAAGATTAGGAGTTGAACACCTACCTGGCTGTGCTATGTATGTGTTCAGGACTGCAACGTTGAACTTCATTTTGTTGATGACTTATATTTTTATTGGTGGAGCCTTAGTCGCATGAGAGTATGTGAGCTCTTCTTGTGGAAATCAATATGCTGCAGCTGACAGTTAGTAAAATGTTTTCCAGTGCCTGAAAAGATTAGGACTTCATTTATTGCAGTGAGTGGGTGCTTGGCAACCGAGAAGATTTGGCAAAGGATATTATTGCTGAAATACAACCGGAAAATGGTGAGGTAATTAATAATCAATCAGAGTTATTGACCTTGGCTCATACTTTACTTCTCTTGCGAACAAATGTGGAATCTAACTTGTTATGCATAGCATGTTTCCTAAATATTTTCATTCAATAAAACATATTCCAGAAATATCTGGTCCATGTGTCTTAAATTATCTCCTAGGCAGGACATTTGGCGGGTTGTGTAGCAAAACTGTGTATTCTGTGGAGCTTTTTATATATTTGTTGTTTTATTCTTTGAGCTCTGCCTGGCAATTTGATTAAGGCTCAAATTGATATCTGCTTTCGTTTTTCAAACTATCTTTCTTCCCCTTTATTTTCTTTTTGCTAATTTTTGCTAATTTGTTGCTTTCAACAGTTTATCTTTGCAGCTTTGCCTTTTTATATACTTTTCTGTGCTTAAGGTTTGAGGCAAGCATCTTTCCTGTTAGTGGATGTCCAAAGATTCAGTTGCATTTATGGACTGATGAGACTGGATAGGAGAAGGAAGTTGTTACTTCTTGCTTTCTTGCTTGCCTTACTGTGCACACACTGATTCTGTTGTTTTGACGTGGTAGGAGCAAACTACTATTTAGATTTTTTTTTTCAAGTTTATTTTTATAATACTTTCTATTTTCTTGTGGTTGTAGTGTATATCATGACACAATATTTATTAGAGTAACTATGAGGGTGGTTTGTCAGGCATGACAACAGATTTCTGGTCCCTTTTTTTCTAATACAAATGTCTAATAAACATGTGTGTGTTGTTTTTTTTTTTTTTTTGGGGGGGGGGGTTGTGGTGGTTGGTTTGCGTTGTAGTTTGTAAGGATGCCTAAGCCTAAGTAGCTGCCTCACCCTTTGGTAATTGGTCACTGTTGTCTGTCGCCTCGTATTTTCATAGCATATAAGATGAAATGTGTGCACTAGCAAGTGCCCACTGCTTACTTGGTAAACTCCTTATGGGGTTGAATAACTGATCCAGGTACAGTTAAAGCTAGCAGTTGAATCTAAGATGATTGTGGTTGAATAACCAATGGCTAGCAGTTGATTCTAAGATTTACCAGTTGAGGTCAGGTGTACAGTTAAAGCTTCGAGGTCTTAGCAAGAATCTGTTGCTCTGTTAACTTGGGGTTAGAGGTCTGGTGCACAAGCATCCAAGGTAGGGTGTGGGGTGGGGTTCACTTGTCTTCCTACATTACATAGGAGAAATATGATTTGGATTTTTTGGATATGCATTGAACTTATTTTGATAAGTAGATAAACAGTGAAATTAAGTTAAAGGGTACCAGTTGAGTTTGTGAAGTGACAAAACCTGCTGACAGAGAGAGTCTCACATGGGTACCAGTTTGTCTGTTCCAAATTTAGCCTTGGCAGTTTTAGAGCAACTGCTACATGATGCCAGCCATTCAATTTAATGTGAAAATTTTGGAAGAGATTTCGCATAGAGCAAATATGAATGTAGAGTACAATCATCGATCAGCCTTAGGCATGATTGATGAGATCTATACTGATCCTTTACATGAAACTGTGTTTTAGTTCTTGTTGACAATTCACAATGCATTCTGTCTAATTTGACTGTGAACATCACTGTGGAGCCAATCTCTATATATTGGTTGGACCAGTACTTTTGTAAGCTTTATACGAGATTGCCATGGTGCCAATGGTGGCTGTTGGGGCTGGAGTTTGTTGTCTAAAGTGCATGTCATAATGAATGATATACCTTACTGGGTGTGAAGTTCAACTGTGGCCTTTCCAATATCAGTAGCATTTAAGAGATTTTCCTTTCTTTAAAAGAAGATTTATTCCCAAAACAAATGATTAATCTCATTTGATTAGCTTTTGATTTCCAAGCGAAGATGTATGTTTCGACACTGCTTGATTCTATTACATTATGTTATTTACGTGCTGAAGGGAGTTAAACTTTTTTATTTTGTGCGTGTAGGAGTGGTGGACATATGTTTGCCTGGGACCATCGGATCCCCATCCCAATTGGCACCTTGGGATGCGAGGTACACAACACCGTGCTGTTTTCTGGCGTGTATGGAAAGAAGGTGGTACGGGGTTCTTATATTGGGGTGCCAACTGCTATGAGAAGGCATCAGTTCCCAGTGCTGAGGTAGCTTCGTTGTGTGGTCCTTTAATCACTTAATAAAGTTGAATGGCACAGTTTAAAGGCTCCATTTGCGTTTAAGAGTGTTTGCTTAAATATTATGTATGCCTGAGCAGATTAGATTTAGGCGTGGCCTTCCCCCTGGAGATGGAGTTTTGTTCTACCCTGGTGAGGTTTTTTCATCTTCGCATCAACCAGTTGCTTCAGTCAGACTAGAGCGCATTCTCAGTGGCTTGCAGGTGAGTGGAATTTTTAATTTATTTTCAACTCATACCTATTCAGTTTTTATTATTCATTAATGATCAAGTATTCTTAGCCAATTTTTAAAATCACCATGCCTGCTCTTACTTTCCATGATATTCATTATTCTGTCCAGTATTCTTCAGTATCTTCCTTGTGTAATATTAAATGAATGTGCTTCTATTTATAAATTGTATAACAATTTTACAAACATTTTCATTAGTCCCTGAATTTGAATTTCTTGAACTTGTCCATGGATGGTGCTGATTTATCATTTTAATCCATGTCTGCATGTTTTTCTAGTGGACATTTGGCTTTCCTTCTTTTATTAAAATGTTTTGTTTTGGGTGCTTTATTAGGACATCGAGTACCTGAAGCTCTATGCTTCTAGATATGGTAGGAATGAAGCCACTGCTCTTTTGGAGAAGACAGGTTTGTACCTTGGTCCTGAGCGTTATACACTGGAGCACATGCCAGTCGACATAATGCGGGGTGAGATCTTCACTGCATGCCGATCGTGAGAGATTACTTTTGCACGCTTCAGGAAAGATGAAGGTGTTTCACTTTTTGAAGGCAGGCATGAATTTACTCTTGAGGACAAGTTGTGAGATACTCAAAGTAAACATATAACTATACCAGTTCCTCACTGAGTTCACTGTCTAATTTTTATTAGTTTCATTCTATTCATACTGGTTCTTCTTTTACTTATAGAAAAGATACTCTTATCAAAAAAACTTATAGAAAAGATACTGCTCTTCTTCCTAAAAGATATATTAGTCTGACAAACTTGAGAACCTTCGTGCAACAAGGAGGATGATTATCACATAGTTAGTACCGCATGCGCATAGACATATGTAGGGTTTAGTTGCAGCTAATCTTTCTTTTTTGTAAGTGTTGCAGCAAATCCTCCTCTGTATGAAAGAATGATGGCATATTCTGAGTTTCATTGCATGCTGCACTTGGCTGTCTGGCAGGACTCTGTCTCGTTTTCTCAGTTGTAGGTTAAGTGGTGGTCAATGCTACTAGTGCTCATTCAAATTTGGTCTGATTGTGTTTATACTTGAATTGTAGCCCTGGTTTAATCCTATTTGTGAATTAAGGAGTTTTTTAAAGTGTAGGAAAGGACTTGCCTATCTTATTGGGCAATGGTATATCCAGTTATATTGTGTTTTAAAATATGTGCATGTGTTTGATGTCAACTGAATCATGTTCATATAAGTTACAGAGAAACAACGGCCCGAAAAACCATGTCACTCCTTATGTGTGCCTGTGCAAGTGTTGGTGCTGCCAAAAACCCCCATAGGGATGAGTCCATGGCGTTTTCATGTGGCCAACTCTTTGAAAATCTTTAAGCAGAAGTAGTGCTGCAGGGAGCACACTTGACAGGGAGATAACACAGTCGGTAGAGAGAGAGAGAGAGAGAGAGAGAGAGAGAGAGAGAGATCTGTTTTTAGGATTTAGAGTGGAGAGACTTCAATAGTTTGTGTTCAGAGGTAGTGCCCCTTCGATGATAACACGAGAGTGAGAGACTTCAATAATTTTGTTCACTAGTGTCACCCTTGTTTTCCAAATTAAGCTTTTGGGCTATATCTATGAGGGATGCAGGCTTTTATAAATAACCTTAGGAAATACGATGAAGTTGTGTACTAGAACTGTTAGTTAAAGGGAACCATTCTTTGTTTTCCTCAGCAACATGTTTGGATCAATATCATTGAAGAAAATTACAAGTTGGTAAATCAGTCGAAAGAATCAAATGAACATTGGGATTGTATCATGGGTATGGAGCCGGAGAGGTATGAAGATGCTGCCCATTTGGCTAGATTGTGCAGTGCAGGAGTTAGCAGTTGGGTTGAATTTGAAAGTCTTTATAACTTTTCAAAAGCTCTCTCTCTCTCTCTAATCGAGTTTTAGGTATAGAATGGATTGAGATTCTATCTCGTACTCCTCGAGCCTTCGGCTACATTTGAATGTTAAGATGAGTTGAGTTAAGTTCTGAATATTAGTATTTTATGGATCCTATTGAGATGAGTTTAACTTTTGCAGGTTGAGATAACTTTTTAAGTTGAAATGTATAAAGTAGGTTGAGAAAAATTTAATTATTTATGAGAAGTTGAAAAAGTAGTTGGTCTCATCAATGATTAGTTTGAAATGTGTTGAGTTGAGTTTGGTTCAACAAATAAACACAATTAGTCTATTCTGACTTTTTTTTTTTTTTTTTTAACTTGATGATTAAGAAAGTTTCTTTTTAACGATGTGAAAGTTTTCTTTTAGAAAATGTTTTAAGGATTAAAAAAAAAAACGTATGAAAAAAAGGTCATTAGGCCTTGTCTGTAATTTCTCTTGTGCCTGCATGCAGAAACACAAGCTTTTTCTTTCCTTTTTCCAACTTGAGTTATTCCACTTTCATCTCACTGTGATGAGGTGATACTGTTCATCAACATTTACAGCTGTTCTCTAAAAAAAGAATAATGATTTTCTCTATAAATAATGATTTAAAGATGATAAAAATATCATATTTTACATAGAGGGACGTGAGCGTGGTTTGTAGTGTTATTTTCTACTAATGTGTTTTACCTTCCCAATTTTCTTGTCTTATTTGTACAATGCATCGTATAATTACTGGGTCATGTAGAACTTTAGTGGGCCCAAGAGAATTACTATGCAAGTGAGATTGGCTTGTTTGAAAATATATTTCATTTCAAAATTTTTATCTTATTTACTTTCCAAACATAATTAAAATACAAATATTTTCAATTAATTATTACAACTTTTTCAAACTATTTATTATAATTTTTCCAAACTTTCAAACAAAAAATAAAAAATAATTCAATTTTTTTCAAACTCGCAAATAAAAATAATATTAATAAACTATATTCTAACAATATTTTAATTTTATAATATTGTTTATTCAATTTTTCCTCTCTCCTTTCTCAAAATCTAAAAATCAACTTAAACCTTCTCATTACTATTCACAAACTATCTTTACAATTCACAAAATTTTCATCTCATTTCACTCCCTAAACTAGCTCTACAATTCTTAAATATTTATGAAGACTTCACTTGTCACTCAAACTCTTTGGGGTTGTTTGAGAGATAGGATGGTTTCATTTCATTTCATTCTATCTTATCTCATTTCCTTTCCAAATATCATTTAAATGCAAACACTTTTTAATTTTAAATTTTTAAATTTTTCATCTAATCATTACCTAATTATTAAAACTTTTCCAAACTTTCTGTTGATGCTGTAAAAATTGCTCAATAGGCCGCAAGGGGAGAAAGAGTCATTCCTTGCCCACTAACGTGATTCGGGCTTTGAACGGCGTGGTCTAGTGCCCTTGACGTTGGTCCAGTGCGGCACGTATGGTGTCGGCGCGTCCACTCATGGCGGTGTAAGGAAATAAGTGCAGAGAAAATAAAAGATGAGAACACGCATATTTACTTGGTTTAACATAATGCCTACATCTACGGGCATTTGAGAATGACAAATCCACTATAATATTTTTGTTTACAGTATCTCATAATCTCTCATACCTTATTGTACAATAATGGCTTAGGATATTTTTACTGGAGATGAACACCTACGCTAGAGCCCTCTATCGAAAGGTTGAAGAAGGAGTTGAAGAAGATGATCAAAATCGAGGAAGGACCCTCGAAAACTGAGGGAGAAGCTGCCCATTTTAAGGTGAGAACCATGTTCGCGTGCTGTCTTTTTCCCTGAAGCCCCATGCCTCCCTGACATCCCTGCTAACAGCCCACCCTACTCCATGACTTCATGCATCCAACCCCCTATCTTCTGCTTCTACCCCTTAAACCCATGTTCCCCCTTGACCTCTCTTTCCTATTTGTCCTCTAATGGCTTGATGGGCTAGGCCTAGTCCTAAATATTTTACCTCCTTTATAATACCCCGCGATTCTTAAGGGAAATTTGCCCTAAAAAGAAGATCTTGAGAATATTCAAAAGTAGAAAATGCAATCAAATTGGTCTGCCTGAGTACGTTGGGAAATAAGTTTCAGGGGCCCGTCCTGGCTCATTCATTTCTCTGGTGTGAGCAATAGAAGATTTTCACGCGAGAGACGAACTTGACGGCGCAATCGCGCGAGCGGGAGACAGGCACAATCACGTAAAGTGCGAGCGCAGGGCCCCACTTGGAAAGGGGGTCGGAGAGTCTAAAGATTTGGCCTTACCCAGCAGCGTGCTAAATTGCTCTATTGGAGGGTGTTCTGCACCACAGGAAGTGGTTAGTAGAAATAAATTTACACACATTGCGACAAAGACAAACTAGAGAGATGTTAGCCACTACAGTGGATCTGTTTGCTTTGACTGAGAAATCGTCCACTGTCAGCCGTGCCTTCTCACTCATTTTCTTTTTATTTATTAAATTTTGGAAGCATGCCAAGTCTTGTCTGCTGGTCCGAATCGAATTTTGTCGAGTCCTATGTAGGCGGGGTGTTGTCCAAGCTGTGCAACTGACGAATTGCCAAGTCCCATGTAACTGAGCAGTGCATGTCAGCTGGAGGAGGTACAGAGTCTAGTACACGCCAGACTATCAAGTGGGTCTGAGCTCCACACATGCCTAGTCCGAGTTGGTGAGTGGCCTGTCCGAGACGTGAGGACCTCGCTGAGTTAGTGAATCGAGGGGAGTCTCGAGCTATGAGGAGTCCATCCCACGTATCTAAGTAGTGCATGGCGACTGGATGATGCGCACGGTTTCAAGGTTCCCAAGTAGGGGTGTAAGAATAAACTGACAAACCGGAAAACCGGTTCGGTCCGGATTTCGACTGGTTCAGTTTGGAATCGGTTCTTTCATTTTAAAAACTGGTCAAATCCGGTTCAGAATCGATTTTATGTTTTCCAACACCGAATAGGACCGGACCCGTTCACATATTATATATATATATTTTTATTAATTTTTAATATTATATATTATATATTATATATAATATATATAATTATGTATGAAATAATATATTATAATTTATAACATAACATTTTAATTTTAAACATGAATATTTATTTGATCATATGTTTTAAATATAAAATATATATATCAAATACATTATATTGCCTAATAAATTCTTAATATATTTCTTTTAATAAATACATTAGTAATACAAATATACTTAATATATTAAAACCAGAAAACAGGACCGGACTAGACCAGAATCGGTAAAACCGGACGTACCGGTTTAGGAAAGTAACCGATGCGTAATCAATTTTTGAAAATACAAAACCGGTGCCTACCGGTTTGGTCCTAGATTTTATCAAAAATAGACCGAACCGGACTGGTTACACCCCTATTCCCGAGCTGTGAAGAGTCCATGCATGTGGGGACTGTGTGGAGTTGAGTGTCCAAGGCGGAGCCTGGTTGCCAAGCTTCCAAACCATGAGGCATCAAGGAGCTAGTGAGCAGGACCACTCCATGGAGGGGGCTCGGTGGCTGAGTTCCCAAGCCGCGCGGCACCAAGGAGCTACCGAGTCGTTTACGATGGCCGAGCGGTACATGGCAACCGGACGAGGGGCACGGTTTTAGGGTTCCCGAGCTGTGAGGAGTCCATGCACGTGGAGATTGTCAGAGGTGGAGCTCGGTTGCCGAGTCGAGTGGTGGAGTGCCCTACAGCTGGGTTGCCAAGTCGAGTGGTTGAGGGCCCTGCTGCTGGTTTGTCGAGTCGAGTGATAGAGGGCACTACTGCTGGGTTGCCGAGTCGAGTCGTCGAGCGGTGCATGGCGACTGGACGAGGGGCACTGTTTCAGGGCTCTCGAGTTGTGAGGAGTCCATGCACGTGGGGATTATCCAAGGTGGAGCTCGGTTACTAAGTTGAGCGGTGGAGGGCCCTGCCGCGGGATGTCGAGTCGTGTGGTGGAGGGGCCCTGCCGATAGGGTCGAGTGGTGGAGGGCCCTGTCGCTAGGTTGTCGAGCCATGGAGTTTTGTCGTGATGCATGAGGTGTCCTGAGCCCTAGAGTTTCAAGAACCAGTTAAGGCCTATCCCAAGCCGGTGAGTTTCGTTATGTTGCATGTGGTGTTCTGAGCAGCGGATGACTTTCGAGCGAAGTTTCCTGAGCCGATGGGACTTTCATGAGCCCAAAATTACGTCCCCAGGTAGCACACTCCTGTGTGTAGGTGCATGGCTTCTAGGAAAATGGGTGCCATGCTAGTGAGGGACGGCGGAGGAGGTGACCACCATGGTTGTGGCAGATAATGCCGGCGGTCCTCATGGCGGTAGACCATTTCCCTTGGCGGACCCACGGGGTGGGCCCGAATCTCTAGTGCACAGGGTCGTGCACCTGCGGGGGAGCATACACACGGCCACCGCCAAAGGTGTACACTCTGGTGGAAATGGAGGTGATCAACTGGCCACCAAGTTGCCACCGTAGTTCTTACTTTACCATGGTGGTCCTGGGTAGTGAGGCCTCCATCCCGTGCAAGGTTTCGGTTGGTGATCCTTTCGTCGGAGCTGACTCCCCCAGGAAAGGGGGGGAGGACTGTCGTTGTCATAAACTATCAGTGGTCATGTGGTGACTGCAGGTGGTTCCGCTTGGCTCACAGCAAGAGGCCGCAAGCCTCTCGTCGGGGGTTGGGCACTGCGCTTTTAGGTCTGTGGCCTTTGGCAACCGCGGGTGTTGGGGACACCACCAGGGCAGTTAGACAACACTAACGGACCACGGAGGTCTCCGCCAGCACAATCCCGAATTGCGTTGCGGCCGGGCTACGTGACTACCCTATGTGCACAGCGAGGTGCACACGGGGGTGGTACTATTCATGACCCCGTGACGGGGGTCGCGGTGGGAGAGCCAGAGCCTGCTGCGAACCTCGTGATGGATGTCGGTGAGCCAATGAGGCTCGTAGCAGAGGCACCACGAGCTTTGATAAAGGGGTAGAATTGCATAATTAAGTTGTTTAAATGAGTAATTTATTTTATCAAATAAGGATTGAATACTTAATTATGCATCAAATTCTAATATTGAATGTCAAATTAATTGATGTCAATATTTTACACATAAAGTTCTATATTTGCCTTTGAAAGAAATACATTTTTATGTACTGCAGGGCATTTATGAAAATATTAAAAGAGAATAGAACTCAGCTGGATGAGGAGTAGGACAACAGAGGAAATCAACACAAGATAAAGGGGCGTTTCAGAAATTTCATGGAGTGCATTGAGAGAGAGATCATCTGGTTTGAAATGAGTGGCTGTCACGGATACAGCAGCACATGCATGAAAGCACTCGACACATGCAGAAAAATAAAGCACCTGCAGAAAATCACTCAAGGCTGGAATTCAAACCAGCACATGCAGAAAATGGACAGCATCATTCACGGATGCAGAAAATGAAGAAGTAGAAAACAAAGCAGCACATGAAGCAGAAAACAGAAAATCAACAATCACGGCACCTAAAATAGAACACATGGGACGGCTGGCAATCTTTTCTTTACATTTGATGGGCGGTAGAAAGCATCACACAAAACAGAAAAAGGAAACTCACGGAAGACACATGCACATGCAGAAAAAGTAAAACACACATGCAGAGAAAACAAATGCAAGAAATCAACAATCACGGCTGTAAAGCAACCAGAAAATGAAAAGAAAGAAAAGTCTCTCACGGCAGCTCACACATGCATCAATCACGGATGGAAAATAAATCAACAAGCACATGCAGACAGTTGCAAACCGAACACATGACTTGGCAGCTCACACAGAAAATAGAAAAGAAAGAACACATGCATTAAAACGTGGTTGGTGCAGAGCTGGAACTCACGGAAAAAGACAGCACACATGCAAAGCAACTCACACATGCAGACCTTATAAAACTAGGGGCTGGAAGCTTAGGAGGACACTGAATTTTATGCAGAACTTGGAAGGTGGCAGCAGAAGCCACTAGCTGTTTTTTCTGTTTTCTTTTCTTTCCTGTTTCTTTGTATTGCGTTCGTTCCAGGCCGGAGGGGAGGCGGCTTGAATTTATTTTTCTTGTATTCATTTTCTGTTTTTTTTTTCATTCGGCATTTCCGGACCTTAGTCGGCAACATTAGTTACTTTTCATTTAGCATTTATTTCTTTATTTTCGTTCGGCGTTTTTCGTCTAGTGGAGTTTCAGTTTGTTTTATTTCTATTCAGTTCGGTCGTTAAGTTTTATTTCTCAGTTCGTTCCAGCTTGTTTTATTTATTCTTCTACACTTATTTTCATTCAACTTGAAATGTTAGGATTTATCATTTTTAAGCATTTTGCTAATTTAGTAATGATAGGCTAGATTTTTAACTTGGGATTCAATGAGTAACCTATGACTGTTTTGGAGTGGATTTTCTAAAATGTTATTTGATCTCAATGTTTAACTTGTTGGATAATATTTCAATTTACATATAGAAAGGATTGAAGTTCTTTGTTCTTGGTTAAGATTATTTGTAGACGTAAAGGCACAATTAATACTTGAACAAGTAACAAGACTTTGATGGTTTTCTTTCACTATTTTATAATTGTTATATAATCTGTCAAGTAATTTTATGAAGCCAAGAATTGTGGTTCATTGCTATATTATCCGACCATGACTTCTAGGAATAGGATCATAGTTGAGAGAATGTGAAAAGAGAAGTAAATCCATCTCCAAATCAGTGGGTGAAAATTGCATCCCAAGTGTTAGTTTTATTGTTTCTTACAAGTTTAATCCATTTGCTACACACTTTGTCTAAGCCTCTTAGTTTTGATAATTTTAAAAACATAGATCTACATCCATTTTCATCTTTCATAATTGATACATCTTTTACACAAAGAAAATCTCACAAACGCTTTGATAACTCTTTGTCTCTGTGGAATACGATCCTGGACTCATCCTTGTATTACTTTGACAGCTTCTACGCTTGGAAGACATAATTATAAGCTGATCAAGCTTGCTGTGCACCCACGTTGCACTGTACATGGCATGCACCTGTGCATGGCACTGTGCGTGTCATGCACAGTGGACATGAGTGCACGGCACTGTGCACTTAAGTGCACAGTGCCCTCTGCCATAGTGTCTGTGCCCTGATCAATTTGTTTAGTGTGGTACTGTGCACTTAAGTGCACAGTACTTGCCTGCCCATACCTATGCCATGTGCCCCGAGCAGTGATTTTTTTTTTTTTTTGTGATAAAGTGATTCAAGTATAGGGGCAAGAGTCCTATAAGTCCCTCACCTGTGCTAGAAAGATCTTTTCTCTCACACCATCCGTCCATTTTTTATAAATGTAAAAGTTAAAAAATTAATGATACTCAACTGGGAGGGTGTTATCTATTTGTCTGGTAATTTATTCAATGTGTCAAAAAATCATCATTCTCCCACCTTCAGCGAAGAGGGGGAAATCAGATCTCATACACGACGCCACTGTTGATACTATAAAAATCACTCAACAGGTCGGAAGGGGAGAAAGAGTTATTCCAGGCCCACTGACACGATCTGAGCCTCGAACGACGTGGTCTGGTGCTCCCGGCGTTGGTCCGGTAAGGCACGTACGGTGTCGGCTTGTCCACTCATGGCAGTGTAAGGAAATAACTGCAGAGAAAATAAAAGATGAGGACATGCATATTTACGTGATTCGGCATAATATCTACGTCCACAAGCATTTGGGGAGGAGAAATCCACTTTCATATTATTGTTTACAATCTCTCGTGGTTTCTCATGATTCACTATACAATAATGGTTTCGAATATATTTACTGGAGATGAACACCTGTGCTAGAGCCCTCTATCCAGATGTTGAAGGAGAAGTTGAAGAAGATGATCAAAATTGAGAAAGAATCCTCAAAAACTGAGGGAGAAGCCGCCCCTTTCAAGGTGAGACCCCTATCCACGTGTTGTCATTTCCCCTGAAGCCCCATGCCTTCTACACCTCTTGCCCCCCATGCCTCCCTAACACCCCTATTGATAGCCTACCCTACTCCCTGACTCCCTGCATCAAGCCTCCCTATCTCCTGCTTCTGGCCCTAACCACCCCCCCCCCGCCTCGGCGACCTCTCTTTCCCCTTTGTCCCCTAATAACTTGATGGGCTGGGCCTAAACCCAAATATTTTACCCCCTTACACCCCTATTGATAGCCTACCCTACTTCCTGACTCCCCGCATCAAGTCCCCTATCTCCTGCTTCTAGCCCTAACCACGCCCCCCCCCCTCGGGGGACCTCTCTTTCCCCTTTATCCCCTAATAATTTGATAGGCTGGGCCTAAGCCCAAATATTTTACCCCCTTACACTTTCTAATAAAATAAAAAGAATTCAACTTTTTCAAATCTTAAAACAAAATTTTTTATTCAATTTTTTCTCTCTTTTTTTTTTCCAAAACTCTATGGAATATCATAAGTCAAATCATTTCACTATAAAAAATGTCACTCTCATCAAGAGTGACTCCCAACAATCCTCATTGATTGTTTTTTTGTTTTATTTGCTTAATAATTAAGGATTTTTTTTATTTTTTTTGTTAAATATTTAAGGGGTTTAAAAAATGTGTGAACAAAAGTTAAAAAAAAAAAATTACCTTGTCATTGAGGATTCTCTCCTCGGTGGCTCTAATCGCCCCCTTCACTATTATTTACATATTTTTTATTTTATTTCATTCTCCAAACATCCCTAGGTGATTTGGGAATTGATGTTAAGATTAAGTACTAATTCAGTCCATGTAATTATCTTAAAGCAAATTGTTCCAAATATTTTTTCATTGAAATTTTGCACTCTGTAATTATAAAATTAATCAAATTGATTCCTCCTTCAAAAAATAAAATATAGAGATAAAATTATATAATAACATTTAACAATATAATCTTTAAACGAAAATTCGTTTAGTACTAATTGTGCATTACGTTGGAACCCAAAGAAAACAAAGAAAAGTACAGTGTGCATATCTTTAATTTACCATGAGTGGATTAGTACGTAGATTCGTTTGTATGTAGTAAAATTCTTACTAATAATACTTTAGGTTGCTTCTTATAGCCTCTGATCGAGCTAATACAACGTTAGAGATAAGCTTAGAGTGTACAAATCTCGTATAAATTCTTTAAAAAAATCCGATACCAATAATTAAAAAGTGAAGTTTTACAAAAGGCTTTTACATTTAAGTTTGTATAAATCATTTTTTATTTAGAAAATGGAAAAAATATTCCTTTAAATTCTTATCTAAAATTGAGGCCCTCGTGTTTTTGTCTGAACTTGAAGACTTCCGGTGGGAGATAGACACTACTTGATGTAGGTTTTACCGCATTTTTTATTAATGCCTTTGTGAATTTTTCATGCAACATTAAGGCTTTGTTTGGATTCTTGAATGAACTCAGTTTATTTTAATTGAGTTATATTTTAGACCCATCTCAACATCCAAACACACAACTCTCAAATCACTAAATATCACTAAACTCAAAATCTCTTTACACCATAACTTTTTTTCAAATTAACACCTCTTTATACATGAGGATCAAAACTTTTATCAACTTCTCATAAATACATTTAAACTCATCTTAATGTTCAAACACATTTAAACTTATTTTAAGTGGGTTTCACAAAACTCACTTCACCATCTCAATCACTATTATTCATAAAGAATTTAACTCTTTTCAACTCAGCTCAATATTCAAACAAGACTTAAGTCCTAATAAATATTGTAGACTTGCTTCAAGTGCCAATCTCTCTTAAATACTTTAAATTCGGGTGAGAATTTGAGGAAATTTTGATTTAGAATATCATCTACTATTTTTCAATCATTTGACATGAAATGATATCTTTGTATTGTTCTTTCTATATGAAAGTGGTTAGATGTAGAGGTTTCAAATTTAATGTTAAATGCAAGGCATAGTTAGATATAAAAAGTTAGACAATGTTAGGATGCACACCAAATATGTATCCCAAATATGCACATCAGTTAAATGAATTTTTTTAAATATTCTTAATTATTAAGAAAAAATGAAAAAAAACATAAATTTATTAATAATTACTTCCTTAATTATTAAAAAAATTTAAATATACGAGTAGACACATATAATGGAAAGATTTAAAAATTATCAATTTATAAATTTATTTTTATATAATCTTTTTATATCTATCACAGTTATCTTTTTCAAAACTAATGGCCCGCAAAATTATATGCTGCTAAAATTTGGATGGAGATGGATGATGAAGTTCCAAAGTTAGATAGAAATGGATGGAACTAAATTTAGATAGAAAAGCACGTGAACCGAACATTCCAACCTCGAGGTCCTCTTAGATCTATAGTGAGCAAACCACCCCTTCCAACGGTCAAAAACTATGTGAGTCATGTGACAGTGCTGATAATTTATTAATTTAGAAGAAATCAATTGAGCAACCTTATGTGTAAGTCTGTACATTTAGGTAAATTTTGATTTCATATATACACTTTTATAATTGTTGTAAAATGATAAAGTTACAAACAACTCATTTCTGCAATTCTAAATGCTTTAAATAGAGGACATTTTTATATATTTTTTAAAAATAAGGATGGTATCTTCAATTTTATTGATAACTCTCACTTATCGTGGAGAAAAACATTATTTATTAAAAAAAAAAAAAAACTTGAGGGTACAAAAATCCCAAAACCAGAGTTTAAAATGTAGCAAGAGAAATATATCCTACATGGACAAAATAAAATTTATATAACTACAAGTACATCAATAAATCAATTTTACAACTCAGTGCCTAAACCAATGTAAACTTGTGTGGTGGAACCTATATTATCGTCATTTCATAATATGTCATTAGATAATTAGAGATTATTTATTATATTTTTCTTGCGAACCTATCATCTAATGCCACATAATGAGATGATGAAATGATGATAAGAAAATAAATGATAAATATATATTTTTATTATAAAATTATAGAGTTTTAAGTGGCTCCCAATTTTTCAAAGGATTCACACATAGCAAAAATGTCAGGTGAATCAATTCACAATATAGGATTTTCTCCCTCACTTGAGAGGAGAAAGTAGTTTTCCTTCTAGGTTGAAGGGGGTAGTTTGCCGTGAAGGAGCAGTTTGGCTTGGGCAAGTTCTCTTTGTTGGATTATTTCAAATATTTCAAATACATATCATCTTTTAAAGTTTCCATCCAATACGATTTTTTGTTAGTCCTACATTAGAAAGACAAACAAACTTTTTGCTTTATAAGTGAATGAGTTTCACGATATACAAAATAGAATATAAGGGTATACACACAATAGTAGTGTCACCTAGTACGAAGCACTGATAACACGCATGCACACGTGTGCGCTACGCATCAACGCTTTAGATACACTTACGCATCGTCGCAAGTGACACATTTATTTTATTCAAACGAAATGATGCATTTCTTCAATTCTTTGACAGTTATTAAATGACAGTTACTTTTTAATTGTTTTGTTCAAATTCAAATGAAACATTGCATTTGTTGCTATTTACATCTGTTCGTTCTAAGATTAGTGTTCAGAATTTACAATTTGCACACTATATAAACAATGTTGTATACTGAGGACATAATTACAGAACTCAATTCCTGAGTGGAAGGCAATATTTGTCTAAAAAACATATTAACAATCGCCTCATTGTTTACAATTTTCGATCTTTGTTTGCTATTATTTTTCTAACACTTTCTTAGACAGTAGGAGTTTCTACATTTGTGATTCACTCTGGTGATCAAGCATGGAAAGAGATATTATGAATTTATGGTCTAACTTAACGTTAACCGATGAAGCAAAACAAGTTATAGCCATCGAAGGTGAGGATATACAACGAATAGTTACAAGTTAACAAGGATGCTTTCATAACCATCATGCTGAAAGTATGGAAATCACGTGATAACATTAAGTTCTTCAAAGTGGGAATGAATCTATATCTATTTAAGTTTGCAGCAAATGTAGACATGTGGAAGGTATGGATAGGCCAACCTTGGATGTTTAATCTTAATCTGATTTTTATAAGGCAATTTGATGGTTTAGTTCATTTCTTGATCTAACCTGCATTATGGTATAATTAGTACATATTGCCAGCTTTCTAATTTAGAGTGCATATGATGAAATCAGTGGTAAGTAGTTCAGAATTAGTACAAACTGCAATTACCAAAAGTATTTATTCCTCAAGAAAGCTAATTACTATTAAGTTGAGATTAAAACATTGATTTTCATCTTTGCAGCATTTTCTATTATTCTAAAAAATGATTTAAGGAATGTTACTTAGTTTCCAATCAAAGAATTTAATCTTATTCTACGCTGACAAATGAGGAGAAAGAATAAATAATAATGAACAAAAAATGGGAAAAAATGATGGCCATGCTTGGATGCTCATCCGTGGAGAAAAAATGAACCAAATAATAATAATAATAATAATAATAATAATAATGGAAAAATAGATCAAAAGAGACAAACATATTTATTTTTTGTTTGTGATATTTCCACAAACACCTTACGTTCACAGTCCAAAATCAAGAACTTTAACAAAAGAAACATTACAACCATTTCCTCAATACATTCGTTTATAGAATTACATAATCTACACAATCTAATTTTGATTTTGAATAAGAAATAATATCTAAAATTCGAAACAAATTCCTAAATTTAAAAACCTAAAAATTAAAATTACCAATTAACAAAAAGGGCAGGAAGAAGGCACTGCGACGATGACGGCATGAAGCAATCTATGGCGGAGTGATGTTAACAGTGAAATCGTGCTTGGTCTTGGGCCGTGGCGTCGTGCAGTGTGAGAGAAGAATCACGGTGAGGCTGAGAGCTGAGGAGTGACCGAGTGAGAAAGAAAGAATCAAAGATATGAAGGGAAAGAAGAAATTTGAGGAGTGATTTGGTGGTGTGCAAGACAGGTCGTTCTAGTCATTCAGTTGAAAAAAATCCAGATGCATCTAGATTCCTGACTTCGATTTCTGAACACTCTGATTTCGTCGGAGTTCAAATTTGGAGCGGGAATTGATCGGAATTGGTGGGGTTGGAAATTTGTACACCCCTAGCCGCAACCACCACCTCCTCCTCTCTCGTTGACGCCTTCCACTATTTTTGTTTATTTAAGTTTTTTTTTTATTGTTGAGTTGTGTTAGGTGGCTATGATGAGATAGTTGTTAACTTGTTGCTGTGATTCTGTTTGGTGAAGTGTGAATTGTGAATTTGATGGAGTGCTTCGTTGATTGGTGAATTTGGAAAGAGGAAACCGATTTTCAAACTGTTGAACCAATTGATGCGGCTGATCAAACTTTGACCAGTTCTCTTTCTTCCTGTCGATTGGTTTTGACCAAGAAGAAGAGATTTTTTATGTATCGGTGGGGTTTCGATTTGGCATCAAAACAAACATCAAACCCATCAGTGTTTAGATGCAAGTTGCTCTTAGTAAAGAAAAATGCTTGTGGTCCAGAATTTAGGACCAAAAAAATCTAACTAATGTGATTTTTTTTTTTGACTTAATGATTAAGTAGATTTTTTTTAAGTAATATTGAGAATTTTATTTTTAAAAATATAAAAAAATAAAAGAAAAGAAAATCAAAAATAAAAAAACATGGTGGGTATTCGATAGCTAGTATTTGGTGATTCTGAACACTATTCTTTAATAAATATGTCCTTATCTTGTCGTTTGGTTCCTTGAGCGCTGTGCAGTCAACAATTTCCCCTTATTGAATGATTGATTGATTCCTTGAGGGCTGTGCAGTCCACGTTTCCCACCTCTTGCAAACCCAACAATTCTTTCTAATATTGGCAATATATCATATCTAAAATGAAATTTCAATGTATCCTTTTAATTATTGTATAGACTTTTAAGTAAATTAATCTACATTTTAATTTTAAATAATAATATAATACTAATTATTTTAATAATATTTGATAAAAAAAAGATTTTTAATATTTTATAAATACATTTTATATGTTAAGTAATAATTTTATTAAAAATAAAATTATTATTTTTTAATTATTTTTTCTCTCAATCTAATTATTTAATAAATATATTTTACTAACTATTCACCTAACAATGGTATATACAACTATATCATTATTTCTCTTCAATTTGTACTTAAGAGCATTGGTATTGGTTTGGCCAAATTCATCTTTAAATTTGGCCAATATCAACACTTATTTGCATTTGCCTATTCCATTTAAATTAAATCTTCACATTGTATTAGCCATTCATTTTCTATATAATAATAAAATATTATTTAATTAATAATTTTTTTATTTAATTTATTTTATCACATTTTGTAATTCTACCAATTAAATGTTAATAATAATTATATTCTAATTAAATTAATATTGGAAAAAGTATTATTCAATGTTAATAATAATTATATTATATTAAATTAATATTAAAAAAAGTTCATTAAATGTTAATAGTAATTATATTCTAATTAAATTAATATTAAAAAAGTATTATTAAATGTTAACAGTAATTATATTATATTAAATTAATATTTAAAAAAGTATTATTAAATGTTAATAATAATTATATTATATTAAATTAATATTACAAAAAAGTATTATTAAATGTTAATGGTAATTATATTCTAATTAAATTAATAATAAAAAAAGTATTGTTAAATGTTAATAATATAATTATATTCTAAACATTAAATGTTAATTATATTCTAATTAATTTAATTTATTTGTTTGGAATTAGAAATTAATATTTTAATATTTGATGAATGAATAGTGGTCTTTCATCTTTAGCCAACCACTGTAACAAAAGTCTAAATTATTTTAAATTTGACCAATCCAATGTGAAGAATTTTTGAGTCAAATTATGTAAAATTTAACCAAACATCCCATTTGAGCAAGCCAATATGGATGCTCTTATTGCACAATAACTTGACTGCTCTTAAATTGGTTCCTCGAAGGCTGTGCAGTCAATTTGTCAACGTTTCCCACCTTGCATGGAAATCCAACACCTTCCCCCTTATTGATTGATTCCATGACGGCTATGCAGTCAATGCGTTCCAATAATATAAAATATTATTGATGAAAAGTTGAAAATTTAATTTAAAAAAAAAATTAAATAAAAATTATTATAAAATTAAGATATTTTTATAATAGATTTTTTTAATAAAATTTAAAAAAGTTGAATTTTTTTTATTTTTTATTTAAAAGTTTAAAAATATTGTAATAGTTATTTTAAAAAAATTATAATGATTAATTTAAAAATATTTATATTTAAATAATATTTAAGAAATAAATAAGATGAAATGAGACAAAATTGGATGAGAAATACTTCCCCACCTCCCCTAATATAAACGTACCTAACTACCCTAATATAAACGTACCTAACTAGTTTATATATAGAGACATCTATTCTCTTATAATAAGTATCCATTTCACATGAATAATAATTTTCTTATTTTTATTATGTAATTACATTTTTACCCCTAAATTGCTTTTACTTTTAAACTAATAAAAAACTCTGCTTTCATTTCTATAGTTTCTCTCTCTCTAAGTTATCTATATATATAAGCATGAGCTACGGCCTCTTAGTCTTAGCATCTTCATTATTGCAGTCACTCAAAAAAGACGTATACACCTAACATCATTTATCAGACAGTAGTCACCATTTACTAGATAGTGGTCACCATTCACTACTTTATTATGATTAATTGTATCAATTTTTTTAATATATAATTAATCATATTAATAAAATATATTAAAAAATATAAAAAAATGATTATAAATATAATTTTTAAAATTTATAAATGCTTTAATATATTTAAAAGACCCCTCTCCTATCTCCCCATCTCTCCCATCAACGCTGGCCCCACTCCTGACTGTTCCAAGGTTGAAGCGTTGGGTTCTCTCGAAGCCGCCCCCAAGCTCCCTCAATGTTGTGTTCTTCCTACTGAGTGCAACCACCCAGCTGTTTTGGACAAGTCTCCTCGAACACCTCAGCCTTTCGTTGACTACGTGAGAAGAACAGTAGATGAAAGTCCATTCGACGAGAAGGAAGGAGGGGATTTTTTTTTTTTTAATTAGTATGTTCATGTCCTTTTTTACTACTTTCCACCGGATAAAATGCCAACCATCTCTGCTCCCAGACCTCCCACAACCAATCCTCTAAAGAGGTCGTGATGATGCCATGTTTAATGGCCTGCGAAATTGGGGAATTGGCTAGAAATATTGTAGAGATGGTAGGCAATTTAATATAGAAAAAGAAGGTATTGTTAGAAACCAAGTTCAAATTATATTGTATGACCACATTTAGCCATCAATGGTAATCTTAGGTACACCTACCCCCCAATAGTGATTTTAGGTACACCTAACCTCTTTTGTACTCTTTACCATTGGATTGATGACAAGTGTAACAATCCTAACCATCCTTTGTACCAAGAAATCCCTATAAATAGAGGGAGTCCTCATTTGTGTAAGACCCCAAGAAATAAGAGAAAACAAAGTTCTCTAAACATCTCTCTCTCTTTTGCTCTCTATCTTTTCATTAGTTTCATAACAGGTATATAATTATTAAATATACGGGACTATATAATCCCATAAGAAAGGACTGCTCACTCGAAATGACCTGAACGGTCGATTGTTCAAAGATTCATATTTTGCCTCTTGATCATACCTTCTGTGGCCCCTTTGAGGGTCGGATTGTCGATCAGGGATTAAATCCAAAGGTGCTTATAATTTGAATAGACCCTTATGTTAGAAAGAGTTTTCATTTTCAATTCACACGTAGGCATGCATATTTCTTGGACAAATAATAATGCTAGATGCGACAAGGTCCTTTCGCCATAATGTTTGGCCTTCAGATGAGAGAATTAAATTCGAATTCTCACTTCCTGTATCGAAAAAATTAAAAGAAAACTAGATGAAGTTTTTTTATTTTTTTATTTTTATTTTTTATTTTTTTATAATGATAATGGAAAAGTTTTTGAATTTTTATTAGATTCTGGAGCTCATGGAGTATTTGAAACTTAAGAAATGCTACTCATCATCCTATACATAATATATTTTAATATTATTTTTTTATTTTATTTTATTCTTGTTAAACTAATTGAGTTGTTCTATTTATCATCTATACACTACAGATTTGTTAAAAAAATAAAAAAAAATGAAAAAAGGTGTGGTGTGTGAATTGTGAAGATGATAAGTAGAATTATTCTTAAAAATTAAGGAAGATACTTTTTGCGAATTTTTGAGTAATACTACATACAGTGATAGAGTGCGTTAACGTTGTGTAGTCGCTTTAAAAAAGAATATGATCTATTATTAAAACATTAATTTATTTTTATATAGATCTTGCATTTATTTACTTTATTAAGAATGATTGCATAATATTTATATATTTATGACTGTAAATATCATTTCTCTTGGATGCTTCTAGAGCCACCATTGGAAGCTCCCGCAAGGCTTAAAAAATTTTTTTATTTGTTTTTTTTTTCACATTATTATTAAATATTTTTAAACATTTTAAAAATAAAAAAATTCATAATAATATTAAAAAAAAACACACACACACTCGCTCCCAGCAGATCCCCAAGCCGGGGGGAGATCTAGCATTTCTCCATTTCTCTTTGAATAAGCAATGGAGTTTTGGGGGGTTTTAATTATATTTAAAAGATAATGCTGTTTTAAATTATGAGCTAATATAAGTAGATTTTATATATTAATTTACGTATCGATTATTTTTTTAATGTAAAAAATTATAAAAAAATTTTGAGAAAAGAAAAAAATTTTCTATTTTATGAAAATTATTTTTACTTTTAATTTATATTATTTTATTAAATATTTATCTTATAAATTAATATCGATACACAAATTAATACGGAAAGTATACTTGGAGGAAGAAGATATTTCCTTAAAGAATAAAGCTAGTGTGCCGCTCGAAAGTGACCGCTCAAGTGTACCGCTCGGTAAAATTTTTTTTTTTTTTTTTTTTTAACTTAGTAATTAAGAAAGTGATTTTAAGTGTATTTGTGTATTTTTTTTTTACTTAATGATTAAAAAAGTGATTAAAAAAATGTAAAATGAAAAATAAAAAAAAAAAAAAAAATTTAACGCTGGGCGTACCAATGCAGGCGGCATAGTAGCCGCACTCTTCCTTAAATTATCTTGGGGCAACATATCTCGACATTTGTGTACCTCACCATGTGTGCAGCCAGTGACAAAACGTACGTTTACAGATCAAGTCTTTGATTATTTCTTCTTGGAGCTGCAGGTTCTATCCTTTTCTCGTGATATCCTTTTCAGTGTCTTTAAACTCTAACTTTTTGATCGGAGGCGATCTACGAGCATCATCCATGGCTTCGAAGCAGATGTTAAAGGAGTTCCAGGAATTTCAGATGAAATACCCTCCTACCTCTTGCAGTGCTGGTATTTTTTTTTTTGTCAGAAAAATCCCCGATTATTTTTCCTTTATTTTCTCTGTTTTGTTTTGTTTTTTTTAAAAAATTTTATTTTATGGTTTTCTTCGATTTTCATGGTCACCAGCTTCTTTCCAAGCTCTATCTGTGATGTTTCTATTTTTTTTTTTTTTTGAAGTTAATCTGTGATGTTTCTAGTTTCTGAGAATCTGGGCATGGAGTTTCCGGATGAATAAAGAAAAAATACGAGGGAAAGAGGGAGGGTCTGTTAGATGGAAAATAATAAAATAGTCTTTTGATCCTTCTACAGCAACTCGCCAACAATGGCTAGGGGACTAATTTACTGTAGCATAAATTCAAGATAGCATGTGTTTAGCTAGTCTAATGTGGGAGTTTTTTTGACAAATATAGTCAAATTATGGACTTGCGGCATTTAGCTAGTTCATTGCCAGTGCTCTTAGCTGCCTTAATTACGAAAACAACACATTTAAAGTTAAATACAGCTATGTTTTCCTTTTTTTTTTTTTTTTAAAATCCAGATAGTAAAATTAACACCAAGTTGGGGCAAAGTTTGAAAAACCCATGTGAAAATGTTGACAAGCCGAATCTCTCTCTCTCTCTCTCTCTATATGTGCAGCCAACATTTTCTCTCCATGTGTAGCCAACATTTCCTTAGACTTGACTTAACAACAAAATGAATGGACTATTTTTTTAAAATTTAAAGTAATTTTAATAGGTGGTAAGCCAAACTAAACTGGTTTTTATATGTTTTTTTTAAGTTCTCTCTCTAACTACGCGCGTGTATATATATATGTATCTATTATACGTTTGTTTCCATCTTATTTTTTTCTCCAACTTGGTGCAAAAACTACTGTGTAGATATAAATTAAAACACAAGTTGCTCTCAATTAATATTCAATGACTGACCTTGGATGTTCTTCGGTGGGTGGGTCGGGGGGGTGTGTGTGTGTATATATATACACCCTTCTCTCTCTAAGTTCACCTTCCAGACTTCATCACTACTACTTTCACACTGGGATTTACAAGCGGCTGAACTTGAAACTGCCCGGCCCTCATCCGTCCTTGTGAGTATCTATAATCTACTCTGTTTTTTCTTTTTCTTTTTTCCATCAGATTCTCGTATGCATGCATCATTGTAGAGATGAAGTTCAACTTATAATTTCATAACTAGCATAAAGCAACGTACAATTACAATTTTCACTAATGTTTTCTAGTATAGTACCCCAGCAGAAGATTTTTTTTTTCTTTTTTTTTTTGGGTCATCAATATAGATTTGTTAGTTTTGTGTTTCAACTTTCAAGTCATATGAGTAAGAAAACTAAGTAAGAGTAGTGCATGGAACTTGAAAAAGATTTGAAGGCCAAGGGTTTAATGGACCCTATGAAAAAATAAATGTAGCTGGTAATTAATCTATCAAGGTAATATATATATATATATGTATAACTATATATATATATATATCAGTCTATTAGATTGTTTGTGCAGTTCTTTTCAACCCCAAAAGTAAAAGATCCTACCAATCTTATGACAGTAAAAGATCCTACCAATCTTAGTGGGTTTAAAACTTCTAAACCCACTAAAAACTGTGGGGACTTTTTTTCCTGTCATAAGATTGGTAGGATCTTTTACTTTTGGGGTTGAAAAGAACTGCACAAACAGTCTAATAGACTGATATATAAATATATATATATATATATAGAGAGAGAGAGTGTTAGGTTGCGATTGGGTAGTAAGTGGTGATCTCATATATTCTGTAAATAATAATAAAAAGTAATAATAAAATATTGAATAGTAGTGAATAGTAATACAAAATAACAAAAAGTAAGTGTTCAAAAGTAATGATAAAATATTCTCTTATTAGCACATAATTTTAAAAATCATCACAACTAATTTTAAAAAAACTTTAGACACATGTTTGCTTCCAAAAAGTAAACAACTTAATTTTCACTAATAAAGCTTTTAGTAAAGCTTGCGATTAAAAGCTCTACTACGCAATCCAAAACATGTTAGTTCACCCAATCCCTAACATGCACTTAGTAGAAGAAATTAAAAATCATTTTTCAAAGTTAAGCTCGAAAATGTATTCCTGAGAACTAACAATATTAAATTCTTGATTTCAAAAATGAGATATATCACATTAGTGTCTCTTTCTATTCTGAGTTTCGACTAATATATCTACTTCATTACTTGACAGGCAACATGGAAACGAATACTTTTTCCCTCGAACTTCTTACAAGTGATAATTATGTGGATTGGAGTGTCAAGATGAAAAATAATCTGTTGGCTCAAGGTCTTTGGAACATTGTTGAAACCGGCTCGAAACCCCCCAAGCTAGATGATGATGTGGTTGAATATGAGGCTTGGAGAAAGATGAATGATACGGTGTTACATGCAATCCAAAGTTCATGTGGGATGGACATACTATCTCGAATCAATAAAATTAGTTCTGCCGAAATTGCTTGGAAAACATTGGTTGAAATGTTCACAGAAAGTAATGTACAGGACAAGCTAATACAGACTGAAGATGATGAAGGAAACTCTTCAAGTTCAGATAACACAGGTCTCTCTCTCTCTCTCTCTCTCTCTCTCTCTCTCTCTCTCAATATGCACAAACATTATTGGAAGAAGAAAATTAGGCTTATAATTGTAGGGATAATTGGGAATTTCTCAGTACCTAATCTAAAGCTCTTGTAACTTTGTTGTAGTTCTTCTTGCCATTGAAACTTGAGAATTGAAATTCAAATCACTACGAGAAGAGTAAAAACTGATTTATTTTAGGAGGGCTATATATTTTAGACATGATATGATTTAATTGGTAATAAAATTTTAGATTTAAATATTGAAAATTAAATTTTGTGACGTCAATTACGTGAATAATGTATACTCCACACTAGCTTACCAATAGAAAGAACCAACCACAAAATAAATAAATAAAAAAAGGTAAAGAATTTGGAGACTAGGTTACAAGATTAATTTGGAAAACTTTAACATCCTTTTCACTTATCTCATGGACAGATCTCGATCGTATTTGTTGGAAAGCATATTTGGATATCGACCAATTAAGCACAGTATGCAAATAAGTTGAACGTACAAGATGTTAGTAAAATGAAATAATAGAGAAATTACACTTAATCATCTCCTCAAACTACCAGTAGTACTCATTTTACAAGGTGACCATCAAATTACTAATTCAACTTTATCTCTCAAACTTCTCCTTTTTGCAATTTGCCTTCTCCCATTAAGATCCAACCTTTTAGATCAAGCACATTTGGAAATTACACTTGATGATCATCTGATTCTCAAACTACCAGTAATCATTTTAGTAAAAATTACACTTGATGAACATCTCTATGTAAAACTCATTGACCATGGAAGGTATATCCTCCCCCTCAGTGCGCAGATGTTGGTACAACGTCTAGAAACAAAGACGGACCTCAGACTCTTATCCTCCCATGTTAGCTCATCGAACTAGTTGATATACATTTCACGTTCAGCCATTATAATTCTACAGCCTATCTGAGAAGTGTCCTGGGTTCCTTCCCTACCCCATTTCCTAGTTGTCAAATGATGAGCCATATCTTGTAGAAGGAAAAAAAAAGTATACATATATATAAAGGGAAACAAATTAAAATTGTTCTTAAGTACGTTCAAACGTAGTAATTGACGTTCAAATGTAAAAGGAGAACATTCGAATGTATAGGTAATCATGTTCGAACGTTGAGTGTCAAAAGACCCATGAAACGTTACATTCAAACGTGTCATGTATATACCTAAACGTTCGAACTATTGCAGTTCTAAGTTCGAACATTACGACTCAAACATCCTATGAGATGGTACGTTAAAACTTTAGAAGTCAAACGTCTAACAAAGCGTTAATTTCAAACGTTTGACTGTATATACATTTGAACGTAAAAGTACAAATGATTTATTTTAGAAGGTTTATCTTAGAATTGACTTTATTTAATTTAAAAGAGAGATTTTAGACTTAAGAATAATTCTTTATGCAGTCCCCTGTTGGGGACTGCTCGTGCACGCCTAACGTGGAAATATAGAGATCAAATGGTTTGTTTGATTTAAGTTAGAAATTCTCATGCATAGAAACGGTGCGTATTGAATGAAACCATCATCCCCTTCCTTAGCCTCTTTCTCTCTTGGGTTTGCAGACTATATTCAACACTCCCACAATTTTCTCGCCCTTTGTTCTTTCTTATGGTCATCTTCACTACCATTATTTCCCTTTTCAAAAGAATCTTCAAAACAGTGAAAAAGTCAAGTGGCAGTCACTGGTCTCAGTTATTCTTGAACAAATATCAGATAACCAGAAGAAAATTTGCTGAAGAGAAGCTGCTTTTGCTTTGAAGGATGCCTAAAAAAATTCAGCCTCTTTTTTTTTATAGCTTCGTTATTTTCCCAAGGTCAGAACAAGCCGCTTTTAGATAGCCAAATCCAGAACCCACACTTGATACGTACATGCAACTCTTGAAGCACTTTTCTAGTCTTATTAAGAGCTTTTTCCACACTCTCCAATGCCTCACAACGTCAATTTCACCTTATCACAAAAGAATTTTACGAACTGGGACAATAATGAAATTTACAAATGCTTTTATTAGGCTCATAAATAGAAAGGTGAATGCCAAGAGTGAGATTAACAAAATGTATTTTGATGGTGCTGGTTGCACAAGCCGACTAAAACAACAACACAGCTTTGCACAGGGAACTGCAAAGGCCAATAGTGATGGTGGAGAGCTGTAGAGGAACTCGACTGGTAGAGGGAGATTTTGGTGGTGTGGGCTGCGTGAAACTTGGTTGCTGCAAAGCTTTGCACAGGGAGCTGCACAAGCCTATAGTGGTGGTGGAGGAAGAGCTGCACATACCGATTGTTATGCAGGAGCTGAGTAGGTTGACGTCGGTGGACGGAAATACCCTGGGAACTTGAATGGCAGAGATCACAGGCTATTTGGGCAGAAACCAAATTGCAGAGATTATCGCCCGTAAGAATCGGGAAGGTGAAGTCAGGGCTATTTTTTATATTTGAACCAAATCGTAGGGAAATGACCTATACACCCTTTTCGTGTGCACGCAAGCCCCGAAGGGGACTGTACGTAGCACGACTCTTAGACTTAAATAATGTAAATCAAATCTTGTCATGTCAATGATGTGGATGGTGTGTCCTTCACACTAGTTTGCAAATAGAAAGAATCAACAACAAAAAAACAATAAAGATAAAGAATTTGGAGACTAGCTAGGTTACAAGATTTGGAAAAGTTTAACATACTTCTCACTCAACTCATGGACGAATCTTGATCGTATTTGTTGGAAAGAATTTTTGTTTTTAAAATACCATGTAATTCTCCATTGATCAAAATCTCTATAATAGAGACTAAATACAGTGAGGAGTTTCCTCTATGTACACAATACAATCAGTAATTCCTAATGCATTCTTGCCTAATGTGTGTGCAAGTACATTGACTTCTCTTGGAATGTGGCTAATTGAGCTGTTTTCAAAGCAGTGCAACTTGATCCTGATATCTATTACTAGCATCCCAAAACAATTCATATCTTCCATACAACCTTGAACAACCTTCACTACTTTCTTTGAATCTCCCTCTAAAATTATTTTCCTCAGTCCCAGTTCACTACCAAAAATTGCTGCTTGGAGAACTATGAAGGTTTCCGCTAGTAATTTTCCTCAGTCCTAGTTCACTACCAAAAATTGCTGCTTGGAGAACTGCAAAGGTTTCTGCTAGTAAAGGATCTGGAGCAAATCTTATCTCTTTCTCATTGTTGCCAGAATATTGCCTTCACTGTCATGCACAATAATGCCAATTCCTACCTTACAATAAACTCTATCCACCGCTGCATCCCAATTGAGCTTGGCACAGTCTTTTGGAGGAGTTGCCCAAACTGCATTCCAAGCAGTAGAGAGTGATGGCTGAGTGGTCACCACTAATTGAAAGGCTCTGAAATCCTACAGTTACTGATAGGCTTGTTGCACCAGAAAGTTAGGATGGGTGAAAATATTTCTAAAAATAAATTTGTTTATTCTCCACCATAGTTTCCATAGCACAACTGACAATTCCTTCATCTCCTCTTTGTTTAACTTCATGAACATGTGTTCCAGAAGTTCATGAATACTCTTGGATGAGACATTACTTTTTTGAATTCACTTAGAGCACTGTCCCCAGACATACCTTGATGTGATACACTCCCATAATATATGATCTGTAGATTCTGGTTCCTGCAAACATAAAGGACATTGAGGGTCTACCACTATCTTCTTTTTACATAAGTTGAGCTTTGTAGGTAGAATATTAAGACAAGCTCAATCTCCACATGTAGGTCTTAGCTGCTGGAGGAAGTGACAATTTCCAAATCTTGGTCTATTCTTTAGCATTTGGGATACTTTGTGAGCATTGGCCTTATGTTTTTCTCTGTAGTTCAACTTGCAAGTGATATTTACTCCTAACAGTGAATATTCCATTAGCAGTGCATCTCCACATTAGTTGGTTTGGCCTATTGGTGCCACTTATAGGAATTTGGCATATGAGATCTGCTTCTTCCTTTGACAAGACTTCTTTGACTAAACTGAGATTCCAGGCCATGGTGTCTAAATTTATAAGTTCATTTACCTTAGCTTCTGCATCCATAATTTTTAGTTGACTTTGAGGTCTGAAAGTAGTTGGTCAAGCCAACCATTTATCTGACCAAACTCTGACTATTTTAAGATTACCAATCCTTTGGATTGTCCCTTCTTTAAGTAAAGGCAAGCTAAGATCAGACTTCTCCATACAAATGAAGGGCTACTACAAAATTTTGCTTGAAAGAAATCAGTGCTTGGAAAGTATTTTAACTTGAGAACTTGATTAACAAGTGAGTTTGGGGACTGGAGAATCCTCCAACCTTGTTTTGCTAACATTGCTAGGTTAAAGTTTCCGAAATCCCTAAATCCTAATCCACTTATGACTTTTGATTTCCCCATTTGATTCCAATTTAGTTGGTGCAATTTCCTTTACTGACCTACTTTTCCCCACCAGTAACCCTTCATTAGTCTATTTAATTCCTGCAATCCTAGATATTTCTTATAGGAACCTGTAGTTCTAACTCCTAAAATGCTTGTGATGATGTCTTTGGTTTCTTTCTTTGTATTGTAGCTAAAGAAAATGGAGGTTTTGTCTTTGTTCAGCCTTTGGCCTGATGCATATTCATAAAGTTCCAACAACCTGATCAACCTAATACAATCCAACGAGGAAGCCTGGTAAAACATCAAGTTTTCATCTGCAAAGAATAAATGATTTATGTTGAGCTGACCTCGTGCCATTGGAATCCCTATAATTAAACCAAATTTGTCTGCTTTGTTGAGTAACTTAATGAGTACTTCTGAACACAAGATGAATAGGTAGGGTGATAAAGCGTCACCCTGCCTAATGCCTCTTAAAGGTTTGAAGACTGTTTGAGGAACCCCATTTAATAATAAAGAATAAGAGACAGTTGAAACACAAGTCATGATGAGGTCAATCAACTTCCTAGCAAAACCCGCCCTTTCCATCACTGCTTCAATAAAGTTCCATTCAAGTCTGTCATATGCTTTGCTCATATCCAATTTCAAGGCCATGTAGCCCTCTTTCCCTCTCATCCTACTATGCATGGTGTGTAATGCCTCGAAAGCAACAATCACATTATTAGAAATTAATCTTTTAGGGACAAAAGCACTTTGGGTGGTAGAGATGATAACTGGAAGAATGTGTTTCAGTTTGTTAGCTAGCACCTTAGTAATAATCTTGTAAGTGACATTACAGAGACTTAGTGGTCTGAACTCAGTAACTTGAGTTGGATTTTTGGTTTTTGGGATCAATACAATGAAAGTCTCATTAATGTTATTATTCCATATGTTATGATTCAAAGCTGCCAGTACTACTTCATAGATATCTTGTCCCACAATGCTCCAATGATCTTGAAAGAAACCTGCTGGAAAACCATCTGGGCCTAGGGAGCTTAATGGATTCATGGAGAATACTGCATCTTCCACCTCAGCAATAGAAAAATCTTGTAGCAACATTTGATTCATTTCCTCTGTGAGTAATGGTTGTAGGGGTTCTAAACATTCTGTGATTCTTGTAGGTTCTGAGGTAGTGGATAAAGTGGCATAATAGTTCTGGAAAGTCTTATTGATTCCCTGTGGAGATGTGTGTGTAGCACCAGTCCCATCACTAATACTTTTGATGTGGTTGGTTTGTCTTCTTTGGGAGGCACATTTATGGAATTTTTTTTTGTTTTTGTCCCCCTCCTTGAGTCATCTTTGTTTCCATTTCAATTCCTCTTCATCTAGCATCTTAGCAACTTCTTTCTGGAGATGTTTGATCGCCAATGTGTGACAGCCAGTGTTAATCTCTTGCATGCATTTAATCTGAGCAAGTTTAGCCTCAATAACTCCCTTGTTTGCCTTCTCAAACTCCTTGCTCCATTGGATCAACTTATTTTTACATTTGGTCAGTCTTTGTGTTACTGCTGCAAGCAACCTCTCATCACTTGACTTGCACTTCCACGCTTCCTGAGTTAAATTAGAGCACCCTCCTTTTCTTCTCCAATATGTTTCATATCTAAATATGCTTCTGTATCTTCTTCCTGGTTCCCCATTACTGCTCAAGGTTATGAATATTGGATTGTGGTCAAAGCTAAAGACTGCTAAACTAGATACACCAATTTCATTAAATATACTAAGGCATTGAGGATTTCCTAGAGCTCTATCAATCCTTTCTTTGGTAAAATTGGACCCTTCTCAATTATTAGACCATGTATATTTATCCCCTTTGTAATTCAAATCACTTAAATGACAATCCTCCCTATCATATGGCCTAACTAGTCCTCCATATTTCTCATGTTGTTGTAGAATCTCGTTAAAGTCCCCCATACACAACCATGCCATGTTGTTTGAGGGTTTTAATTCCCTAAGCAGATGCCAACTTCCTTGCCCTTTTGAAGTAATAGGATGTCCATTAAAGCCAGTCAGAAGCCATTTTTTTTAATCATTGGTAGTATCAGTGATATTAACTGAGATATGACTACTTGTGTAGGAATCCAATCAACTAAATTGGTGGATTTACATAACATTGCTAATCCACCACTGCACCTTCTACAATCTACTACAAGCTTCTATCATAACCAATTTGGTTTCTCTCTTTTGCTTTTGGTTTCCATTAGGAAACACCATGTTGGGACACTTAGGTGTAGTTTGGATAGTGAGATGAGATAATATGATTTTAGATGAAAGTTGAAAGTTAAATAAAATATTATTAGAATATTATTTTTTAATATTATTATTGTTTTGACATTTGAATAAGTTGAATTGTTTATTATATATTGTGTGAGAATTTGAGAAAGTTGTAATGATGAGATGAGATGAGTTGAAAGTGTTTTTGTATCCGAAGTAAGCCTTTGTCTTCACCATTGAGTGAAGTTTTATAACTGTTTGAGGGTTTCCAAACTCTCGATAGTTCCAGCTTAAACAGTTCATTGTTGCTAGTGGGGCTACTTAGCAGCCTCCACCATATTCTCCTGAATTATGCTCCTTTCAATATTGAGCTCAGCTCTGGACTTTTTTAACTGAGTATCCAGATCAAGGCTATCAGTTAAAGACCTCCCTCTTTTTAGTCCTGGTAGTTCTGCAATTTCTGTACCCTTCATGAGCAAGTCAATGGCAACTGCCCACTGAAACCCTTTGGCTCTCTCCTTTACTACTCTAGTTTCTAAGCAGTGCTTTGTACAGTACAATATATATTCTTATTGGAATGGTCAAAGGAACTTACAGACTTAATGCAGGAATGTGATGTGCATGTGGGTCCAAAGATATGTTTCATGGACTCACATTTGGTCTCAGTGTATCTTGAGCTTGTTGTTCCTTCAGTTGTTTGAAAGACCTTTTCTTTACATCAGATAACTCAGTACTAGTTATGGTCTCACTCACTGGGTTCTTATCCATCTGGTTACTTTCTGCACTCGTTGGCAATTCTACATCAACTGGTAAGATATGAGAATTTTTACTGTTTCCCTCCAGCTGAAACGATTTATCTACTTGATGTGTAATTGTGGCCTTTTCTTGACTCTCTTCAATCCTGCTCAGAGATGGTGGATTGGCATGTGCTTTGTCCCCTTCCCCCATATTTTCTACCACCAAATCCCTTTGAATTAACTAGTAATGCACTTAACCACTGGCCATACTGTGCGCTGCTTGTCCCATGTGGATTATTTCTATCTTTATCCATTGGACATACCTTATCTGGGTGCTTTAGTACACCACACTGAAAATAAATTATTGGCAGCCTTTCATATTTGAAATCTATCCATCTTTGCTTACCATCAATTCTTAGCAATCTGTCTCGAGCTAACGGTTTCATACTATCAAGTTTAACTTTGATTCGTAAAAAGTTTCCCCAACCAATTCCCTCCCTATCAGTATCTACTATTATCACTTCCCCTACTGTTGAGCCTGTACTTTCCCCTCCTTTAGTCATGGCAGCCAAGGCATGTCATTGAGCTGGATCCAAAAGGGTTCATGAGTGAAATTAATCTCATTAGGGGGTCTGTGACTGTCAAACTCTTGGATACAAATTAGATGCTTGTGAAAAGATCAAGGTCTGCTAGCAAGTACTCCGTCTATGTCAACGTCCTTTTGAAATTCTGTAAGCATCCGATTGTTCCCCACCTCCTTGAAAACTATCCAACCTTCAGGAATCCATATCTTGGTCATGATTGCTTTGAAGGCTTCTTTATTTATGCTCTTGTCCATAAGAATGAGAATTATGAGACATCTTTTACCTCTTTGTTTGGAACTTTTAGTTGTAGCTTCTTCTAATAAATAAACTTCCCCTTTTTCTTTCTCTATGAGAGTAAATCCTTCCCACAATCGTTCCAATTCATCTGCCATGGTATTCTCAATATTCTCCTGATCACCAATCTAGGTTGAAAACTAGGAAAATGTTGTTGAAACCCATTTCTCAAACTCCCACCTTACCCTTCAAAGAAGGAAAGGACCACCGCCTTACCCTTCAGAGAAGGAAAGGAATAATGTCACTCTCTCTTCGAGCTGTAAGGACCGTCTTGCTAGCTGCAAAGAAAATGATATGGACCAATTAAGCACATGCAAACAAGTTGAACAAGATGATGATAATAAAACGAAATAGCACTTCATCTCCTCAAACGACCCGTACTCATTTTACATGGTAACCATCTAACTAATCTAACTTTATCTCTCAAACTTCTCCTTTTTGTAATTTTCCTGCATGCTTCCATTAAGATTCAACCTTTTAGATCATACCAGTACATTAAATATGTTATAGACATAAAGAGATTACACAAAAGTAAATTCACAGAGTGACTTTAATTCATTTGATTTGTTAGATCTACTTTATAATAAAAATAACTTTACAATCAATGTACCACATTAAGCTTAAGCAACGTTAATTACTTTGTAAGTTTACTTTTGTGTAAATTATTTTTGACTAAAGTATTTTTCCAGGACATTACTTATTGTTTAATTATCAATCTCCAAGTCAACAATAGAATTTTAATGAGGGGTTATATTACTTGTATAATTTTTTAATGATCAGTAAATGAACCTGCATGCATGATCATGTTTAAGCTAGTGACGGTAATATGTGATTTTTTTTTTCCTTCAAAATAATAGATACGTTAAAAATCAATAGGGATTTGGTTAAATATTTTATTGGACTTGAATATTTGTGAGTGGTAAGTTGTACTAGAATGGGAACAAAGCCCACATTAGTTCGTTGGATTGCATCTTCATAGAACATAAACAAACTTATGGGCTTCGTCAGTGGCTCATTATTTGGGCTATTTTAGACCGACAAACATTCTATTAAAGCCTAATCTATGAAAGGAAGTAACACTATCAAGTTTACTAGTTATAATATAACTTGCATTAATATCATTATACATATATAAATATATATATGATAAATCCTATATATATACGTACTGAAATTCACAATCAACACATGCATACAAAAGATGATATCATTATGTACGTAGAAGTCTGTTGGAAAGTAGGTACGTGTCGGAGACGTCGTTTTGTTTAATTTATTTCTTAACTCTTATGTATAATATTATGAAAAGCGGAGATCAAAATGCATATCAATTATCATGTATAATATACTTGCATGGCAGGACAAGAGAGGGAGGATGATTATGCGGACTTAGTCAAGGCAGTGCGAAGTGGTGATTGGGGCGCCACAAGAGATTTCCTCAAGCTCCACCCAAGTGCATTGACAACAAAAATATTGTTTACGGGTGGGACGGTTCTTCACGCTGCTGTTGATGCTGAACAGGAACATGTAGTGGAGGAGTTGGTCAATATGATTTTGGAACAAGATTTGGCAACGCAAAACAATTCCGGCTATACAGCTCTACATGAGGTAAGTATTATTGGTAATTACCGGATAGCAGAGTGCCTGATTACAAAGAACAAGAGCTTGGTCAGCATTAGAAATGTTGAAAACGAACTTCCAGTTAGTTTGGCTATGGCCTGTGGGCATAAAGATTTGGCTCGCTATCTCTATTCTCAAACTCCGTTGGAAGATCTGGAGCGAGAACAAGGCCGCGATGGTGCTAAACTTCTTAAGCGCTGTATCTATGCCAGAGATTTAGGTAACAAATATTACTGCATGTTTTTTCCTCTTCTAACCATTCATGATTCCGGTGATTGGATTAATTAATTAGATATATATGCGTATATACAACAACGTACACATGTTGATCATGAAAGATATGGCTTTGGAATTAATGGAGCGTTGTCCTAGTTTGGCTTTTGCCTCGAGCCGAGGAGGTACAACCCCACCTTTGAAGGCACTAGCTATTTCGACTGACGAATCCGAGAGTGAAAATCGGCTGGTGTTTTGGAAACGATGGATCTATAATCCCTGTTAGTACCACTCTTTTTTTATCTCTTAGCTTTTCCATTGGGGTCTTTTTCGTAAAAAAGAAATTTCTAAAAAATAATTCTCACTTTTATACATCTTTTATACATAACGAAATTAAAATTTCCTATTTGTCGTACGTAATTAGTTGAGTAAATAATTAAATTTATACATTAAGTCACAGCTCATTAGTTGAGTAAATAATATGATCAAGTACAGTAGTACTACGGTCCTATATATTATAACAAAGTTGTAAAATATTATAAAAATTATAGGTGTATCATGATTCATGATTATTATAATTATTAAATAATTTACATCTAATAATTGGCATTACTTTTCGTGATTTAAAAACAAATTAAAACACCAAAATCAAGACAAGCTTTCTCAAAAACTTCTCCCTCTCAATTACAACATGTCATATTCTGATAGAAACATATCTCAAAACACTTCTCGATCGAAACATACTTTTTATGAGCCTTATCACTTTCACAAAAAGTACCTAAGTTGAAAAGTTTTCATCTCGATTATAAAAATTTGAAAATAAAAAGTTTCATATCCTAACATGCCTTTTAGGTAATAACAAAATTTCTTCTTATTAATTTCGAAGGATGAAAACTAATTCAAGGTAATAATAACATATAATATTGAACTCTTTCCCAACTAAGGCTGCATATAAACAAATATACTTGACACGTGGTTAGAAATCAGTTTCAGTTTGATCAAACTCGAGTTTGACTTGATTGGTTTATTAAATGAATGGTTTATGAACACAAAATTATGATCAATGATTAAATAATACAATTTGTGCTCTACTTATGTATTAAGTCAAATAACTTCATACCTATTATTTTTACCTTTATAATGAAAATATTTTTAAGTATTTAAGAATATATATAAAAGGAAATCATGATAGTCTTAATACTGTGCGTGCATGTTGCTTGAATTTTACTCCTTCAAGATATAGACTAAAAATACTGCCATATTCTTACTTGGCTCTTATTTGTACTGCCATGTTCTTACTTGGCTTTTATTTGCCTATTTTGCTATTTGGTGGGGAAGGTATACACATTTCATTAGATCGTGCTGCCGATCAATTCCGTTTGAACATTCAAAGTGGTCAACAAAAAACTACCGGATTAGGTATGTGCGTGCGTTAAATTAATCCTAAATTTCCTTTCCTTGAATTTTTTTCTCCTTACATTAATGTTAATCAAAGTTTGGGCGGCGTGAAGCTTCGATTTTTCTGTTTGAATTAATAAAGATGAACAAGTTTTACTTTTACTTAATTTGTAGTGCGAGCTGATCGTCTATGGCACCAACTAGTTTCAGGTCTCTTGAACCTCTTGGGTATGATACTGCATCCATATAATTTTTTGAATAATTTTTTTTTTTAAAATTTGTTATTCTTGATCATTTATTGTTTCATCCAACTTATAATTAATTAACCAGCATGATTGCATTAATGTTTCGTAATTTCCAAATTAATTAGGATTCAAGCGTTTATATGAAATGAAGTTGGTACGTCTCCAATTCCAAGAGCTTCTGTCTCGTATGTGTAAAGTGATTCCAACTAATACAAGTCCAGAAAATCGAGATGAGACTATTGCGCCATTAATCTTCCGTGCTATTAGAAAAGGGAACTTTGAATTTGTTTATCATATAGTCAAAGCACATCCCGATCTTTTGGTTATCAAAGATGTCACTAATAGAAGGAGCATATTCCAATGGGCGGTCCTGCATCGTCAACATAGGATCTTTAGCCTTATATACAACTTAAAAAAGAAGAAGTTTATACTAAATGGGGAAGATGTCTCCAAAAATAGCATATTGCATACGGCAGGGATGTTAACAGAACATACTATCGATCACATAAGAGGTGCAGCTTTGCAAATGCAAAGAGAAGTTCAATGGTTTAAGGTCAGCTTCATCCATCTCTCCCTGCTTTATCATTTCGCTCTCCACCATACACTCTTTAAACTAATCTAGAGATAGACTTTCAAAGAGAGAGAGGAGAACAATGGTACCGTGTAATGTAGGTATATAAAACTTTCAATTTTTTAGGCAAGAAGTCATGACCATGAGCCCGCCCATTTGTTGTACTCTAATATTGTTATAAAATCTACATTTATTACCAAATTTATTGATAGGTAGAAAAATTACCATTATAGGATTAATTTGCTGCTATGTTTTAAAAAAAAATTCTTTTATTGTATGTTCTTTTTTAATTCCCCTACAGTAATGTAGGAAATGTGGGGTGGAAAATTAAATATGTATGGCTTAACTTCAAAACAGTGGTATTTTTTATTTTAAGAACTCTACTATGGAATCATATATCTTAATTAGAAACTTCAAGGACTCTAGAAGTATTATATTCATATATAGTAATAGAATAACTTTGTTTGAATTCTATGTTTGCTAGTTGGTGTTGCGAGATTGCTGCTAAGCATTTATTACAGGAAAGCTAAATTAATTATCGGCGTCAAATTTTCATTTTGGAAATATGATAAACAGATTAAACTGAAAAAAATTACAAATTTGAAAATAGAACTGTCATTACAATTCCTTACACATTCATTTTTTAAATGAATGACATTTTTATAATATAAGTTATAAAATCATATTCTTTTATAGAAATACATTCAATTTATTATATAAAAATCAAGACAATAAAATTCATAATTCAAAAAGGCAAAGGATTGAAGTGATAGTGTGCAGAAGCCAAGGAGAAGTAATACAAAAAAACTTGATGATTGTTGAATAGTGATAGATAATTCTTTTGCAATATTCTATTTGTGATTTTTTCCTAATATTTTTATTTAATAAATACTGGAGGTGGAACGCATTTGCCCTCTCTCTCGTAAGGAACGTTTAAACACAGACAAATTGACTGCCAGACAATTATTTACAAGAAACCACCAAGAATTAAGAAAAGAGGGAGAAAAATGGATGAAGGGCACGGCAACTTCTTGTACTGTGGTCGGTGCTCTCATTATTACTATTATGTTTGCGGCAGCATTTACCATTCCTGGTGGTAACAACCAAGATACAGGATTGCCAATCCTCGTGCATGACAAACTATTTACACTCTTTATAGTAACTGATTATATGTCGTTATTTTCTTCCTCAACTTCGGTATTGACGTTTCTAGGAATCCTCACATCACGTTATGCAGAAGAAGATTTTCTTATATCCTTGCGCAGAAAGATGATTATAGGCCTTTTCGCTCTCTTCTTCTCTATTGCAACTATGATGATAGCTTTTTCTACTGCTCTTGTACTGATGTTGCCTGGAAAATTTTGGATTGTTGTTCCTATCATTGGTTTGACTGGTGTTCCCATCATTCTATTTGTATTGATGCAATTTCGTCTTCTTATTGACATGTTTGTTTCAACCTATAGATCGAGCATCTTTGATAGGAAAACGAAGCCTTGGTTTTAAATTCTTACCTTATTGTAATGTTGTATTGATATATGTGGCAAACTAAACAGAATTGGTGATTATTTTTCGTTGGGACAAATAGCTTAACTTATGTAGCATATTTTGTTATTCATATTTTACACTGATATTCACCCAAGATAATTTTATGGGTATTTTTCTGACTTAGGCATTTTTTTTCCAAAGGAAAAATGATTTAAATCTCTAAAAGTTTATATTCAAATTTGAGAATTTAGAGTTGGAAAATGAATTAAGTCAACTTCTTTGATACAGCTGTGGACTCAGTAAATATTGTAAAGGGAAATGCTTATATCACATATGGTGGTCATCGATGGTAGCCACCGATTCAATTTTTTTTTTTACTAAATGAATTTGTGATTTTTATCTTTTATTTTTGAAAATTTTTAATAAATTTAAAAACATATTTCAAATTTAAAATTTTAAAAAAAGGCAAATTTTTTTTACCTATTTAGTGACTCTCTCAGTGGTCTTCCTATCATATTGTAAAACCAGTTTTACTTGTTAATTCCTCTCTCTTTCCCATTCTAAAAATTAATCTACAAAAAGTAGGAACTGCAATGCATAGATGGAGAAATTATCTTTGTTTCAATAGATGAAATCAACAACACAAAGCCTAACTCTAGAGAAGCCATCCATCTCATCTTAATATTAAAATATTATTTAAACACTAATACTTTTAAATTTTTAATTTTTAATTTTGTTCATCTAATCATTACTTAATATCATTATAACTTTTCAAACTTTCAAATAAAACACAAAAAATAATTCAACTTTTTCAAATCTAAAAAAAAAAAATTATATTATAACAATATTTTAATTTTATAATATTTTTATTTAATTTTTTATCTTTCCTTTTCTAAAATTCTATAAAACATATTAATTCAAAATATTTATTATTATTCACAAACTATATTATTATTATTATTCATAAATTTCTCATCGCACTTCATCTATAATCAAACCAAGCCTATTAGCTCTTAAATAAGCTCAAGTATGTATTGGACACCTGGAAGTCCCAACCGGCTAACGAAATCATCGGCCGATGATTGAAAGATGACACAAAACTCTCTTTGCTTTAAAAACAAACGGCTGACACACTTCGCATAAATAAAGCAAAGCATATGGATAACAAAGCAAAGCAAACCAATGCCCAGTATCTCGACCATAGCGCCCCCACAACCATGCCAAACCTTTATCCTCTCAATAAATTGCTGAATACTCAAGTGGAAAGGAGGAAAAACCCATGGTTTTGGTTTGTTTCTCTACCTTCTCAGATCAAAATCTCACTTTAAAAAGCTTTGGAAATCTTGGGCATAACCACATCCACAGCCAGTGATTCTGTCAGAAGGTTCAATTTAGCTTGACATTGAGGCACGGAGGCTCGCCATTCTCTCTTCCTATACTTGCCCCCTCGGTTCTAGTCAGTGATGCAAGACAATATCAAGGAAGCTGATATTGAGCAAATTGATGAGGCCCAAAGGAATTACTAAGAATAACAAAGTTGGATCCCACCAACGCAACACAACATCCATGATGATTTCTTTCTTCATTTATGTTTATTTGACAGTGATTTTTGATTGATTGTAATCCTATTTATTTCCTTAAATAAGTTATCTTTCCATTAGAATAAGACTTTCCTTTTATTGTCAATCACTCTCCTCCTACAAGTAGTTTGTAATGGGAAGGTAGGGGATGATGTGTTTTTTATCAAGTTTTTGAAAGTCTCAATAAACTGCTTTCAGTTTTGTTCAAGAAGAAACCGCTTTTCTCCTTCATTTTATTTCCATTCATCTTCTGCTATGTCAATTTGGCATCAAAGCAAGGTTGTGCTTGGCTCGATGGCAAGGGAGGAAGATAACCCCCATGGTGAAGAATGTGGAGTGCCAGCCCTTTAAGCCGTTGTCCAGTCGTAAAATCAACAAAATTAGCAACGATTTGAAGGGATTGAAAGAATGTTTCTGAAGATACAAAGAGTCATTGCCAACGTTCATGTTGCTGGTGATGGGCATCAAGAAAATAGGAGGGATCAAGATCATCTGAATGGATGTCGTGGTTTCATATCAAGTTGAAGGAACCAAGCGCCAGATGATTCATCTAGCAATGAAGAGGTTGCTAGCTTTGATGGAAAAGGCCAAGCTAATTGAAGGGCCCCAAACCAAAATAATAATTTTCGGATTAAGATTGATTTGCCATGCTTTAACGGCCATCTCCACTTCGAGAGCTTTCTTGACTAGTTGTTGGAAGTAGAAAATTTCTTTGATTATATATGCAAACCCCTGAGGCACAGTAGGTGAAGTGAGTGGCATATAAACTGCGTGGAGATCGGAGTGGTGGGAACAAATGCAAAACAATAGGAGAAGGCAAGGCAAACAACCAGTGCGCGCATGGCCTAAGATGAAGCAACTGATGAGAGCTAGGTTCCTCCCTCCAAATTATAAACAAATTCTATACCAACAATATCAAAACTGTATGCAGGGAGCAAGGACCGTTAGTGACTATATTGAAGAATTCTACCTTCTAAACTCGCACAATAATCTGCCTAAAACAGAGGGGCAATAGGTTGCAAGATTTATCGGAGGATTGCGCCTAGCTATACAAGACAAAGTCTCGTTGCATACAATATGGACTTTATCAGAGACTGTTAATTTAGCTCTGAAAATTGAATTGCAGCTGTCTCTTGCACAACCCAGAGCTCCATCCTTTACTCTATCAACCAAGAATACTAACCATTCATCTCGGCCCAGCAGTCACAACTAGCATCGTCTGCTGACCACCCGAGGCAATTTTGGCAACCAAACTGTAAAGGAATGAGCCACCCCAGTGGTGCAAAGAGGAGGAGCCAATAATAATCCATATACCAAACCTATGGCAAGAAAATGTTTCCGATGCAATCAGCCTGGACACCGCTCCAATGAGTGTCCAACGTGTTGGCCAGTACATGTGATTGAAGAAGAAGAAGATGAGGATCGAAAATATGACGATGACAGCAAAAATGAGCAACCAGGGGAATTTGTAGAAGGTGATGAAGGTGAGCCAGTGAACTGTGTTATACAACGAGTAATGCTAGCAGCCTAGCACCAAAAGTTGAAGAGAATCAAATGCACTTGATATTCAAAACCCGTTGCACTATCAACAACAAGGTTTGTAAATTGATTATAGATAGTGGTAGTTGTGAAAATATTGTATCTAAGGCTCTTGTTGCTGCACTTGCTTTAAAAACTGAGAAGCACCCACGGCCATATAAAATCAGTTGGATTCAAAAGGGGCCCAAGACTCATGTGAACAATCTTTGTAGAGTTCCTTTCTCCATTGGGAAATTTTACAAAGATGAAGGCTTGTGCGATGTGGTAGAGATGGACGCATGTCATGTATTGCTTGGGCACCCATGCCAATATGATGTGGATGCTCTACAAGGGGCAAGAAAATGTATACTCATTTTTGTGGCAGTGGTGAAAAATTGTGTTGGTGCCTACGGGAGACAAAGGCCATGACCTGATGCTAGCAGATAACAAAAATTATTTTCTCATAGTCACTGAGGCCCAATTTATGGCAGATGTTAAGGAGGTAAAGGAGGTTTGGACTCTTGTGGTAAAAGGAAATGAAATGGTTGAGGCCACTGATGTTCCCCAACGAGTGAAGAGCCTTATGTCTAAATATAAAGATATCATACCACAAGAGCTACCCGGGGGACACCCACCCCTGAAAGATGTATTGCATCACATTGATTTGGTTTCGAGAGAAAGCTTACCCAATCTTCCCCACTATGGCATGAGTCCTAATGAGCATCAAATCCTACAAAAACAAGTGAAGGAGTTGATCCGAAAGGGGCTGATCAGGGAGAATATGAGTCCATGCGTCGTGCCCGCACTGCCCACACCCAAAAAAGATGGAAGTTGAAGGATGTGCGTGGACAGTCGTGCCATCAACAAGATCAACGTAAAATATCGGTTTCCCACCCTTCAATTAACTGACATGCTAGACATGCTTTCAGGGTCTAATGTATTTTCAAAAATTGACATGTGTAGTGGGTACCATCAAATTAGAATTCGGCCCAGGGACGAATGGAAAACCGCATTCAATACTAAAGAAGACCTATATGAATGGTTGGTGATGTTGTTTGGCTTTTCTAAAGCACTAAGCACCTTTATGCAGGTCATGCATCAGGTGCTCAAACCATTCATAGGGAGGTTTGTCGTTGTTTATTTCGATGACATTGTTCTATACAGCCGAGACAAGGATGAGCATGTTGAACATTTATGAGAAGTGTTATCTGTGTTGTGGGAAAATAAGCTACTTATCAACGTTAAGAAATGCACTTTTATGAACAACAAGCTATTGTTCCTCGGGTTTGTGATAAGTGTAGAGGGCATTCACGTAGATGAAGGAAAAGTTAGGGCCATTCGAGAGTGGCCGAAACTAGCAACAATTGGTCAGGTGCGCAACTTCCATGGGCTAGCTACCTTTTACCGAAGGTTAATTAAGAATTTCAATTCAATAGCAGCACCCATTGCCAAGTACATGAAAAAGGGATCATTCTGTTGGGGAGACAATCAGGAGGCTAGTTTTGCTCTAATAAAAGAAAGGTTGTCCACGGCTCCAGTGCTAGACTTACTGAGCTTCGAGAAGCTCTTTGAAGTGGAGTGTGATGCATCCATCATAGGCATTGGTGCAGTTCTCTCCTAAGAGGCTATAGAGTATTTCAGTGAGAAGTTGAATGAGTCTCAATGGAAATGGACAACTTATGAACTAGAATTTTAGGTCGCTTAAGCATTGCAACATTATCTGATACAAAGGGAATTTGTCCTATATAGTGATCACCATGCTTTAAAGTTTATTAATACTCAAAACAATTTGAGCCAAATGCATGCAAGGTGGATCAGGTTCATGCAAAAAGTTCACTATGGTCTTGAAACATAAATCTGGGCAACAGAACAAGGTCGCTAAAGCCCTCAGCCATCGAGCAACCCTGCTGGTGACTTTGAAGGCCGAACTTACGAGTTTTGAGCAGCTACAAGATCTGTATGTTGATGACCTAGACTTTGCCAATACCTGGAACAAATGTTCGAATGTCCAAGCTGCATAGGATTTCCATATTCAAGCTGGTTATCTTTTTTCGTGGTAACCAACATTGCATTCCCAGGACTTCGTTATGGGAAAATCTAATCTAAGAGCTGCATGGAGGAGGTCTAGGAGGACATGTAGGGAGAGATAAAACCATTTCTTTAGCTGTGGAACATTACTTTTGGCCTCAGCTAAAGAGAGATGTTGGCAAGTTCATGCAAAGATGTCCTATATGCCAAGTAGGGAAGGGGCAATCACAAAAACGCAGGTCTTTACATGCCCTTACCAGTACAGAAAAACATTTGGCAAGACTTAAGCATGGATTTCGTACTAGGCCTACCCTAAACCCAACGTGGAGTTGATTCTATCTTTGTGGTGGTACATAGGTTCTTGAAAATGGCTCATTTCATACCCTGTCGAAAAACATTAGATGTGTCTAACATCGCTTATCTTTTCTTAAAAAAAGTGGTTCACTTGCATGGAGTTCCCAAAACCATCACTTCGAATCGAGACCTAGATTTCTCAGTCATTTTTGGATAACTTTGTGGAAGAAGTTTGGGACGTCACTCAAGTATAGTAGCACCTGCCATCCTCAAACCGATGGCCAAACCAAAGTGATCAACCGAACATTGGGCAACATGCTTAGGTGTATTTCTGATGATAAACCCAAGCAATGGGACATGAGTATTCCACAGATAGAGTTTACTTTCAATAGCATGTGTAACCGCTCGATAGGGAAGTCACCCATTGAGATTGTCTATACTCAAGCCCCTAAGCATGCCCTAGATTTGGTTCCTCTTCCTAAACTGCCAGGCGAAAGTGAAGCCGCTGAAAATATGGCTTCAAGAATCTAGCAAGTACAGTCAGAAGTTTGAAGTAATCTGGAAAAGGCCAATGCAAAGTACAAAGCAACAGCTGATAAGCGTAAGCAAGCTAAGACATTTGCCGAGGGTGATTTGGTCATGGTTTACTTGCACAAGAGACACTACCATCGGGTGCATATAGCAAATTGCAGAATAAGAAGTGTGGTCCATTTCGTGTCCTTAAAAAGATCAACAATAACGCTTATGTGATTGAGCTACCAGAGGATATGGCAATTTCATCAACTTTTAATGTTGCCAACTTGTACGAATATCATCCATAAGATGAGCCACTTTACGCTGACAATGACTCAAGGATGAGTCTTTTTTCAGGAGTGGGCAAGTTGATGCAGGACAATATCGAGGAAGTTGATATTGAGCAAACTGACAAGGCCCAGAGGAATTACCAATTGTTGCCCAAATGACTAACACAAGAGGGGGGGTGAATTGAGTTGTATTTAAAAAAATAACAATTAGAAATCAAATATACAATATAAAATATAAACAAAATATGAAACAGCAATAAATATAAAGAGTAAGGGTAAGAGAGAAGCAAACTCAGTATGTTAACGAGGTTCGGCCCCACTGCCTACGTCCTCGCCTCAAGCTACCCCTTGAGTATCTCCGAATTCACTATTCAACCTCCTTCAGGTGGAGATAGAAACTTATTACACCTTTGAACAACACCGTTACAGAGGATCCGTGTAAAACACTCCCTACACTTGCAATCACCTTACACGTGGTGATTCAACTATTCTCTGTGTAGAACACTTTCTACACGCACAAAGGTTGTACACACCCTTTTACTGATACAAGAATTGATAGTGGGTAGGATATCAGAAAAAACTCCTCAATGAGTGAAATAAGAACAATACAGCACAAACTATATCTCTCAAAATGAACAAGGGTTAAGGCTCAATACTTAGAGAAGAGACAATGAAAGCTTTGAATGAATGTTGTATGCTCTTGGTGTTGTGAATGTGAAGCTCTCAAAAGATCTATTTATAGGCATATGAGATTTCATATTCAAATTTAAAAAGATTCACATGTCAAAGACATCATCATTCACTTTTCAAAAAATTCAAACCTAATCTTTTTACTTTTTGCATATGACAAAAGGAGCACACTTTACTTTTCAAAAATTTCAAACCTAATCTTTTACTTTTTGCATATGACAAAAGGAGCACACTTTACTTTTTAAAAAATTCAAACCTAATCTTTTACTTTTTGCATATGACAAAAAGAGCACACTTTACTTTTCAAAATTTTCAAACAAAGACATATTCCTTTTGCATAAGTCAAGAAAAGTATCAATCACTTTTGAAAATATTCAAATAAAATATGCACATGTGAAAGATGATAATCAATCATCTTTAATATTTTCAAAATTCAAACCTTTAATCATGTCATGCACATGTGAAAGATGACAATCAATCATCTTTCAAAATTTTCAAATTTAATTTTTAAAATATTCATGCACATGTGGAAAATGTATTTTAATGTTTTATGATAAAATATTAATTTTGAGCCTTAATCCTAATTTTGAATTTTAAGAGATTTACAACATTACTCTATAACTTTAATGTGAACTTGTTTCCTTCTTGCTCATACTTGGTTCCTTGATGTGCTTGATTCAATTGTGTGGATAACTTGAGCTTGAGACTCCTTTATTCTTTGAATTCATTTGTTATCATCAAAATCCATGTGTAGATTTATAATTACACGAAACTTGAAACCTTGGGTTCAACACCAAGAATAACAAAGTCAGATCCCACCAACGCAGCACAACATCCATGATGATTTCTTTACAATTTCTTTCTTCATTTACGTTTATTTTACAATGATTTTTGATTGATTGTTATCCTATTTATTTCCTTAAATAAGTTATCTTTCCATTAGAGTAAGACTTTCCTTTCATTGTTAATCACTCTCCTCCTACAAGTAGTTTGTAAGTGGGAAGGCAAGGGATGATGTGATTTTTATCAAGTTTTTGAAAATTCTCAATAAATTGCTTTCAGTATTGTTCAAGAAGATACAGCTCTTCTCCTTCATTTTATTTTCATCCATTTTCCGCTACGCCAGTCAGCCTCAGGGTTGGACTCCCATCCCACTTTTTTCAACCCTCTCCTTTTCTGATTTCACTTTTGATTCGGATGAGACTAAGTGATTGCATGATTTTCAAAAGAAGGATCAGTAAAACGACTGCTTTTTCTACAAGATTGTGTGTGGTGAATCACCAGCTCTCAAGATAATTCGACTTAGTTGATCATTTTCGTTTGGATGCTGAGAAAATTCATGAAGAGTGGAAGAAAATTGAAATGCTATTTCATAGTTTTTTGTGATTTGGGTCTCCCAATTTGGAGAGCTGGCATGCAGAGAACTAAGTTGAGAAGACAGTTTCTTAATTGAAATTTAATGTGTAAATATAAAACACACACATACAGTACTGCATATATGTATGTCGTGTGCATATATGTATTTTCCTTTTCCAACCTCTTCCTAGTTACCAAACATTCACCTATTTATTATTTTTGTTACTTAAGAGTCTCTTGGAAGTATCTCTAAGCATTGTGGACCATTTTTTTTAACATTGTTTTTTCTAGTGGTCAAATTTTTTTGCTATAATCATTGGATCATTAAATCTACTATCCCTGTTTATCTGTGTGAAAAAATCACTATGAATCTCATCATCGTGAAATTCTCTTACATTTTTTCTGAATTTTGAGAAAATATTGTTAATTATTTGCTAGCAAACCACAAACTATTATTACTTAGAAGTTTTTCTTGTGAAGCGGAGAAGAATAAGATTTTGAACCCAAACTCCAAAGTCCCCTACAGGAATTTTAATATGCTTGATCAGAGTTTTCTAAAGAATACCAAACATTTGGAAAAGTTGCCAAGTTTCTTGACTTTAATGCTTCATGCACTTGTACTTGTTAAAACTAGTATATCCCCTGTATGTGACTCAAGGCCTAATCTTATGCTCAGTATGAACTGAAGGTGCCTCTTTATAACATGTTATGATGTGAAAATATATTCTCTACTCACTTTGGTTCCACTTTTTGTTACTCTGTTGAATTTGATTCTCACAGCACTATGAAGATAATGCGTGCCTATGCATATTGGATACAAATCCTTTAAGTAATGGGTAAGGTATCATGCATCCAAGGTTCAATTTATCATTCTATTGCTTGGTGCAATTTGTTCTACTTTGGGATTCGCTATGGTTTAATGTTCACTTATTAACTTAGTCCACATACTTTTATGGGCATATATACCAATGCTATACTGTTTTAATCATGAAGTAACTCTTAGGGATGTTGCTTGTAGAGTTTCACTTTTTCCTTATGCACTTCATAATACAGAGCTTAAAGTAAATCTCCAAGTATACTCAGTCTATACTATAACATGCTGGCATTTATGCTATCTCTTCACTCATGATTGTTTTAACATTCAATGCAAAGTAACTTTTGTTCCTACGGATAGCTTGGAGAAGGTTTTCTATGATTATACGTTTTGATTTAAACCATGATAATTGTTTTTTAATCTAAACGATTATCACCTGACCCAAGTTATAGGGTTTTCTGCTTCCACCCAATATATGCCACATTGTTTAAAATTTGGTAATTAACTACATCCATTTGAGACACTTCTTGTGTAAGTGATGCTAGCTGACATTATTTTTTGGCATAAGGTGAACATGTGAATCAATTTTAAAACTTTGAGATACATAGCAAGGTTTTTGCCAGATGCCTATACTGGGTTAGCAGTTTAGGTTAAGTGAGGTCATTGTCCTAGCAAGTGCAATTGCGTAGAAGCATAATTTCAATAATTAACTATTTATCGTATTTGTATGAATATTGTAACCCTATGAAAAACTTAACCGGGAGTTTTCCATACAGATTCGTTCAACTTGTTGGTTAACAATGACTAATCTTATGAAACGGAAGGTTTTGACCCAAGAGACATGTAGATTATGTCATTCAGGTATAGAAACTCTGCCACATGCTTTAGTTTTCTGTTCTGATATCTATACACACTGGTGTGGTCTTTTTCCTTTGATTAATGAGATGGATGGGGAGATGTCAGTGATGGATATGGCTATGAAACTGCATGAATAGAAAAGAGATGAAGATATGGCAGTGTTCTTTTTGCTAGCATGGGGATTCTGGTTTAGGAGGAATAAGTTTATGAATGAACAGATAAGGGTGGAGCCGAGACAAGTCATTGCTAATGCTTTATCCTTGAAACATGATTTTACAGAAGTCAAAAGAGTGTTGGTGCTTATCTGAAGGTGTTTGGTAAATGGAAGCCTCCTGAGCCAGGTTTCTTGAAGATCAATGTGGATGGCCGGAGCTATGTTTACAGACTTGAATAGAGCTGGAGTTTGAGTTGTATTAAGAGATGAATAATGATAGATAGTTATGGTAGCAAGGAAGATCGAGTATGAGGTTGCAGAGCCTGAAAATGTGGAATTACTTGCCATTTTTAGAGGGCTACAGCTTTGCGTCAATATGGGAATAAAGAGGATTATTCTTAAAAGTGATTGCTTGCTCTTAATATAAGACCTTCAACAATCTGCAGGATCATCTTCAAGACTTGGTGTGCTGTTTTCTAAAGTTATGAAGTTGCTGATTTTAGTTGATGAACATAAATTTCAGCATGTTAGTAGGCTAGGTAATGAAGTGTCTCATAAGCTAGTTAGACATGCTTGGAATGTTGAAACAATTGAGATGTGGGGGGATTGTTTTCATATTTAGATTGACGTTCAATTGGGGTCTTTTCGGTAACAAGAAATTCTCAAAATTTCTTTCTTTCATGCATCTTTTAAGCATTTGATGCATCTTTTACACATTTGAAAAAAAAATAAAAACCGTTAATTAGCAAATCTCTACGCTTTCTACTGATTGAGATTTGTTTTGAGTTTTATTCTTATTTGAGGTAGCCCAGGTCTATGCCACCCCTTGGTGGCTCATATTAGGCCACTCTTAAGCGGCATAACCCACACCATTGGGTTGGAAAAATATATTATTCGACGTAAGTATTAAACTAGATCATGTATTATTCGTTAGAAATCATGTTGCCCAACTGATAAAAGGGAAACATGCCATGCACCCTAATCAATCAAACATTCAAAAAAGTATTAGGTCTACACAATAAATTTTACATAAAAAAATTTATATACTAATGTGATGTTATGTGTTAGATATATTTTATAATAAAAATAGATTTATAACTGATAAATCGCATTAATTCACGCTAATGTGTAAATCTTTTTAATAGAATTGGTGTGAAAATAAGCATTTTTTAATAGAATTAATTTAACATGTTTGTAAAAATAAAAATGAAAAAATATGGTCAGAGAGAGGGATTGTGAGGTGCCATGAGAAAATGCATTGCCTTTTCTTTTCTTTTCGGTTTTTGCTAAATGAAAAACCCAAGAATCACATTGACCTCGGTCAAGGTGCCAGTTCCAACTAGTCAACAATCTCAACCCAAGGACCGAATCATTAATCTATTTTGAGGTAGTTGCCATTTTGGAATGTTTTTGTTTTTGTTTAAATGAGTACAAGTAGTAGTTGAGATTGTTTGCATTCTTTTAAAAATTGGCTGTTTGCTTCAATGATCTAATCTACTTGTGGTTTTGTTTGCACAAAAGAACTTTATTCAAACACCTAGTGTGCAATTGTCCTTTCTGCACTCTATCAATATATATATATATATATATATACATATATACCCGTCTCTCTAAGTTCGTCTTCCACTGGTGATCGCTACTTTTAATCTGGGATTTACAAGCGGCTGAATTTGGAAAAGCCCCTCAACCGTCCTTGTGAGTATGATCTACTTCTTTTTTCATCAGATTCTTGTACTATGCATGCATCAGTGTAGAGATAAGTTTGACTTTTTATTTCACTACTAGCGTAAAGAGACTATAATTCCAAATTTCACTAATGTTTCCTACAGTACCCCAGCAGACGATCATAGTTTGTTAGAATATTATTTTTTTATATTATTATTATTTTAAAATTTAAAAAAATTGAATTGTTTATTGTATTTTGTAGAGAAATTTAAGAAATTTGTAATAATTAGATGAGATTGAGATGAGTTAAAAAGATTTTTGTATCCAAACCTCACTAGTTGAAAAGAACTTAAACAATCTAATAGATTGATATAAATATATATAATTATTTTATATATTCTCAAGCCATTGTGTAAAACACACCATTCACATGACTTAAATGATATGATTTGATTTGTAAGATTGACAACTGTGTTTTTAAATTCGCACGAGGCTTTTCCGAATGAAATTGTTCTTTTCTGAAGGATTCTATATGTAATCGTTAGCAGCAGCGGTTGAGCCTCTTAAAGATTTTTCCTGTTAAGAGTCTGGACTGACATGTACTTCAAAACTTGATAGACAACAAAGAAACAAACATTTTTCCTCTTCAGCTTCTTAGAAATAATAATTACGCCGGTTGCATTCATGTCAATATGAAAAACTCTCTATTGGGGCAAGGTCTTTGGGACATTGTTGAAAGTTGAAACAGAACTAATCGAGGCAGCTTGTAAAACGATCGATAATGAAGGATGTATATATACTATCTCAAATCAATTAAAAAAAAACTATTTCCGCCAAAATTGCATGCTTGGGAAGTACTGTTGGCTAGCTAAAACGTTCATTCAACTGTGGTAGGCCAGGCTATCTACCACACGAGTGGTTGAGTAAGGATATTCCGACTCGCCAACGAGGATTAGAGCTAATAAGACATTTGACGAAGGAAACTCTTCAAACAACCCGTGTCACTCTGGTTTATCAAATATCTGAAGTAGTGGACATGGACAACCCAACAAGGACTATAAAGCCTTATCAGGTAGTTGAGGAAGAAGACTCTCTAGACAACCGGCGGCCAGGTCTCTCTCTCTCTCTCTCTCTCTCTCTCTCAACATGCACAAACATAATTGATCACATCTGCATGGCAGGGAGGTTTGATTATTTGGACTTAGTGAAGGCTGTGAAAAGTGGTGATTGGAACTTTACCAGGGATTTTCTTGAGCACTACTCCAATGCATTGACAGCGAGAATCACAGTTACAGGCGGGAGGGTTCTTCACGTAGCTGTTGTTGCTGAACAGGAACATATAGTGGAGGAGTTGGTGAATATGATTTCGGATCATGACTTGGCAATGAAAGATTATGCCGGAAATACAGCTCTACATGAGATAATTACTAGTGGGATTTATGGGAATTATCGGATGGCAGAGTGCCTGATTACAAAAAACAGGAGCGCGCTAGGTCAGCATCAAATCTTATTTGAACGAGCTTCCAGTTGTTAGCGCTATGGCCATGGGGCATATAGAATTGGCTCGTTATCTCTATTCTCATACTCCGTTGGAAGATTTAAAGCCAGAAAATGGCCACCAGGGTGCTAAACTTCTTACCTACGCTATCTATGCCAGAGATTTAGGTAATAAGTGCTGTACTATACTCTCGTCAACCATTCATTTTCCGATGATTGGATACACTAATTGGGCAATGTAATTTAATTAATTCCCTTTTTTATTTATTGTTTAATTTATGTACGTACGCATGCACCTTTACAACAACAAAAGCTCTCGCCTTGGATTTAATTGAGCGTTGTCCTTCTTGGGCTTTGGCCTTCGACGTTTCTCCCCACTGCAAGAACTGGCTGTTGTCATGACGACCAGCCAATTCGGGAGGAGAAACTGGCTCAAGCGTTGGATCTACAATCGTATTAATCAAAATGATCAAGAAAGAACTATCGGATCAGGTAAGTACGTTAATGCCTAAACTTAATTTCTTTTCCCTAAAGTTTTTCACTTGTGACGATGTCAATCAAAGCTAGCTAGCTTGGGAGGCTTCCTGGCCTTTTTCTGTCGGAATAATGACCTCCTCAACAAAGAAAACGGGTAATGGTAAACCTATTTTTCAGTTTACACCAAACTTGACACAGCTAGCCAAGGAGATCGAACAAAATATAGAGGTACGAACTTTAGATCAGAGCTGGAATTCCACGTCCCTTCATCATTTATCCACAAAACTTGAACTTATGAAAAGATCTGGATTTTATCGCGAAATATTACCAAGTAATTAATTACTTAAGTCAATTATCAACCGAATACCACACATATCAAAACTAAAATTTAATGTAGTAAAGCGACCAATTACACAAAGATTTTGTTCAAAAAAATTTCAAATAGTAAAACATTCTGAGGTCAAAAAAAAAAAAAAAATGACCTCTTCACTTACCACCGCTAGCAGCCTAGCTATGGCTTTAGAACCAATTTGGTCCTTTTCTATATGTAAAAGTGTATTAAGGCTCAATGCGTGTCATCAATAGGTTTTGATCTTTCGAGAAAGATAATATATATATATATATATATATGAACTACTATCATCTCTCTCAACCATATATAATATTCTGTGCATATCTATCTATATATTTACTTAGAGTTTCCTTTGGTCATTCTAAGACTTTAATAACATTATGATTCTCGCAATTTTAGCCTATGCCAATGTTGACCAGACTGTCTAATTTTCACTCGTCTGAGATATTGTACTGTCACACCCATATAGCAAAATTGGCTTGACCAGGAGGTCTCACATATAGGTTTAGTGAAATTGATTCCTTAATTGTTTTGACATAATAAACATTAATAGAATTTAAAGATCTTTGTTAAAATGAAATTGCAGATCGAAGGCTTCCAAGGCCACAATGATTGCCTGATTGTAAGTTATGATCGATTGTTCTACATCAACTACGTTGATCTCATGAAGCCTAGCAATCATGTTATCTTTTTCTTTCTTTTCTTTTCTTTTTGTTGCAATTTCAACCTCAGCTCTATGCAACATATTTACATATCAATATAACTGAATTTTGCCACAAGAATATGCCAATTACATATTATTTTTTTCATTAACATATAATATTGCATTTAATATTTCAACATCATCATATGACCCAAGGTTTTTAGACTTATGATTAAATTGTCATTTTCGATGACCAGAATGTTCACTAATTTCTAAATTAGCTGATTCTACAAATTAGAAGTTACATAATCGCTTACAGAGCAACAGGTTTTAGTAATGGGAAATGCACAAACACCTCAAAGGTACATTTGAATATTAAAAACCACAATTATTTTTTTCCCATTTAGTAATAATTTTATAATTTTTTTTTTTTTTTTTATGAGCAAATTTTGCTTTGCAGGGCAAGCTCTTCTGTGCCAAACAGTTTCAAGTCTCTTGAACCTCTTTGGTATTGCTTACGTATCATTGGGAAGTGCATTAACATAAATACGGCAGTAAGCAAAGGTAATACAAAAGTGTGTAAACTATAAAAACGAGTCAGAGTGGATTGTCCTTGCATGCTTCCATTCAACATAATTTCTTGGTTAATTTTATTTTATTTTTGTTTTACCCCTTTCCTTTTCATTTATTGTTTCATCCACGTAAATCTGCATTGTTTCGTAATTGCCAAATTAGGACTCAAGGATTTAAATGAAGCAACGTTGGTAGATGTCCGATTTCAAGAACTTCTATCTCGTATGTGCGAAGTGATCATACGAATTTCATCAGATATTACGACGTGTCTAGACAATACTAGTGGACACAATCTTCGATGCTATCAGGAGAGGGAACGTCGTATTTGTTTATGAAATACTCAAAGCAAATTCAGAATTGTTGCTCATCCGTAACTCTAGTGAAATGAGCATATTCCTGCATTATGCTGCCCAACACCGTCAACATCGAATCTTTAGCCTTATATACAGGTTAAAAGAGAAGAATGTCCTACTGCGTTCTCGAGATGATGGGGGCAATACCATATTACATATGGCAGGGAAGTTAACCGAAGTCACTCCTATTGATCACATCACAGGTCCAGTTTTGCAAATGCAAAGAGAAATACAATGGTTTAAGGTAAGCTCGATCTCTCACTTTATATTTCTCGGCTATACACTCTTCACTTATTTGATATCTTATAAAACATTTGTCCTCTCCATTTTTCGTTAGGAAAATGCTAAATCATGAACTGAAACAAACATACAAAAAATTTATTTCTTCATATATTAGTTATTGGTATGTCTACTCTTTTTCAAAATGAGTGTGCAGTGCTTGTATAACTCATGCTTGTATTTAGTAAGATTTCTCTTTTTGAAAAATAGTTGGGTTCACTATAAAAAATTAATTTTATAGTTGAACACCACAAATTATTTAAGATCTTTATAATAGCTGATTCTCTGTCACTTTTTTCTTCCTTGACTGTAGTATTAATATTTTTGGGAATCTTTACATTACGTTATACAGACAAAGATTTTCTTATATCATTACCCAGAAAGATGATAATAGGTTTCTTTACTCTTTTTTTCTCCATTGTAACTATGATGATAGCCTTTTCTAGTGCCGTTTTAATTACAATACGTGGAGAATCAGGGATTTTCTTTTCTATCACTAGTTTGCCTGGTGTTCCCATTTTATTTGTATCGATGCCATTTCGCCTTTTTGTTGACATGTTTGTTTCAAACTATGGATCGAGCATCTTTGATAGGAACATGAAGCTTTGGCTTTGACTTTTTTCCTCATTTGTTATAGTATTGTTCCATTAATATTTGGCATATTGACTAGCATTGATGGGTTTTGTATAATGGGACAGATTAATGAATATGCCAACGTTTGTTGCATGTTATCTTTTGTATTTTAGATTGATGATCACCCAAAATATGATCATATCGTTCTTTCTTTTTCCGATTTTAGATAGTAGCTTCAACAAAGAAAATGGATTGAGGTCTCCTAAAATTTCTATCCAAATTCTAGGATCTAAAGTGCCAAAACGATATACACATAAAATAGATCATCTCAATTTGTCTAGCATAATTAACGATGGACACATAAAATAAATGTTCAATAAATATTATATAAATATCAGTTTTACGTATTTATTTTTCTCCAGCTCTAAATGATCTTATAATAGGGATAAGAATTATCATAAGTCCAAATCCAGGAATATAATACATCCTAATGCAATAAATTACTCTAGAACTTTAACTTCCAAGAAGTTTCCTTATCGGCCTACACAAGATTATTAGTATTGCAAGGTTAAAGGGATATTGTCATATATGGAATATCACTTTCTCAAGAAACTGTACGGTGTATAGATTTCCAAATTAAGTCATCAGAATAGTACTCCATGGGTAGGAAATGTATTTCGATCATGCAAGAAGTTAAGAGCTCTATATATATATATATATATGTAATCCAGAAAGATTTTATTTATCAAATTGGAAAGATTTTATTTCAAATTGAGAATCAAAAGTAGCAGTGGTACAAGAGAATGTACTATTATTTTCAAAGATCCAGCAAGAATTGAGGAAAGAAGGGAAGCAAGATGGATGAAGGACACAACAACTTCTTGTTCAATGGAAGGCCCTCTCATTGTTATTACTATGTTCGTGTCAACATTTACTATTTTAGGCGGTGTCCACCAAGATATAGGCTTGCTGATAAAGTGTCAAAATTGTATAGTTAAGTTGCTAAGTGATTAAATTGTTTAACCAAAAATGAGTTAAGTACTTGATTATGCAGTTGATTAGTCAATTGATAAACTTTAATATTTTACACTTACAATGATCTATAATGCTGCTCTTAAGCCACATAAGAATTAATATATCAGTTTTATCCCCCAGGATGCTAACACATATTTTACTTATGGACTGAGGGCATTTTTGGAAAGAAATTGGTGGTCCCAAAACCAAACCTGCAAGGGAAAAGGCAAGGCACGATCGGCCTCAAGGCATGGAGACCCAGAGCAAGAGGGCTTGGCCTCAAGCTGGGTAGACTCTGCTGGAACCAAAAACCAGCAAGTGTTGGAACGCAGGGCAAGTGCTGGAACGCAGCAACTGCTTGGAACTCTAATTCTTTTGATCACTATGTTATCTTAAATTTTATTGCAGATAGAGGCTTCCTTACAAAGCGATCATGGAAAAGTCATAGATATGAAGATAGGTGGTAACTTATACTATATGTGAAGACGTTTTAAGAACGGTTTGGAACGATGATTCTATACCAAAAAGGGAATTAGTGCAGCTTTCTCAAAAGCTAGAACAATATATGGGTAGTTTGGAGGTGCAGAGTAAAAGCAAAAAAAAAAAAAAAAAAACAAAAGAGCTCCAACAATCACTTAATGCAGATAATGAAAAAGACTTCAGACTAGTTAAAGAAGAAGTAGAGAGTATTCTGGAAAGGGAGGAACTCAAGTGGAAAGAAAGAACCAAAATGACTTGGTTACAGCAAGGTGTTCACAATACAAATTCCTATCACTTTTGCACTAATTAGAGAAGGAAAATAAACACTATCTCAAAAGTTATGGATGAAAAGGGTGCTAACCACACAGGCTCAACAAAAATCAGGCAAGCTTTCAACCAATATTATGAAGCTTTGTTCTTCACATCACACCTTGTCAATATTGATAAATGCTTGCAAGCAGTTGATTCAAGGGTGACTCCAGAAAAGAATATTTAAAGCCATTTCAATGGAAGAGGTTGAACATATCCTTTTTCAAATGGGCCCTCTCAAACCACCTGGACCAGATGGTTTTGTAGCCTACTTTTATCAAAAATTCTGGCATGTGGTTGAGGCATAGGTAAATACAATCGTTCTTTCAATCTTAAACTCAACTATCAATTCTAAACAAATAAATTTCGTATACTTAACTTTGATACCTAAGATCAGTAATGCATCAAGCGTTTCTTATTTTAAACCTATTAGTTTATGCCATGTACTTTATAAGGTTGTTACCAAAGTGATTGCAGATAGGTTGAAGCTAACTCTACCTCAGATTATCTCAGAAAATTAGTGTGCTTTTATTCCTGGTAGATTGAGTAGAGATAATATCTTGACTGCATATGAAACATTGCACACTTTGCATACTAGGATTTAGGACTGTAATCGATCTGAGCTAATTTGAAATTTTGGGTTATCAAGTCGAGTTGGACTCAAATAACTTGAGCTCAATCTTGCCAAGCTGAGCCAAGTTTGAGCTGATCAAACACGAGCTCGAGTCTAGTCAAGTTATTTATCAACCTTTGTTTGTACTCTTTAATGAGCCTGAGTCAAGTTGAGCCGAGTCGAGTTATTACTCGAGTTTTGTTTGTATTCTTATATATTTTTTTGAATGAATTGAATTAAAAATACCAAATTACAAAACAAAATATTAAAAATCTAATGAAATCTTTACAATTAATATATAAACCTTATATTGAACTATAAAATTATAGCACCTTTATGAATACATTTCTTATATAGTTATACATTGTATTGTATAATGAAACTACCAAGTCCTATATACTAACTATTACACATTATAAAATATATACTATAATTAATCACTTAAGTACTCAATTAACTAATATATAATTATGAACTATATTCATTATATAGGTATAAATAACTAGACATGAGTAATTGGATTACATACTACATATTTAATTATAAAGGGAACTATGCTTATGTTATTAAATTTAATATGTATAGAAGCATAAGTCTGTGTGTGCATAAGAATATCGATATATAGAAATAAATTATATATATCCAATGATTTATGGACGAGCTCAAATCGAGTCAAGTTAACAAGCTGAGTTGGGCATGTACGAGCGAGCCTTAACTGAGTCGAATCGAGTTTAATCGAGTATATGTCATTTACTAATCGAGTAGGTTTCTACTTTCATGATTGAACTTTTTTTTCACGAGTCAAGCTCAATTCAAGTTTAGCTGAGCGAGTATTGAGCGAACAATTATACAGACTAGTTCATTTACAGCCCTACTAAGATCAAAGGAAATGAAGAATATATGGTTTTAAAACTTGCCATGAATAAAGCTTTTTTAAAGTTTAAGGAAATTTTCTCAGAGATATGATGATGAAAATGGGGTTTGATAGTAGATTTATAGACTCAATTTTAAAGTGCATAACATCTTTATCTCCATTCTTATATGGTACTCCACAAGCAAAGTTCAAGCCACAACATGGATTAAGACAAAACTTCCCTTTATCCCCATACCTATTCATCATCTATTCAAAATTTCTTAGAAATAAGCTTCAATGTGCTTGATGAATTGCTAAAACTACATGATTAAGTTACTTAAGTGAATAAATTGTTTAACTAAAAATGATTTAAGTACTTAATTATACAGTAGATTATTATACTTGAGTCAATTGATAAATTATGATATTTTTGTGCTTAAAAAGATTTATAATACAGTGATTTCACATCAAAATAAATATCTCAATTTTACTCATCTCATATCTACTTATAGGTTGCAAATTATTTTTGGAAAGAAAAGCAAGAGAGAGTCCGAGGCTCACTGGCATGGGCAGTACAATGCTCAGACGTGCAGGCGATTGCCTCAAGCCGAGACAAATCAGGCATCCCGTTGGGCTGGCAGATGGGAGCAACAGGAACACGCCTACAGCTCTTGCATGCGGGAGCAGGTACAAGGAAGGGAACATGGCATGCTAAAGGCTTGAGGGCACTTTTTGTTACGCCTCTAGCCTGTCTAAAAATCACACAAAATGATAGAGAGACAATATTTAAGTGGTTCGGCAACTTGCCTACGTCCACTAACGCAGAAATTCAATATTTTCAAGATATTTGTACAAAATTACAAACACTTATAAACAAGCTCTCTATCTCTCAAAATGCCCTCTGTTCTGGGTTTCCCCAGAACCTATATTTCGCCCTCAATCCTCTACCTTGATCACTCACCTCAGTGAGGATGGTTTTAATCTTCAGGAAATGATCTCCTTTTATAGGAGAAGCTATAAGGGACAAACACCCACACTTCTTTACCAAGAGGAAGGCTTCTTTCGGTGCAGCAATTTTGGTCAATATTTGCTGCCAGAGACTTTCGGTGGGTAGTTGGATGGCTGCAAGTTCAAATGGCATTTCACACTTGGGGAGTTTCCAATAATCACCCCTTCCACCCAAGTGTGCCATACTAGGATGCTACAAACTGTTGCATCCTTCAAATGATTGCACTCCTTCATTGGAATGCTTATTAGCCATGAGAGATTTCCGCTATCAAATGCATCTGCAGATACGTCTTCAAATGGATGTCCAGATGCCTCTCCAAATGCATCTTCAAATGCATCAGCATTGTTTACATCCATAGAGCTTGCAAGGAATTTTCCTCAAAGGAAATTTACAAATGCTTTACTGCACAATCTCAACTCTCTAGTATTCCTCTTTCGATCGAGTCCATGAGTCCACACTCATACACACCTTGAGCAAACTGAGCTTCGCTTAAGCCACAGCTGAGCGAACAATCTACCTGGTGCTTTTACAGCTTTCAAACCAGGCTCCATAATCTTACAGTCACACCAATCTCCAACTTGGAGACTAGTTCTCAACATGCTAGCCTCTATCTCCAGCATGATCCCTTATCATCTATATAATTTTACAGCTCATGTCTTCAAGTTAGAAGACTAACTAAAGTGATGCATAACTTTAGTTCATCACTTACACTGCCCTTAATCAACACATCTATATAGGGCAACACATCTCCCACTGCACTAAGAATCAATGGTCTCGCACGGACCTTGACACATATTAGAGAACCTGTTGTTGAGGTCTCCATCTCTGACTTGGGTGACTGACTCCTCATCCTGCTGCTAACATATCCTGTCTTGAGTCGATATGCCCATCTTGTGTGTTGTCTCTGCTAACTTCGACTTGCATAATCTCCATTCTTGCAAGATTTTTTTCATACCGTAGTTCACTACCTTCATCCAGCAGGACATAGTTTAAGGTAGTAACCACCATAGAGGTCTGATCATCTTGGCAGTTATGTGATCATCAACTTTAGGTGTAGACATCCCTGGAACATTTGACATTCTGTTCCCATCTCTCACACATTTGCTTCATGTCGTGGTCTAGAGAGATTTCTTCAAGTTTAGATGAGGAAAAGTAAAACTGACTTCCTTTTACTTCCTCATCTAATTCACACGATCATTACCACGAGCCAAGACCAAAGAATCATTCGTGACCTTCCATGTCTTTTTGAGAAAACACTACTGAATGACTGTTGTCTTCAAGTTGTCTTTAACAGCATTGTGCACTGCAAGAAATACAACGTCATGTATTTCCTCAGTCACCATATTCACAACATCATTCTCAGTTTTCTCCTAATTTTAGCAGTCTCTTATGGCTTGTCTTGCCACAATTTCTAGCAAGTCACCTGTTGTCCAGATCTTGACTTGCCTCTGCCCTTATTCCTGAACTTTAACTAATCTAAGCTTTTACCTTGATTATCAACATTCAAGACTAACAAACTCGAGATCTTGCCAGAATCTCTTTTGTGCACCTCCTCATTTAGGATAAGATCTCTTACATTAAGAAACTTCAACTTCAACTTCTTTGTAGAATTACTTATAGCCATTCTCATGACCTCCCAACTTTTTGAACACAACGCCAAATACTATTGGGCAACAAAAGTACCTTCTGCCCTTTTTGAAGTTGAACAATTTCTTCATCAGCACTTTGTTATTTGTAACTGGCTTTCTCAAAAAAAGCCACAATGAGATATGTTACAGTTCTCCTCTTAATAACATTATGCTCCATGAATTGTATGACTGCCAAAACCTGCTGATATAACAAGTTAATTAGCATCATCCAATGATCTGAAATTTGCTCCTCAAATTTCACAATCCCAACTGGCTTAAATCAAGTCCAAAAAAACTGAGTCCAACAACATTGGACTCCAACTAGCTGACATCAAGCCCAAAGCCAATGAGTCTAGCACGACTCCAACTGGCTGAAATCAAGCCCAAAACAAAGTAGTCCATCACGACTCCAAATGGCTAAGATCAAGCACAAAACAAATAAGTCAATCACAACTCCAACTGGCTGAGATCAAGCTTAAAACAAATGAGTCCATCACGACTCCAACTGGCTCAGATCAAGCCCAAAACAAATGAGTCCATCACGACTCCAACTGACTAGAATTAAGCCCAAAATAAATAAGTCCATCACGATTCCAACTGGCTACAATCAAGCCCTAAATAAATGAGTCCGTCAATACTACAATTGGCTAAGATCAAACCAAAAAAAAATGAGTTCATCATGACTTCAACTGGCTGCAATCAAGCCAAAAACAAATGAGTTCATCACGACTCCAACTAGTTGCGATCAAGCCAAAAAACAAATGAGTCCGTCTGGATTGGACTCCAACTGGCTTTGATCAAACCCACAACTGATCTGAAGTCTGAACGGTCCATATCATTAGTACCGATGGCGAATCTCAACATTCCCACCATACAGATGAGTCCAGAATGATCCAAATAGTTTGTCAGCACAATTTGATCATCACAATTGAACTCCAACTAGCATAGATCAAGCCTAAAATGATCTGCAACTCATGGACGGTTCAGATCAAAAGTACCGAAGATGAATCTCAACATTCCCACCGTATGGATGAGTCTGAAATGATTCAAATAGTTGGAAAACACTATTTGATCGTTGAAATCGGACTCCGAATGACTTAGATCTAGCCCAACAAAAGATCTGAAAAAGGACGGTCCAGATCATCTGGCACGTGGCTTACATGCTTGATTTGTTCTTGATTGCAGCTCTTGTTCTTGATTTGTTATTGACATAAGGTACAACAAAAGCTTGAAAATTATCAAGGCTTCTCTTAGTTGGTTGTTAACGTGTATTTGGCTAGTAAAGTAGTGAATCCTTTAGAGAAATATTGCAAAAGCCTGAGCATAATTTTTTTTTTATCTTCTGTTTATCAATGCCTTGGTTGGATTTTTAATCGAGAAAATTAAATCGAATCCAAAACAAAGAGAGTCTCATACCCAACCCAAGTGTTTGTTAATTTGTCTTTTTGATTAGAAACTTTAATTCCAGTTCTGACTTAATTTTTGTATAAATTAAATTCATACTTTTTTTCTTAATTCATCTTCAAGATTCCTCACATTGTATTTCATTTTATTTTTCATCTCTCATAGTCAATATAATTTTTATAGCAAAAATTTCACAAAGGCTTTGATAACCCTTTATCTCTGTGGAATACGATCCTAGACTTATCTTTGATACAACTTGACACTTCTACAATTAGAAATACATTCGAGACCGAGTCAGTGCTAAGGGAAGGGGTGGGCCTGAATCTCGGGTGCACAGGGTCGTGCACCCGCGAGGGAGCATACACACGGCCACCGCCAGAGGTGGCCACTCTGGTGGAAACAGAGGTGATCAACTGGCCACCAGGTTGCCACCGTAGTTCCTACTTTACCATGGCAGTCCTGGGCAACGAGGCCTCCATCTCGTGCAAGGCTTTGGTTGGTGATCCTTTCGTCGGTGCTGACTCCCCCAGGGGAGGAGGGGAGGACTGTTGTCGTCAAAAACTATCAGCGATCAAGTAGTGATTGCAGGTGGTTCTGCTTGGCTCACAGCAGGAGGTCGCGAGCCTCTCATCAGAGGTTGGGCAATGCGCTTTCGAGTCTATGGCTTTTGGCCACCGCAGGTGTTAGGGACACCACCGGGGCAGCTAGACAACACCGACAGACCATGGACGTCTCCTCTAGCACAATTCCGAACTACATCACGACTGGGCTACGCGACTACCCTATGTGCACGGCGAGGTGCACACGAGGGTGGTATATTCATGGCCCCGTGACAGGGGCCGTGGTGGGAGAGCCTAAGCCCGCTGTGGACCCCGTGGTGGATGTCAGCGGGCCAACGGGGCTCGCAGCAGAGGCACCACAAGCTTGCTATGCACCCACCCACGTTGCACTGTACATGGCACTATGCATGTCATGCACAGTGGACGTGAGTGCATGGCACTATGCACTTAAGTGCACAGTGCCCTCCTCCATATTGTGTCTATGCCCTGATCAATTTGTTTAGTGCGGTACTGTGCACTTAAGTGCACAGTACTTGCCTACTCGTACTTGTGCCATGTGCCCCAAGCAGTGTGTGTGTGTGTGTGTGTGTTTTTTTTTTGTGATAAAGTGATTCGAGTGCAGGGGTGAGGAGTCCTATAAGTCCCTCGCTTGGCTAGAAAGATTTAACATTTTCTCGCCCACCATCCGTCCATTTTTTTTTATAAATGTAAAAGTTAAAAAATTAATGATACTCGTCTGGGTGGGTGTTGTCTATTCATCCCCTAATTTATTCAATGTTCCAAAAAATCACCATTCTCCCACCTTCGATGAAGAGGGGGAAATCAGATCCCATACGCGACGCCACTATTGATGCTGTAAAAATTGCTCAACAGGCTGGAAGGGGAGAAAGAGTTATTTCCGACCCACTGATGTGATCCGTGCCTTGAACGACGTGGTCTGGTGCTCCTGGCATTGGTCCAGTACGGCATGTACGGTGTCGTCGTGTCCACTCATGTCAGTGTAAGAAAATAAATGTAGAGAAAATAAAAGATGAGGACACGTATATTTACGTGGTTCGGCATAATACCTACGTCCACGAGCATTTGAGGAGGAAAAATCCATTATAATATTCTTGTTTACAGTCTCTCATGGTTTCTCATGCTTCAATTTACAATAATGGTTTTGGATATATTTATTGGAGATGAATACCTGCACTAGAGCCCTCTATCCAGATGTTGAAGGAAAAGTTGAAGAAGATGATCAAAATTGAGAAAGAACCCTCGAAAACTAAAGGAGAAGCAGCCCCTTTTAAGGTGAGAGCCCTATACGTGTGCCATCCTTTCCCCTGAAGCCCCATACCTTATATACCATGCTCCCCCCACTCGGGCAACCTCTCTTTCCCCTTTGTCCCCTAGTAGCTTGATGGGCTAATCCTAGGCTCAAATATTTTACCCCTTACACTTTCCAATAAAATAAAATAAAAAAAATTTCAAATTCTAAAACAAAAAATTTTATTCAATTTTTTCTCTTCTTTTCCAAAATTCCATAAAATATCATAATTCAAATCATTTCACTATGAAAAATGCCACTCTCATCAAGATTAACTCCCAACAATCCTCATTAATTGTTTTTTTTTCTTAATAATTAAGGATTTGTTTTTTTAATGATTTTGATTTTGATTTATTTTGTTAAATATTTAAGGGGTTTAAAAAATGTGTAAAAAAAATTACCTTGTCGTTGAGGATTGTCTCCTCGGTGGCTCTAATCGCCCCGTTGCACTATTATTTACATATTGTTTTTATTGTATTTCATTCTCCAAACATTTATCGGTGATTTGGAAATTGATGTTAAGATTAAGTACTAAATTAGTCCATGTAATTATCTTAAAGCAAATTGTTCTCAATATTTTTCCATTGAAATTTTGCACTCTGTAATTATAAAATTAATCAAATTGATTCCCCCGTCAAAAAATAAAATATAGAGATAAAATTATATAATAAAATTTAAAAATATAATCTTTAAACAAAAATCCCAAAACGTAGTTTAGTACTAATTGTTCATTACGTTGGAACCCCAAAAAAACAGAGAAAAGTACAGCGTGCATATCTTTAATTTACCATTTACTAATTGGAAAAGAGTTTTGCTACATACAAATAAAGTCGCGTACTAATCTGTGTATCAATATTGATTTCTTTATATTCAAAATTTAAATTAGTATTATTTTCAATAAAATCTACTTTTTAATCAATCACATTAGATTGGTGCACATATTAGTACATACTTGTACTTGCAATTAGATTTTTTATTATTAAAAATAATACCAATTTAAATTTTGAATATGAAGACATCAGCATTAATACGCAGATTCATTTGTACGTAGCAAAACTCTTACTAATAATACTCTAGGTTGCTTCTCATGGCCTCTAATGGAGCTACTGCAACGTTAGAGATAAGCTGAGAGTGTAGAAATCTCGTATAGATTCTTTAAAAAAATCCAAGACCAATAGTTAAAAAGTGAATTTTTATAAAAGGTTTTTACCTTTTAAGTTTGTCTAAATCATTTTTTATTAAGAAAATAGAAAAAACATTCCTTTAAATACTTATCTAAAATTGAGTCCTCATGTATTTGTCTGAACTTGAGGACTTCCGGTGGGAGATAGACACTACTTGACGTAGGTGTTACCGCTTTTTTTTTTTTTTTCTAATTAATGCGTATGTGAATTTTTCATGCAACATTAACGCTTTGTTTGGATCCTTGAATGAACTCAGTTCATCTCAATTTAATTATATTTTAGACATATTTCAATATCTAAAAATACACAATTCTCAAATTACAAAATATTACTTAACTCAAAATCTCTTTACACCATAACTTTTTTTCAAACTAACACATTTTTACACGTGCAACTCAAAATTTTTATTAATTTCTCGTAAATATATTTAAACTCATCTTAACATCCAAACATATCTAAACTCATTTTAAGTGGACCTCACAAAACTCATTCTACCATCTCAATCACTATTATTCATAAAAGAATAAAACTCTTTTCAACTCAGCTCAATATCTAAATAAGACTCAAGTCCTGAATAAATATTGTAAACTTGCTTCAAGTGCCAATCTCTCTTAAATACTTTAGATTCGGGTAAGAATTTGAGGATGATGAAGTTCCGAAGTTATAAGTAGACACATATAATGAAAACATTTAAAAGTTATCAATTTATAAATTTATTTTTATATAATCTCTTCATATATGTAACTTGTCTTTTCCAAAACGTATGGCCCGCTTAACTGTATGCTACTAAAATTTGGATGGAGATGGATGATGAAGTTCCGAAGTTAGATAGAAATGGATGGAACTAAATTTAGATAGAAAAGCACGTGAACTGAACATTCCAACCTCGAGGTCCTCTTAGATCCATAGTGACCAAACTACCCCCTCCACCCCTTCCAACGGTCAAAAACTGTGTCAGTGTTGATATGTTGATAATTTATTAATTTAGAAGCAATCAATTAAGCAACCTTATGTGTGTAAGTCTGTACATTCAGGTAAAATTTGATTTCGTATATACACTTTTTTAATTATTGTAAAATGATAAAGTTAAAAACAACTCATTTCTACAATTCTAAATGCTTTAAATAGAGGACATTTTTGTATTTTTTATTTTAAAATAGGGATGGTATCCTCAATTTTAATTTAAATAGAGGACATGTTTTTATTTTTTATTTTAAAATAGGGATGGTATCTTCAATTTTATTGATAATTATCACTTATCATGGAAAAAAACCTTATTTATTAAAAAAAACAAAAAAACTTAAGGGTACAAAAATCTCAAAACCAGACTTTAAAATGTAGCAAGAGAAATATATCCTACATGGACAAAATAAAATTTATATACCTATGCAGAGAACTACAAGTACATCAATAAATCAATTTTACAACTCAGTGCCTAAACCGATGTAAACTTGTGTAGTGGAACCTATATTATCGTCATCCCATAATATGTCATTAGATAATTAGAGACTATTTATTATATTTTACTTATGAACCTATCATCTAATGCCACATCATAAAATAATGAAAAGATGATGAGAAAATGGATGATGAATATATTTTTTTATTATAAAAATAGAGATTTTTAAGTGGCTCCCAATTTTTCAAAGGATTCGCACATAGCAAAAAGGGCAGATGAATCAATTCACAATATAGGATTTTCTCCCTCACTTGAGAGGAGAAAGTAGTTTTCCTTCTTGGTTGAAGGGGGTAGTTTGCCGTGAAGGAGGCAGATTGGCTTGGGCAAGTTCTATTTTTTGGATTATTTCAAATATTTCAAATACATATTATCTTTTAAAGTTTTCCAACGTGATTTTTTGTTAGTCTTACGTTAGAAAGACAAACAAACTTTTAGTAATTTATAAGTGAATGAATTTCACGATATACAAAATAGAATATAAGGGTAGACACACAATAGTAGTGTCACCCAGTACGAAGCACTGACCGCACACATGCACACGCAGATGCACTTACGCATTGTCGCAAGTGACACATTTATTTTATTCAAATGAAATGATGCATTTCTTCAATTCTTTAACCGTTATTAAATGACAGTTACTTTTTAACCGTTTTGTTTAAATTCAAATGAAACATTGCATTTGTTGCTATTTACATCTGTTCGTTCTAAGATTAACGTTCAGAATTTGTAATCTGCACACTATATAAACAATGTTGTATCTTAAGAACATAATTACAGAACTCAATTCCTGAGTGGAAGGCACTATTTGTCTAAGAAACATATAATTAACAATCGCCTCACTGTTTGCAATTTTCGATCCCTGTTTGCTATTATTTTTCTAACACTTTCTTCGACAGTAGGAGTTTCTACATTTGTGATTCACTCTGGTGATTAAGCATGGAAAGAGATATTATGAATTTATGGTCTAACTTAACGTTAACCGATGAAGCAAACAAGTTATAGCCATCGAAGGTGAGGATATACAACGAACGGTTACAAGTTAACAAGGATGCTTTCATAACCACTATGCTGAAAGTACGGAAATCACGTGATAACATTAAGTGCATGTTTGGGATTGCGGTAGGCAATATAACTTATAACTTTAGGGCTTATAACTTTTAACTTAAATAACAAGCTCTATTATTAAAAAGTCATTTACTGTTTGGTAACTATGTCTCTAAAACACTTTTAAAGTTAGTTATATTAATTTTTTTAAATATACAGTTATCTGCAGGAGCTTTTCGATAAAAGCTTCAATTTGGTGCTTTTTAAAAAAGTAGATTTTCAGCTTTTTTAAGTGATTAAAGCATTTTTTATAAATTTGCCAAACATATCATTTTTTCTTTAAAAGAGCTTTCAAATAATTAAAAAGTGCTTTTAATTATTGAGTTTGCAGCAAATGTAGACATGTGGAAGGTATGGACGGGCCAACCTTGGATGTTTAATCTTAATCTGATTTGTATAAATTAAGCAATTTGATGGTTTGATACTACTGAGTGCATTGTTGTCCTTCAAACATACTGATTGGTGGGTGCAAGTGCAACTACGTGATCTTTCGTTTGGCTGTATGAGTATCAGTGTTGGGGAACGAATTCGTGCAAGTTTTGGCAAGGTAAAAGAGCTGGATGTAGACTCAAGTGAAAATGGATAGGGCAAGCTTTTCATGCGAAAGTTGAAGTTGATTTTATGAAGCCTTTTGTAAAGTTATATGAGATGCTTCCACGATTCTGCTTCAAATGTGGGGTTATTTGACATGGCTCATATGGGTGCAAGTGTGCAAGTATGGGGGTAAAGTACTCTAGAAGAAGGAAAACAACTTCAATATGGGTCATGGCTACAAGCTACCGGCTATGGCAATGCTCCAGGGCGAAATGCAGGATATATATATTGGTATTTCAAACTAAATAGTTTGGAACGTGGGTGGGGTTTTCCCATCAGTCCCCCAACCCCGCATCCCGAGGCGGGGTACCCCGCCCTGCTAGGCAAGGTGTGGAGCGAATACCTGCCCCGTCCCTCCTCATTTTCACTTTAAAAAACTACTATTTTTTTTATATTTAAAAATTATTTCTAGATCGAAAAGTAATAAAATATATATTTTTAGATCCAAATTGTAAATTTAAATTTTGTAAATATGACTATAATTTAAAATTTATGTAGTTTTTAAGTTTGCTAGTGCATATTTTATGTAAGTTGTAGTGTAGTAGTTTTAAATTATATAGTTTTTAAATTTGCTAATGCATACTTTGTAAACAAGTCTAACAAATTGTAATATATATTTATATATACACAATTTGTAAAATATAAAGATATATTTATATTTATATATATAAACATATATTTATGCTTTTGTATATATATAAATATTTATGTTTTTATATATATATATAATATATATATATAGGGGGTGGGGTTGGTCCCTCCCCTCCCCCGCTAAGGGGGACTAGATGCGGGGCAGGGGCCCCCGCTGTGACGCCCCCAAATTCCGCTTGGGATTGAACGGACATTTGAAGCGTCGAGACATGCAACACAAGGTTACCTGCCCCCGTTCATGACATATAAGATGCAATGTTCCTAACATGCATCTACATTATGCAATATTCGCAGCGGATAATCTTTTTCTTTAGCAATACTATGCACCAATAAATATATCCCAAATACTTGAAACATAATTCATACATAAAGGCATACTAAAAAGCCGTGATCACCACACTAGTCTAAAATGGTTGTGATCAAAAGAATACTTGAGATACAACTCCAAAAGTACAAGTATTAACCTAAGTTAAATACTATACCATCATCAACATCGCACCGTGGCCTAGTCGACCGTATTCAGTTGGTCAGATTCCAATTCTCCTTTGGGTCCTGTAACAAGATCTACCATTCGGGGGGAATGGTAGTTGGGACTACCACAGTGAGATTTGATTACAAATCTCAGTAAGTTAACATAAAACTAACACAGGTTAAAAATGCATGCATGGCAGTAAAAGCATAAATGCATAATTATAGTCATACATAAACATAGTATAACTTGACATATAGCATGACTTAACCAGAACTTAAGCGTGAACTGAACTTGACTTAACATGGCATGAACTTAAGCTTAAAACATAACATGAACAATCAACATAACATGAACGTGAAACATAACATGGACATGAACATAACATAACATGAACGTGAGCTTGAACGTATCATAAACGTGAACATAACATGATGTGAACATGAACTTGGAACATAACATGAACATGAACATAACATGTACGTGAGCATAACATAACATGAACTTGATCTGAAACTTGACTTAACATAAACTTGGAATCTTATTTAATTGTCTTGATTAATAACGTGCATTAATACGTACTCCACAGTTGTTGTGGCCCCACGTATTCAAGTAACATAAAACATAATACGTACTCCACAGTTGTTGTGGCCCCACGTATTCTACATGTCACAATTGCTGTGTCTCATGTAGTGTATGCTCCACAGTTGTTGTGGCCCCATACTTCATGTAACATAAAATATAATACGTACTCCACAGTTGTTGTGGCCCCACGCATTATAAGTAACATAAAACATAATACGTACTCCACAGTTGTTGTGGCCCCACGTATTCTACATGTCACAATTGCTGTGTCTCATGTAGTGTATGCTCCACAGTTGTTGTGGCCCCATACTTCTTGTAACATAAAATATAATACGTACTCCACAGTTGTTGTGGCCCCACGCATTATAAGTAACATAAATATAATACGTACTCCACAGTTGTTGTGGCCCCACGCATTATAAGTAACATAACATAAATATAATACGTACTCCACAGTTGTTGTGGCCCCACGCATTATAAGTAACATAAATATAATACGTACTCCACAGTTGTTGTGGCCCCACGCATTATAAGTAACATAAATATAATACGTACTCCACAGTTGTTGTGGCCCCACGCATTATAAGTAACATAACATAAGATATAATACGTACTCCACAGTTGTTGTGGCCCCACGCATTATAAATAACATAACATAAATATAATACGTACTCCACAGTTGTTGTGGCCCCACGCATTATAAGTAACATAAATATAATACGTACTCCACAGTTGTTGTGGCCCCACGCATTATAAGTAACATAACATAAATATAATACGTACTCCACAGTTGTTGTGGCCCCACGTATTATACTATACATAACATGTCTTATCTTTCTTAATGCATGAGATATTATTAATATCATATACTTTTCTAACATGGCGTATACTTGTAAATGGCATAATATGATTTAATCATAAACATTTCATGGCATACATGTATCATATGGCATACTTAACATGGCATACTTATAACATACATCATTGTATGACAGAAAAGATTATGTAACAGATAATTATTCATGAGAGATTAAATCATACGTAGCAGATAAACATGTAATGACATAGCATGACATGGCATATACGATAACATACATACATAAATTGTAGTTCTCTTACCCATCACACATACACAATAAACTGATAGTAAGTTAGAGGCTAACTTACCTCGATCGTCGCGTTCTATGAGAAAAGGGTGCGAAACACGAGGAACTGCACAACAGCTGGAAGAGGAACACTCAAGTCCTTAAGATTTTCACTTCTGAACTCAATTGTCATATTATGAGCACTTGCAACCCACGGCAACTTGAGGTTTCACTATACTCAGAAGAGATAATTTGACTTCATAAAGCCTTTGCACTAAAACAAGTTCATTAAAATTATCAATAATAACCAACAAACAATTCATTTCTCAATCCATATACTCTTAGCCATAGTCAACCACAAGATGACACCAGTCACCCCAGACTATAATCCATAACACCACTGCTTCGGGACACTGTCATACAGTTTCCCAACACTACACCATGCTCTACACTTCTCTGTTACGCCATCCAACCCTTCGTGACACGCCATCCGGTGTTTCACGACTTAATACAGAGTACACTCACGTGAACTCTCTTCCATCCACACTACAAAACCCATCACTGCGATACACGTCTCACAGTGCATCGCTACGCGACACGGAGTACGCACTACGCGTACTTCCTTCGCTACAACACTCATCAACACGATGCACATCACACGATGCATCGCCATACAACACGGAGTACACTACATGCGTACTCCCTTCCTTCTACGACACACATCATTACAGCGCACGTCGCGCGGCGCGTCGCTGCATTACACAGAGTACGCTACACGCGTATTCTCTTCACACAACCCGCCGTATCACATCTACGGCATCCATCTCACGCCTATACTTCACAGCACAGTCCACAAAATACACAATCAAACTCAACACTTCACAACCACACTTCCCTTCACAACTACGCAACGAACTCCACAAATACAACTACACAATTCACAAACCAACCAACTAACTATTTTAAACGTAAAATAACTAGAGATAGAAGGTTATACCATCGACGGGATAACCCGCGCGTCGCTCGTTGTTCGTCACGAACATGCGTCGGAGGAACGTACGTGGCGGCGTACGGTGGCTGTCCACCACATAAAGTGGTAGTTTGGGCTTGAGAAAGGCTAGGCGTGGTCTTGGAAGACTCATGATTTTACAGCTGTCGTGAAGAACAAATTACGTGATTTACGGAAAAGATAATCTATACGCGTGATTCCAGATGAGGGTAAAGATGAGAGAGATGTGATTGCTGTCGGGAAATAATCCAAAACTGATAATTTTAGCGGGCTGTTACACCCGCCCCCGCCTATGAGGGGCGGTGCTGCCTGCCCCGCCATGTGGGAGCGGGGCAAACAGGGGCGAGGTAGCAAGGTGCGGGGCCCCGCTGCCCACTCCTAGGAAGAAGAACAAAAGGGACAAACAAGTTTAGGTAGATATGGAGATAGTAAACAAAGACAAGTCATTGTTGATGAGTGCTACAACCAACAAGGGTACTAGGGCCATGTATAAGAATTTAGAGCAACAACATATGGTGGTGCACGTGTCTGATAGAGTGCATTTCAAGGAGTAGATTTTCTTTTAGAAGCTCAAGAGAAACAAGGAATGAAGTACTTGTGCAAAATTTGGGGAAGAAACACAATCAACCAATAAATGGAAGAGGCGAGCAAGGGGACAAATGCCACTAGTGCTTTCTTATGACAAGAAGATACCATTCAAGAGAAAGGAAGCTTGCATTGCAAGGGTCTACTTCTTTTTCTAAGGAAAAGATAGAAGCAGTTAAGAATAAGGGAGGTATTGGTCCAACCCGGTTTATAGCAATGGAGGCTACCATGCAGCCCCGCTAAGAGAAATGAGGCTCTTAAGTTGGAACTATTGAGGGCTTGGCAACCCTCAGATAATTAGAGACCTTGACAATATGGTTAAGGAAAGGAAGCCTAACATCTTATTCTTAATGGAAACAAAAATACAAACTACTAATATTGAGAAGCTTAAATACAACTTGGGTTTTGAATCAATATCCTGTGTAGATGGTTTCTACAATGGTGGTGGACTAGCTCTCTTGTCTTCCAAAAAAGTGACTTTAGAAATCCAAAACTCTTCCATGAGACACATTAGCTCTTAGATATATGATAGAGAGGTAATGGAAGGAGGGGTGCGAACTCGTTGCTATGGTTATGCATGTGTGACTTTAATGGAATTATGCATCAAAAAGATAAACTTGGGAATGTGAGACAAAGTGAAAGACAAATGGCTGATTTTTGAGATGTATTGAAGGAATGCAACCTAAGTGATCTAGGTTAGTTTGGTGGAAAATATGCATGGTCTAATTATAGGAGTGACAACACTTTCACAAAAGAAAGACTGGATAGGAAAATAACTAATAATGATTAGTGTCTTCGATTTGGAAATAGAAATGTGATTGCTTTGACATCTTATTCTTTTGATCAATATGTTATCTTAAATTTTCTTGTAGATAGAGGCTTCCATACAAAGAGATTACGAAAATTCATAGATATGAAGCTAGGTGGGCAACTTATACTCTATGTGAAGATGTTTTAAGAACGGTTTGGAACGATGATACTATACCAAAAAGGGAATTAGTGCAGGTTTCTCAAAATCTAGAACAATATATGGGTAGTTTGGAGGTGCAGAGTAAAAGCAAAAAAAAAAAAAGGGACCTCCAATAGTCACTTAATGTAGATAATGAAAAAGACTTCAGACTAGTTAAAGAAGAAGTAGAGAGTATTCTGGAAAGGGAGGAATTCAAGTGGAAAGAAAGAACCAAAATGACTTGGTTATAGCAAGGTGTTCACAATACAAAGTCCTATCACTTTTGTACCAATTAGAGAAGGAAAATAAACACTATCTCAAAAGTTATGGATGAAAAGGGTGCTAACCACACAGGCTCAACAGAAATCAGGCAAGCTTTCAACCAATATTATGAAGCTTTGTTCTTCACATCACACCTTGGCAATATTGATGAATGCTTCCATGCAGTTGATTCAAGGGTGACTCCATAAAAGAATGTTTAAAGCCATTTCAACTGAAGAGGTTGAACATATCCTTTTTCAAATGGGCCCTCTCAAACCACCAGGACCATATGGTTTTGTAGCCTATTTTTATCAAAAATTCTGGCATGTGGTAGGGGCATAGGTGACTACAATAGTTCTTTCAATCTTAAACTCAACTGTCAATTCTGAACAAATAAATTTCGTATACTTAACTTTGATTTCTAAGATCAGTAATACATAAAACGTTTCTGATTTTAAACCAATTAGTTTATGCAAAGTACTTTATAAGGTTGTTACCAAAGTGACAGCAGATAGGTTGAAGCTAACTCTACCTCAGATTATCTCAAAAAATCAGTGTACTTTTATTCCTGGTAGATTGAGTAGAGATAATATCTTGACTGCATAAGAAACATTGCACACTATGCATACTAGAATTTAGGACTATAATTGATCCGAGCCGATTCAAACTTTTGGGTTATCAAGTCGAGTTGGACTCAAATAACTCAAGTTCACGCATGCCAAGCCGAGCCGAGTTTGAGTTGATCAAACACGAGCTCGAGTCGAGTCGAGCCGAGTTATTTATCGACCTTTGTTTGTATTCTTATATATATATTTGAATGAATTGAATTAAAAATACCAAATTACAAAACAAAATATTAAAAATCTAATGAAATTTTTACAATTAATATATAAACCTTATATTGAACTATAAAATTATAACACCTTTATGAATACATTTCTTATATAGTTATATGTTGTAGTGTATAATGAAACTACCAAGTCCTATATACTAACTATTACACATTATAAAATATATACTATAATTAATCACTTAAGTACTCAATTAATTAACATATAATTATGAACTATATTCAATATATAGGTATAAATGACTAGACATAAGTAATTGAATTACATACTACATATGTAATTATAAAGGTAACTATGCTTATGTTATTAAATTTAATATGTATAGAAGCGTAAGTCTGTGTGCATAAGAATACTAATATATAGAAATAAATTATATATATTCAATAATTTATGGACGAGCTCAAATCAAATCGAGCTAACAAGCTGAGTTGGGCATGTACGAGTGAGCCTTAACTGAGTCGAGTTGAGTTTAATTGAGTATGTGTCATTTACTAATCGAGCGAGTTTCTCCTTTCATGATCGAGCTTTTTTTTCATGAGTCAAGCTTGGTTCAAGCTTAGCTGAGCGAGTATTGAGTGAGCAATCATATAGGCCGGTTCATTTACAGCCCTACTAGGATCAAATGAATTGAAGAATATATAGTTTTAAAACTTGACATGAGTAAAGCTTATGATAAAGTTGAATGAAATTTTCTTAGAATTATGATGATAAAAATGGGATTTGATAGTAGATTTATAGACTCAATTTTAAAGTGCATAACATCTTTATCTTTCTCCATTCTTATATGGTACTCCACAAGCAAAGTTCAAGTCACAACGTGGATTAAGACAAAACTTCCCTTTATCCCCACACCTATTCATTATCTGTTCAAAAGTTCTTATAAATAAGCTTCAATGTGCTAAGAGAAGGGGTCTTATTTCTAGGGTTCTTTTGGCAACAGAAACAATTAAAGTAAAACATATATTCTTTGTAGATGATAGTTTACTGTTTTGAAAAGCAAATGTGGTTGAATAGGCAGAATTTACAAATCCTTATCATGTATGAAGAGGCATTGAGATAAGAACCAAATATAGAGAAGACTTCACTGTTTCTCATAAAAATACCAAACAAGCATTCAAACAGCACCTCATGAATAGTGCAAGGTTGAGAGCCTCATCCAACTTTGATAAATATCTTGGTTTACTATCTTTAGTGGGAGAACCAAGGGTGGAAGTTTTTAAAGAATACTTGAGAGAGATGCTAAATGGATGGATAATTGGAAAATGAAATTCTTGTCATAGGGAAGAAAGGAAATACTCATAAAGGCATGGTCCAAGCCATACCTACAATATACCATGAGTGTCTTGTTTTTTTTTTTTTTTTTTTTTTTTTTTTAACCCAAGGCATTGTGCATAAGACTAAATAGCATGATGGCTAACTTTTGATGGGATTCTCATGTTCAATCTAACAATATACATTGAAAAAGTTGGTGTTCAATGAGCTATGGGAAGGAGGTCTTGGTTTTAGAGACTTAACAAGTTTTAACAAAGCTCTCCTTACTAAACAACCATGGAGAATGTTGACAAACCGAGATTCATTATCAGCAAGCAAAGATTTTTTAAGCCACATTTTTCCCAATACATCCTTTTCGCAATCTAACCAAGGCTATAGAGCTTCTCTTGCTTGGAGGAGCCCGAGGTCAGCGGTTGATTTACTAAAGAAAGGTCTTATCTAGGCAAAAATCAAGATATGGAAGGAAAAAAAAATGGATATCAAGAGGGAGCCCATGCAAAATACAATCAACACTTAAGTTACTTCAGAAAGATGCAATGATAGCAGGTCTTATAGATAAAGAGAAATGATTGTAGAATACTCAAATGATCGAGGATGTCTTTGACGAGGACGATGCACGGGTCATTTATACTTTACCAGTTAGTACATAAAATTGTGAATATAAGCTTGTCTGGAAATCTACACATACAAGGAAATTCAGAGTTAAAAGTGCATACCACATTACTACCTACAACAACACATTAAGAGTTGGCATCATTGTGAGCCCTCTATTGGTAGACTTCATGAAACTTTATGGAAGAAGATTTGGTTCCTCAAAATACCAAATGTAGTTAAAATGTTCCTATAGCCTACACGAATTCTCTCCCAACTAAAGAAAACTTCAATTTATGAAGATGATTTGGGTGCTATTATTTGAACGACTGTTAACAAAGGTTACTCGAGAAGAACTAGAAGAGGTACCAATTACTGCTTGGTCAATGTGGCAGTGTAGAAGGGTTAACTTATGATGACTATAAAGGGGGCAAATGAACATCAAACTTGAAGCAAGAGCACAATTCAAGAGATGGTGGCAAGATGGGACCCTCCTGTGAATGATTGTGTTAAGGTAAATTAGGATGCGACTATTCACAAAGAATATGATAAGATTGGTATTGGCATGCTAACTCAAGATTGTAAAGGGGAAGTGCATGCAACTCAGAGGAAACCTGTAACTTATGGACAATGCTACACCCAACAAGGGTGTAGCACGAGCAAAGTCTCCGGAAAGGCCATTTGGCTTCTTTATTTTTTGCTTTTTTAATGTATTTTTTAATTTTTTTAACATTAAAAAAAATTCACAACATCATTAAAAAATACTTCCTTAATCAAATTTAAAAAAAAAAAAAAAAAGAACAATCGGAATCCATCATCGAAACTCGAAGCATTTCCCATAACTTATTGTACCTCTCCTGTAATAGTAGAGGCGCAAGGTTTGGTTGAAGCCATTCGATTTAGTAATGATTTGGGGTGCAACACCTCATGTCAGGAGGAGATTTTATTCAAGTGGTTACAGCTCTGCAGGCTAGAGGATCCGATGCTAAGAAGCTTCTCGGAAGCCTCACTGAAGATGCTACGAAGCTTCTGCAATAATATGTGGTGTGAAGTAAAGTATGCTAAGAATGAAGCCAATATGGTAGCTCACCATTTAACCAAATCAGCAATCAAAGAACTTACGGGAATCGTTGACATAGATTTTGTTGTATTCGCAATATTTATCTTATTGATGAAGTATACTTTTTTATTAGAAAAAATAAAAAAATAGCCCTAAAGAGATGTTACAAAAATAAATTCACATGTTGTCATAGTTTGATGTGGTATGTTAGATTATAAAATTACTTTTATTATAATGTAGATGTAACGTATCATATAAAACTATATCAATTTGTAAATTTATTAATCTATTTTCTTATCACCCCATGATGTAGCATTAAATGATAAGTTCACAAATAAAATATCATAAATAGCCTCCAACCATTTAATGTCAAATCATAGAATGAAAAGAGGATTTTGAAAATTGGGATGTGTAGCATATTAGGACCCCATTTGATTGTTAGACTCAACTCAAATCAACTTAATTCAATCTAATTTAAGCTAAGTCTAATATTCAACCACACAATTCTCAAATTATTAAACACATCTCAATTCAAAACTTCTTTAGAGCACTCTCACTAGATTATTTATATCTAAAATAAACTATACTTTATAACTATTAGACAAAAAATTCACTTGCAATGGATTAGCCAATAACAAATTTTGTAGGTTTTAGCTATAGTAATTGTAAAGAGAATACCAAATTTAATATCCATTGTTTGAAGATCAAATACTTATTTTATTATTTTTTTTATAACACTCTATTCTCTCCATCTATATCCACAAACTTTCATAAGTTTCTTTAAATTAAATAGTAAAATAAAATAAATTAATAATTAAAAAAATTACATATTTTTTAAATTATTAATTACTCATTACTATATAATAAATAAAAGAATAATCCAATGAAGAGATTTAATGTGAATAACTAAAGTTAAATTCATCTTATATTATTTTACTGTTATATAAAAAAAATCATATTCTAATATAGAGACTTATGTAAATAAAATAGTCAAAATTTAAATTCATCTTATATTCATCAAAATTGTCATTTACATATACACAATCCATTAACAATACTCTTATACATGAGATTCATAATCTTTTTCAACTCAACATCTCTTTATACGTGAGACCAATAATCTCATAAAACTCACTCTACCTCCTCATCACATTACTATTTACTTAAAAAAAAAAAAAAAACAAACTCAACTCATTCAAATTTAAGTCAAAATCTATACGCACCTAAAATACTTTATCAGGAATCGGCTTGTCTCTGATATTATTCTTAATAAAATTTGTTACTTTTCCACTTGAGAAGAAAGCATTTTCCAGATATTGTTCGCGCCATAGCCGAATCTATAAAAGAGACGAAATTGCGTTCGGGTGGATTTCTCGCCTGCCGCCAAAGAAATCTATCAGAGTTCTGTCCTTTCTGCTTTGTCTTTTGAGCGATCGCGGAGTCGGAAAGCGAGAGAGAGCGAGAAGGTTAGCATTTGAGGGATAGAGAGGCTCGTGTCTCCCAGTTCCCCCACCTAACTCCCTCAGCTGAAGATTCGACTCACCAACCCCACCCCCCCGGGTTATTATACAAAGGGAGTTCGCTTCTAAAGATTTGCACCGTTTGAGCAGCTCTGATTTCCTGCTTCGAATGTTTGAGTATTGCTCCAATCTTTCAGGAACTGTGAGATTTCGTTACCTATCAATTTTTGGGTTTATTAATTTTTTATTATTTTGGATTGTTTGAGGAATTGCATGTGTGCTCTGCATTTCCTTTTCTTGGGATATTTTAGTGCTGTTTTTACCAAATCAGCGATCATTGTGACAATGTTAATCGATGATAATTACTCGGTTGTCCTTGAAATGGTCATATCTAATGCAGATAAATCACTTTCCCTAATATCAATATTTTTTTCCACCCTATTTTTTTTTTTTATCGTTAATAAGGAGAGATTATCTATCTTTGCCGTAACTTGCAAATTCTTGAAATTCTTTGAATATCTGCGTGTTCTAGTTTCGTTTTCTTAATCGGGTTGGTTTCGCTCTTCAGGTTTCTTAATCAGGGAAATAAGGTTCATTGTTAGAGTACTTAAAAACGTTGATGTACTGAGAGTTATGAGATTTTCTTTTGTATATAGAGGTAAAGGTATCGCTCTCTGCTATGGACAGGTTGAAGTGCAAGTGTCTTGTTTAAGAGGCTAAAATGCCATCTACTTATTTCTCGAGACTAAGAACCGCTGTCCGGAGGTCGATTGTAGGGCAAGAAACTGGGCTCCGAGGCTCACTCGATCTGGTAATTGGGGACGGGAGTTTGTTGTTTCGCAGTTCTAGGACCTTCCATTCTTTATCATCTTCAACTCCTACGGATCTGCATGTATTGTTACGACCTGGAACTGTATTTGCTGCAACATCAGAGTTAGCTAGCCGAAGAAGGAATATCTCTGTTGTTGGAGCACTTTCACGCACGCTGCATACTCCATCTGTTTCTGGGCCTTCCTTTCAAATCTGTGCTTATCCTATTGGTTGCACACTGGCTGAACCTGGGCACTTAATGATCAGCAGCAAGTTTCAGAAGACGCCGATGGCTTCTTGTGGTTCCAGACCTGTATTTACTGGATCTTCCTTAGATATTTTAACTTCCAGGCAAAAACACCTTTCGTCATGGACAAGTAATGCCAGTATCTTCAATAGCAACAGAAGTTTTGAGAGTTGCAGCAAAGCTAGCATGAGTTTGAAAAACTATGACAAATCAGACAAGAATGTGATTTATGGATATTTCATTTATAATGTGGCAAAGAAGTGGTGCAATTCTCAACCATTCAAAGAGCCAAAACAAAGAGATTTTCATGGCACATCATCCACACGTTTCTCTGCTGGGACTGCCCCTAATGTGTCCTTCGATAATTCTGCTTGTGAGGAACAGCTTGATAATTCTACAGACTCATCTGAACAGTATGTTCTCTGATACAATTTTCATTATTCTCTTATTAATTTATCTATGAGACATCTTTCATATTCTTTATGAGATATTAGTATCATTGTGTGAAACCCAAGGGGTTGGCTCAAGTGGTAAAGGCTTGGTCTTGGTGGTATGCTCCCTCCAAGGTTTAAGGTTCGAATCCTCTTAGGTGCACACAATCTCTAGGGGCCATCAGACTAGAGGATTTTCCCCTTGAACTACCCGAGGTGCACATGTGAGAAACTCATTGCTGCCTTTGCACCCCTAGAATTAGTCGGGATGTTGTTCTTGGACACCCGGTGCCAATAAAAGAAAATTATTATCGTTGTGTGAAGTAGGTGTCATCTAAAATATATTTACAGGCATATGTAGAGACGGCCTACTTGCCTCCATACAACCTCGTCACAATTTTATGTCAGTCTGCTTTCTCCTCACCTGCTTTCAATATCTATTAAACTATTCTTTTCTAGGATAGTGATCTTCATTGACTTATGACCTGGAGGGTTCTAGTTCAGGTATAGTGGGAGCTTCTCCTATTAGGACGTTTTAAGCTGGTTACCTATGTTGGAATATGAAGGTTGCTTGAAGTGTTGAATCTTCTCAATCGTACAACTCGTCATATGTGTATTAGTTTCACCATATGTGTATTAGTTTCAACATTTTCATTGCTTGGATGCCCGAGATGCTCTGTACCTTTGACCTATAAATTACAGTTTCTGTGTCATCATTTCTAGTTGTAATATTTACCGTTCATTATTTTTGCATAGATACCAGGCATAACTGATAAGGCCCCTTCATAGTTTTTAATCTTCTCCAAAATTCATCACCTTTCTTATTGCTTGTTTATTACAATGAATTTTATTTTTTCTCCTATGCTGCCGTCACTTCTATTTTATTAATTATTTTATTTCTGTTATTGAGATTTTTTATGTACTCAAGTGTGAACCCACTTTGGTCTCTATATATAAATATCAACATCATGTGATAACTTCATGTTACAGTTTACTTTCTTGACCATTATTTGCTTTTCAAGTTAGTAGTATGTCCCTCATCTTTTTATGGCTCACTGAACTGCACCTCATATGCTTTGTTCATGCTACTTTTACTTTTTATACTTTGCAGATTTTATTTGTATTTACCTCTCCCTCTCTCTTACTTGATGAGTTATATACCGCACTGTTTTTGTTTTTACAAAATGTATTAGAAGCTAGTAACCTTATGTTTTCCCCATTTAAAAGACTGTTATTCTGTGCCTTTACTTCTGTAATTACTAGTCTTTAACCAATAGAATGTGCTTGAAAGAATAAAGACCCATATAGAATGAACTTAATGGTCCAAAATTTTGTTAATACTTGCTTGTGGTACTTGCATCTCATGAAGTAGCTTGTTTGTATCAATCTTGTTAGTGTAGAGCTTTCAAGTCTAGCCTAGGACTCAAGACGTTGAAACTTTTTATGCCACTTTAATGTTTAGAAAATTGTTTTTTTCCTCTTGTATATGTCTAGAGTGTACTTGGGCTATGCCTTTTTATGTTTTTTAATAAAATCTTCTATTACTTACAAGGAAATGTTTAGAACATTTAAATATAATTCGAGTCTAAAGTGGGAAAGATTTTGAAAGATTGTTGTGATAATATCTTGTCATAATTTATTAATTGAACATGGCTAGGTGATGAAATGAAGTACTAGCATTATTGCTTGGATTTGACTGCAGGAAGACATCAATGGACAAAACCCTGAAACTATTTTCAGGATCATGCTGTCTGCCTCATCCTGATAAAGAAGGAACTGGTGGGGAGGATGCACACTTTATTTTTGATGAGCAAGCAATAGGGGTGGCAGATGGTGTTGGTGGCTGGGCAGATCTTGGTGTTGATTCTGGACTGTATTCGCGGGAACTCATGTCATATTCAGTAACTGCTGTTAAAGAGGAGCCAAAGGGTTCAATTGATCCTGCAAGGGTCTTGGAGAAAGCTCACTCAAGAACAAAAGCCAAGGGTTCTTCAACAGCTTGCATCATAGCACTCACAGATGCGGTATGCTTCTTCCATTCTGGGAATACCTTTATGCTTCTCTTTAGTTTCGTGCCATTTGCCTGAGAAGCACTACTTTAGAAATTATTATTTTATGGAATCTGTAATTGTAGCCTTGTTCAAGATACTCGAAGCTCCATTCTTTCTTATTATGTTAATCTGAAGATCAACTTATACTCCACCTCATTGTGGTGCCTTTCCCTTCTGGGTTTCGATGCTGATTCAAATCCCAATGCATGAGCACTATCATCTTAGTTCATGAAATGATTGCAGGTTTTGTATTGATTGTTATTTTCAGAATGAAAAAAAAAAAAAAAGAATCTGAGACCTTTAAAAAAGAATGAAAAAAATATGAGGGGTTTTCTTATGTGTTTAAGTAACTATAATATATGACACATCCTCTTGGGCGCTGGCATTGGTAGAGTTGACTTGAGGTGGCTCAGTGGGATTGACCACTGAAATTCAAGCCTCATTATTTTGATTTATTTGGAGAGCTGGCTTGACTCCGAAAATGATATAGGATAGATCTCATAACCTGGCTACCATTCCTTGTAAACTGCACTAGGGTTAGGCAAAATTATTGTTACTGTGTTCAAGTATATGACTGATGGTGTATGGATACTTAAGATACTCTACTCTATTGTTCCAAGAGTAATGCTAGGTACAAGCCCAAAATGTACAAGCCTTTTGTAAAAATGTGGGCCCCATCAAGAAAAAGTGAGTTCTTCACACTTTTCCATGGTGGAGTCCACTTTTTTATAAAGGGCTTGCACGAGGTTTGTGTATTTGGGGCTTGTATATATCACTTCTCTTGTTGTTGCAATGTGATTTTAAATGATTAATTAATTTAAACTTTTGATTGCCGACTACATGCAGCAGCCATCAATTACCAAAATTACCCTAACTTTGTGACTTATTGCCTTAAGAAAAGTTCATTATAGTCCTAAACCGACTATTTATGGGAAAATTACACTTTACCCCCCAAACTACCACTTCTTTTGCAATATATAACCTCCAAAATACCAGAATTGTAACTGAATCCCTTATTTTAAACATTTGTGGAATGTGCATTCTCATTAAGATTAGATGGTTAATATGGATAAAAATAGGTGACGTCGTATGATCTTAATGGTTAGATCTAACAGAGGGAGAGGTAAAGCGTAGTTTGTTTTTAGGAGAGGGAGAGGTAAAGCGTAGTTTCCCCTATTTTTAAACTTGAGGTTCAAATAATTCCATCTGCTCCCTTGGATAAGAGAAAGCGGATCTTATCTTTTGTTACTTGAGGAAGTGACTCAACTGAGTCCATCTCTGGGTGTTTACCTTTTTTGAAACATGATCTCAGGAGTTTTCTTTTTTCATTATAATAACTGGCAGGAAACATGAATTTAATTGCTCGGTTTTTAATTGCAGGGCATTCATGCAGTTAATTTAGGGGACAGTGGCTTTATGGTAGTTCGAGATGGGTGCACTGTCTTTCGATCTCCTGTGCAGCAGCACGATTTTAATTTCACCTATCAACTGGAAAGTGGAATTAACGGTGATTTACCTAGCTCTGGTCAGGTTTGTGATTCTTAATCTTTCTTCTCCTTTTGCAAACTCCTTTTTTAGAGGAACCTTATTATCATTTGATATTAAAATAGTATATTCTGTTTTCTTGATATATTTTCTTAGGAATTATGTCCATATGTTTTCTGGGAGGGCTATCAGAAAATATATGCTTTGAGGGCTAAACCTTTGTCTCAGGGAGCAAATTTGTTTATTTATCAGCATTAACTGATGTGTTTTAGCTTGGCAGCCATGCATTACCTGATAGTATCATTGCCCTGTATTTTCCTGAATAAATCACATATCTTTATTATTATTTAGATATGCTCTTGGCCGAGAGTAATGCAATTAATTACTCTGTTTATTTGTACATCTTCCTCTTTTTGAATTGCCCTCTAATTATCAATAAATCATTTTGTTAATGGTTTCCAATACACTGAAGTAAATCATGTATCTTAGGGATTCAAAATACATCTCTCTTTAATTATCAGGTTTGGTCCTAGAGCTCTATTTCAAAGACAGGCGAGAAACAAAGAATAAATCTGAATTCATCAGTTTGAAATTAAAGATTGAAAGCAATTTGATTCTGAAATTTGTTAATGAGAGTAGGCCATGTTCAATTCAGATTTTTACAATACCTGTTGCTCCGGGCGATGCTATAATTGCTGGCACCGATGGACTGTTTGACAACTTGTACAATAATGAGATTACTGCGGTTGTGGTTCATGCCATGAGAGCTGGCTTGGGCCCTCAGGTGACAGCTCAAAAGATAGCAGCGTTGGCTCGCCAAAGAGCGCAGGATAAAGACCGGCAGACACCTTTTGCCACTGCTGCTCAACATGCTGGATTCCGCTATTACGGTGGCAAGCTTGATGATATCACTGTTGTTGTTTCGTATATCAAGAGTACTGTCACTTCTATCTCTGTATGACTCTCTCTCTCTCTCTCTCTGTGCACGTTGTATATTCTCTTTATTTCATTTCATTGCTGTTCAAGCCAGGTTTTTTGTAGAGTCCCAAAACTCTATTGCGGTTATATAGGTGTAAACCGAATATCATTTTTTTATTTGAGCTGATCTGCCTCACTCCGCCAATCATCGGAGCTTTGTCGCACCACCACCAAGAGCTTCGGTACTTTGGGCCGACTCTTTATAACCATCAAAATAGAAGAAATTCACGTTCGATCAAAGTCTCCTTAATCCTTGTTCTTTCATGTTATTTGGTTCGGCACTAACATAATAATATGCAATGATTGCTTCACTAAAGAAGTTAATGCACTGAGTGAGAGATGAGAGAGAACTGTAAAGAATGTGGCTTTATTCAAACAGCTATCAGGAAGATGCTGTTCAGTGGCAGTCGTGATGCGTGATTTTCCTAATTTACACATCAAGACGATTGGTGCTATCAGAACAAGATCTAAAAAATAGAAAGAAAAAGAAACAGTTAATATTTTGGCAGCATTTGATGCCCAAGTTAACTCCGTAGGCCTTTTTTAATACTTTTTTTTTTTTTCTAAAATGATATTTCTTTAATTAAAATATGGACTAAAAAGGAAGACTTTGGTAATTTAAACATCTTCCAAATTACTGGGAGAGGGAAGCTGCCTTCGTCAATAGCCAGCTTTCCTAGGGTTTGATTGATGGGCTATGCTTGCAAACAATAGCATCCCTCATAAATTAAAAGGGATTTTGAGAGTGAACAAAGCAAGTCTTCCAAATTTACATAGTAAATGATACAATTATATAGGTCATGCTAGGTTTTTTATCAAATGTGTGTATATGGATAATGGGTAGAAGAATTCATTTAGTTTGTGAGAAAAAATAAAAAAAAAGTGTGGTACGTGGTATGTGGGGATGATGAGTAAAAACTTTCGTATTTTGAGATAGCCGAGAGAGAGATCAATTTCCTATTTCTCAATATCTATCATTTTAAGAAAACAATAACATAGTTTTATACTTTGGTATTGCATGTTGTTAGTAGGGGTGTAACCGGTCCGGTTAGGTTCGGTTTTGGACAAAATCTAGGACCGAACCGGTAGGCATCGGTTTTACATTTTTCAAAACCGGTTACCCTCCTAAATCGGTATTCCGGTTTCCGGTCCGGTTCGGTCCGGTTTTCCGGTTTTAATAAAATACATATTTATTATAAAACAAATCTGTTTATAAAAATAAAAAAATAAAAAAACTGCTTTGTCAAAAAATTCTGCTATTAAAAAAAACTGCTATATAAAAAAACTGCTATGTAAAAAAAAATCTGCTATGTAAAAAAATTATGCTATTAGTATAGCTTTATATAAATTATATGCTAATATATATAATTTATATTTATCTACTAATGTCTTATGTACTTATCAGAAAAAATATAAAGAGTTTTAAGTGTATAAGGCCATTAAAATTTAGTAATAATATTTGAGTGATTTTATTTTATTTTTTGTTCTTACTTCTTATAAATCTATGATAAAATGTTATTAATAAATAATATATATTTATAATATTATATATTTAAAGCATATGATCAATTAAATTTTCATGTTTAAAATTAAACTTTTATTTTATAAATTGTAATAACAGTATGTTATATATAATTATAATTTATATTATTATATCTTACATATAAAAATTATATATAACATTAAATATATAATATATAACATTAAATAAATAAATAAATAAAAATAAATTAAATAGTACCGGTCCGGTCCAGTCTAAAAATGACCGGAACCGAAACCGGACCGGTTCCGGCCGGTTTTCCATTTTATGAAACCGGTTCCAGACCGGACCGTTCCAAAACCGGCACAATCTGTCCAATCCAGGCCGGACCGAGCCGGTTTTCCGATTTACCGGTTAAAATTTACACCCTTAGTTGTTAGAGGACATTTGAAGACACAATGACGATGAAGTTTACATGAGTTTGAGGCATTGCTTGCGCCTCACACGCCAGTTAGTTTGTGGCAATTATTTGTAACCTCTCAAACTATACACTTCGGCATTGGTAAACTCACTCTTCATTGTGTTTCTTGCTTCTTACTAGACATCTCTTGGTGGGATTCAAAAACCATGAGAGGAACGACGGAGGTGAGAGGGAGGAGGCCTTCTCTTATTTTCTAGGACATCCCTCCCCCACTGCTTGCTTGAGCCATTCCAGAGATGACTTCTTTTGTGAGCCTCCTCTATCATAATCTAGACCAAAGCCATCACAAAGTATCCTCTTGAGCCCCCTCTCCACTTAAAAGGCTCAACCCTCAGGGGTGCGGGAGGGAGATTACACTTCCACCCTTCTCCCTCAACCACTCGGCACTTGCCCTTGTTCAATAAAGGGTTTTTGTATCTTGTATATAATTTTGTTGGACTACCACGTCCACCGATGCTTTCTACCGATAGTGCATTTTGCACTTTGTTTTTTTCAAACAATTTTTAAGTTTTTTTAAATATATTTTTAAAAAAAGAATCACAAATTCATTAAAAAAATACTCTAAAAGTATATCTACTTTATATATAAGTGCGAATGTTGGATGAATAGTTTTTCATCTAACATTTTTTTTCCCAATTTTACCCATATTTTATGAGAAAGTTACATTCTCTTCTCACTTATCATTTTGTCCATTTCTGCTTTTCTCTTGCCGACTAACATTCTTACATTTCTAAAATGTATCGCTTCACCAACTAAAACTAGAAGATGGTGGTTGGAAAATAAGATTCACGGCATGAGGAAAAAAACTAAACAAAACAAAAAGAAAGCCCACGGCTTGGACCGAAACAATGGCACGAGTAGGGGCCAAAAACATAGCACAAAAATGGAGGGAAAAGAAATGGAAATGCAAGGGTTTCACAAGCTAAAAATTTTTAGAAATACCAAGAGAGAAACAGAGAGAGAGGGACGGCATGAAGGCTCATGGCAAGGACCTGCAAAATGAAAAAATAGAGAAAATAAATGAAAGAGAGGAGAAGAAAGGTTCGATTTGTTAAAAAAAAAAAATCAAAACATAGGAATAAAAGGCAAGCTAACCAAATGAAAATGGAGGAGCTTCGGCAGTCTAAATACGCATAGGAAAAACAGGAAAATGAGAGGAAGAAAAACCAGATGGTGCGCGGCAAAAGAAGAAAAAAAGAAGTAAAAACAAAAGAAATGAAAAGAAGTAGAAACAGGGAGAAGCAACAGTAGCAACACATAGAAAACAGAGGAAGAAAAATTGAAATTGAAGAAGGAGAAGTGGTCGGTGCCAACAGGAGGAAGAAGAAAGAATTAAAGCCCTAAGGGCATAGACAAAAATGACACCGTTTAAAAAAATAAGGAGGCTGGGCTTAAGGCAGATGGGTTGGGCTCGAAAACTGAAAGAACTTGGCCCAAAAACAAAGGAAAAACCTACCAAATCAAAGCCCACCCAAAAATAGAAGTCCTACAAGGTAAAAAGGCATAATAAAAATAATAAAATAAATAAATAAAAACAATGTAACTCAATATTAATAAAATAAAATAATTAAACCCAACAATAAAATAATTTAAAGTAAAAAATAATTTAAATGCAAGATAATAATTAATATCAATAAAGCACATCAAAATAAATTTCACAACTTAGAAATCATAAAATAATACAACGAGAAACACATTAAAATTAAAACAACAAAGCCACTAATTATATTAAATAAAATAATCATTCAATTAAAATATACAAAAATACAACCAAAATAACTATTTCCGACGAAAACGTACTCGAATGTAATAATAATAATAATGATAATGATGATGATGATAATAAGAATACTACTATATGTACTTACAATTTTTATTTACAAACCTTATTTTGTTAGTTTTATTTTGAAATTCAAATTTCATGATTTTTAACGTATCAATAACTGACTTGTAAAAAAATAAGTTTGAATCGATGAGGCGTGAATTTATGATATTAAATATTAAATAAATTGTTTTAATTTAAAGTATATAATTTTTTATTGAACTTAAAGTGCTGGTTGGACTTTTTTATTGGTTACTCTTTGAGATTGATGTTTCCTACTTGAATGGAATGTTATATCACACGTAGAGAATTATACTATGTTTACTATATAGTGAACACATAAGTATTTCGTATTGAATGTATATTAATAAACTTGAAATAATTATGCATAAAATCATTCAAATTCTAGATTGAATGACCGTAGAGATTCACTAACCTATCGTTATTTAAAGATATTTGCTAAAATTTGCTTTGTTTTGTAAACTTATATCAAACATTTTTAGGGTGTATATTACTATGGTTGATGCATATATTACTTTATTTTGAGATGTATAGTTTAGATATATGATTAGCTAATTTTATTTTGGCATCTATATTATTATGATGTGTATGTTACTTTATTTTAGCATGTATATTATTTTATTATTAAGTTATTTTCTCTCCATTATATATATATATATATAAAGTTTCATCGGTGGCCTTATTTATTTATGAGTAATGCTACATATAATCACTTTTGTGTACTCTCTGCATACTCTATTGATGTGATTGGTTACATAAATTTATTTTTAATATACAACCAATCATATCAGTAGAATATGTAAGAGAATATGTAAAAATGACTGTACATCAAAATTTTTGTTTATTTATATATAAATAGACACACATATAGAATAATGTTATAAATTTATTTATATAACCATACATAGCCACTAATTAAGACCATTGAGCCATCAATTAAGACCAATATTTAGTCACTAATTAAAACCATTGAGCCATCAATTAAGACATATCTTTAGCTATTAATGAAAACTTAAGTTATACCTACTCCTTTGTACTATTATATATATGGTTATCATTTCCTTGTATATGATCAAGTATTGCATTGAATAACAACTCTTTCTCTAGCAATATCATTTCTCTTTTAGTTTTATAACAAATTATCAGCACGAAAGTTCTAACAATTTTGAAGTTAGTAGTCTTCTACTTCAAGTAAGTTTTTCAATATATTATTTTTAGTTTCCAAAATAAATATGAAATGTTACATTACTTATTATTACTTGATGAAACTCTATGTTTATTCTCATGATTTTGTGAATGTATTTCTTATTTATAATATAAACATACTTATGTTCCTGATTTATATATGTAGAAAATGTTAAATCTTACAAAATTGGAATTCGTTGCTCTTGACATTTTTGGAAAAAATTATTTATCTTAGATCCTTGATGCTGAGATCCATCTGGATGTGATAAACCTAGAAGATACAATTAAAAAATGAAATCAAGGGTCCCGGCAGGACCATGCTAAGGCAATGATTTTCCTTCGGCACCATCTTCATGAAGAATTAAAAACTGAGTATCTCACGGTGAAATATTCCCTTATTTTGTAGAATGATTTAGGGGAGAAATATGAGCACCAGAAAAGTGTAATCCTCCCAAAAGCTAGTCATGATTGGATGTACCTGAAGTTGCAAGACTTCAAGAGTGTTAGTGAGTATAATTCTGCACTCTTTAAAATTAGCTCACTATTGAAATTATGTAGTGAAAAAGCCACTGATGATAACTTGTTAGAAAAGACATATACTACTTTTCATGCATCAAAGGTGCTCCTGCAGCAGTAGTATCGAGAGCGAAAGTTCAAAAAATATTCTGAACTTATATTTTGTCTTCTAGTAGCTGAGTAAAATAGTGAGCTTTTATTAAGAAATTATCAGTCACGTCCTACTGGTTCTATATCATTTCCTGAAGTGAATGGTACTAGATTTACACCATTCCCAGAAGCGAATGGTGTATCTTCTCAAAGAAACCAAGGGCGTGGACGTGATAGAAAAAATTATAGAAGTGGAGATCCTAAAAGAAACCACACTAAAAGGGATAATAGTAGATATACACCGTACCACTAGAAGTGGTTCAACTCAGAGAAATGTAAAGGTCCTCAAAACAAATTTTTAAAGAAAGATGAAGATGGATGCTATAGATGTGATATGACTAGACATTGGTCTCGTACCTTTCGTATAGCTAAGCACTTGGTTGACTTATACCAAACTTCTATAAAAGAAAAAATAAAAAAGTTTGAAACAAATTTTGCTGAACCATCAGATGCTTTAGTTTCTATAGATGGAGAAGATATTACAAGCCTTGATGTTTCTGATTTCTTTGAGAATTCTAGTGGTAGAGTTGATCATTTGATTGGTGATGGAAATGTTCATTTTTAATTAATGTATTTTCTTTAATTTATTGTAAATTTTTTTTATATTTTACAATGTTTTGTAATAATGAAAGTTTTATATATTTTATAGAATCATGAGTCTTACTGATGAACTTTTTATCTCTGAGATGAATAATAGATATGTATGTCTAGCTGACAGTGCTACAACTCACACAATTCTTAAGGATAAAAAATATTTTCAAAATCTAACATTGAGTAAAGCCTACGTTCATACCATATCTAGTTCATCGAATCTAATTGAAGGCTCCGGAAGAACTTATATTGTGTTGTCTAATGGCACCAAATTTTGTATTGATGATACTCTATTTTCTTCACGATCCAGAAGAAATTTATTGAGTTTTAAGGATATACGTCGTAATGGTTGTGTTGTCATATTGAAACCACTTACGAAGACAATGAAGAGCATCTTCTCATTACTAAAATAATTTCGAGTCAGAAGCTCGTATTAGAAAAACTGTCTGCTCTCTCATATGGATTGTATTATATAGAAATGAGAACAATAGAATCACATGTGGTAATGCACCATAAGTGCATTGACCCCAAAGTATTTATGACTTGGTATGATCGCTTTAGACATCCGGGATCAATAATGATGAGACGAATAATTGATAATTCGTATGGGCATCTCCTAAAGAATCAGAAGATTATCTTACCTAATGAATATCCAAGCTCTGCATGTTCTCAAAGTAAATTGATTATCAAACTATCTATCTTAAAGGTTGTTTTTGAATCTCCGTCATTTTTACAAATGATTCATGGGAATATATGTGGGCCTATTCAACCATCAAGTAGGCCATTCAGATACTTTATGGTTTTAATTGATGCATTAAGTCGATGGTCACATGTTTGTCTACTTTCCACTAGAAATATTGCATTTGCTAAACTTCTTCCCAAATAATTAAACTAAGAGCACAATTTCCTGACTATCAAATTAAAACTATTCGATTGGATAATGCAGGTGAATTTACATCTCAAGCTTTTGATAACTATTGCATGTCAATAGGAATAGATGTTGAATATCCAGTTGCTCACACACACACTTAAAATGGTTTAGTTAAATCATTAATTAAAAGGTTTCAGCTAATCGTTAAACCTTTACTTATAAAATCAAAACTTCATATTTCTGCCTGGGGACATGCTATACTTCATGCAGTATCGTTGATTCGAGTTAGGCCATCAACATATCACAAATATTCTCCATTACAGCTTGCATTTGGCCAACAACCAAATATTACTCATCTTCATATTTTTGGATGTACGATATATGTTCCAATTGTACCTCCACAACGTACAAAAATGGGTCCTCAACATAGATTTGGAATATATGTTGGGTTTGATTCTCCATCTATTATTAAATACCTTGAGCTTCTTACAGAGGATATATTTAAGGCACGTTTTGAGGATTGTCATTTTGACGAATCCATTTTTCCAATATTGAGTAATGAGAAGTCGGTGCCTGAAGCACAACAGGAAATTACTTGGAAAAATAAACCTCTTTCCCAATTTGATCCTCATACAAATGAATGTAAACTAGAAGTTCAAAAGATTATTTATTTGTAAAGTGTTGCAAATTAATTACCGGATGTATTTACTGACACTAAAGGTGTGGTAAAATCATATATTCCTGCTGTTAATGTTCCAACAAGGATTGCAGTCCCTGAAGGACAAGTTGCCAAAATAGCAATAGGTGAGTCAAAGATACGCCTAAAGCGTGGACGACCTATTGGTGCAAAGGACAAAATTCCTTGGAAGATAAAAATACAAAATGAATTTGGTACTCCTGAAGAGTCCATACCCACAACACAGGCCATAAGAGTAATTGATGCTCCTAAAAAGACTAAATCTCTTGAAAAAGAACCTCCTGAAGAGGTATTTAATGAAATGTCTTCCCTTGAAGAGGAACAGATACCTGAAAATAACGAGATCTCGATACATTTCATGAGTACTAGAGAAATTTTGGATAGAAATAAAATTGTTGTCGACAACATATTTTCATATAAAATGGCCCTTGACATTACCAGAAGTAATGAAGAAATTGAGCTAATAACTGTCGAAAAATGTCAACATAAAAATGACTGGCCAAAATAGAAATCAGCTATTGAAACTAAATTAAACTCGCTAGCAAAGCGAGAGGTCTTTGGATCAATTATACAAATAGCAAAGGGTGTAATGCATGTTGGATATAAATGGATATTTATACATAAGCGTAATGAGAGTAATGAAATTGTGCGATATAAAGCACGACTTGTTGCACAAGGTTTCCTGCATCAACCAGGGATTGATTATGAGAAAATATATTCTCCTGCTATGGATACAATCACATTCAGATTTTTGATTAGTTTGGTAGTTACAAAAGATTGGATATGCAGTTAATGGATATGGTCACTGCATATTTATATGGATCATTGGATCATGACATATATATGAAAATCCCTTAAGGATATAAAATGCCTGAAGCTTCTAATCTGAGTACATCCAGAAATATGTATTCTATTAAATTTCAAAGATTTTTATATGAGTTAAAACAATCCGGACGCATGTGGTATAAACACCTTAACGAATATTTATTGAAAGAATGATTTGAGAATAATTCAATATGTCCATGTGTTTTTATTAAGAAATCAGACTCTGGATTTGTTATTATTGCGGTTTACGTTGATGATCTAAATCTTGTTGGAACTCTTGAAGAGATCAGAAGAACCACTACATATTTAAAGAATGAATTTGAAATGAAAGACCTTGGCAAAACAAAATTTTGTATCGGTCTGCAGTTCGAGCATTTGCAAAATGGAATTCTTATTCATCAATCAAATTATACAGATAAAGTCTTGAAACATTTTTATATGGACAAAGCTCATCCCTTGAGTACTCCAATGGTTGTTCGATTACTTGATGTGCAGAAAGATCCATTTCATCCTTGTGAAGACGATGAAGAAATTCTTGGTCCTGAAATATCTTATCTCAGTGCAATTGGAGCCCTAATGTATCTTACAAATTGCACTCGGCCTGATATTGCATTTTCAGTTAATTTACTTGCAAGATATAGTTCTGCACTAATTCGAAGACATTTGAATGATATTAAACATGTCCTTCGATACCTCCAAGGTACGGTTGATATGAGATTATTTATTAACATGGATCAAGTTCACAATTAGTTGGATATGCAGATGCAGGTTATCTTTCAGATCCACACAGAGGTAGATCTCAAACTGGATATGTATTTACTTATGGAAATTATGTTGTATCATAGAAATCTGTCAAACAAACACTATCTGCTACATCTTCAAATCACTCAGAAATCATTGCAATTCATGAGGCAAGTCGAGAATGTATTTGGCTAAGATCAGTGATTCAACATATTCAAGAAAAGTGTGGTCTTCCAATGATTAATGATAGTCCAACAATTTTATACGAAAATAATGCTGCTTGTATTACTCAAATTAGAGGAGGATATATCAAAAGTGATAGAACCAAACATATTTCACATAAATTCTTTTATACTCATGAATTTCAGGAGAAATGTGAAATTAATGTCAAGCATATACGGTCAAGTGATAATATGGCAGATTTATTCACTAAAGCATTACCAACTGCAACATTTAAGAAGTTTGTGCAGAACATTGGAATGCGAAGACTTAAGACCTATTATCATGCACTTTTCAGGGGAGTAAATGTCTTGAAGACTTGTGCTGATTGTACTCTTTTTTCTTCGCTAAGGTTTTATCCCATTAGGTTTTCCTTTACAAGGTTTTAATGAGGCAATTTTAAAGTACTTGGCAGTACACATGAATGTTATACTCTTTTCTTTCGCCATTGGTTTTTTTCCACTGGGTTTTTCCTTGGCAAGATCTTAACGATGCATATTCTTTATGTATGGTCATCCAAAAGTGGAGTGTTATAAATTTATTTGTATAACCATATATAACCACTAATTAAGACCATTGAGCCATCAATTAAGACCAATCTTTAGCCATTAATTAAAACTATTAAGCCATCAATTAAGACATATCTTTAGCCATCAATGAAGACTTAAACTATACCTATTCTTTTGTACTTATATATATATAGGTATCATTCCTTTGTATATGATCAAGTTTTCCATTGATAAACAACTCTTTTTCTTGCAATATCCTCTTTTTCTTACAATATCATTTCTCTTTTAGTTTCATAACAAATAACTCATTTTTTAGATCAATTATTGTTAAAATGATAAAATTATAAAGAAAATTACATAATTTTAGAGTAAGAGGGGAATAATGAATGAGTTAATGACAGCGAAATATTCCCTACCGAGGGACAACGAAACCACACAGGAAACAAAGCTTCCCGCAAAGACCACGATTGTTATTGTGTGCGTTGAATAATAATTATTAGAAAATTTTGGAAAGATGTACCTCTAGGGTTTGAAAATTCTGTAAGTCCCAATATTTGTAGATCCAGCAAAGTGACGAATTGATTAATGCAATAGAGAAAGGAAGAAGAGATCTTTCACTGGGTCTGTAGACGCCGAGAAAGGCTGGAGCCATGGCGGGTCGGGCGTTGATGAGGGACAAGGGCCAATCACTTCGCAAATCTCGAATTGGCGCGGCCATTTTGACTGGAGTTCTTCTCGGGTGCGTCTTTGCCTTCTTTTTACCTCGCGGACTCTTCGGCTCCGTTTCGCCAATACAAAACCGCCGAATCGGCAAATTGGGTCTCCAGGTTCTGATCTCAGTTAGAGCATAATTCAAATTGTTATTTTTAAGTGGTTCTCATGTAGCTTTCATTTGTCCAGTTTTTCTTTCTTCTTTTTCCAGTTAAATTCTCTGAGTAGGAGGAGTTGGCCTTATTTCGTACCATTGTTAAAATTGTGGGTTTGATTTTTCATGGTATGAAAAATCTCATGCATAAGGAGAGGATTTTCCTCGATGCTACAATTTGGGATTACCTGAAGTATTAAAATTTGAATGAACAGATCAAGTTTATCAACAGAAAGAAGTGAGTTTTGGGTTGACTTCTGTTTGCGTGTCTGGATCGAACCATTGTGGCTTGCAAATTACCACCAGGCAAGACGCCCATGGTGGGATCTCAAGAATTTCTCTCATTTTGATTAACGATCCCTTTTTGCTGGCCCAAACTTTGTTTGAGATAGTCCCTTCGTTGTGCACACGCGCGGCCTCGGTGTGAACTAGCCATGAATGTGTCACAGCTGGGATAATCCTGGGAAGATAATGTGATGAGTTTAGTTAATTTAATTTATTGATTTCACGTGGTAAAATATTTTAAAATCATATTGAAAGAGGTCTGAAGATGCCTTTTATTGTTTGTCCATCATGTTTGTTTGAAGATAATTTTGTTTGTTTCTCATTTTTCCCGACTTTTTGTTTGTTAGGCTTTTTCATCCTCATGTGAATTGCCAGACCGGATTAACATGATTAAGTCAGATATTGCATCACTGTCAGATAAAAATGCAGAGTTGAATAAGCAAGTCAAGGATCTGACTGAAAGGCTACGGTTTGCTGAACAAGGAAAAGATCATGCACAGATGCAGTTTTTGGATATGGGTGAACAGCACAAGGCTGGCCCTTTTGGTACTGTCAAGGGTCTGAGAACAAATCCAACTGTCATTCCTGATGAATCAGTGAATCCAAGATTGGCAAAGATCTTGGAGGAAGTTGCTATTCGGAAAGAACTTATTGTTGCACTTGCAAACTCAAATGTCCAAGCCATGTTGGAGGTCTGGTTTACCAGCATCAAGAAGGTGGGTATTCGTAATTATCTAGTTATAGCACTAGATGACCATATTGAACATTTCTGCAAATCGAATGGTGTTCCAGTTTACAAGAGAGATCCAGATGAGGGTATAGATTCTGTTGCAAAGACGGGAGGTAACCATGCTGTCTCTGGACTGAAATTTCCTATTTTGAGAGAGTTTTTACAACTCGGTTACAGTGTTCTTCTCTCAGATGTTGATATAGTATACTTGCAGAACCCATTTGATTATATTTATAGGGATTCAGATGTTGAGTCTATGAGTGATGGTCACAATAATATGACCGCTTATGGATTTAATGATGTCTTTGATGAACCAGCCATGGGTTGGGCTCGATATGCTCATACTATGAGGATATGGGTTTACAACTCTGGTTTCTTTTATATAAGGCCTACTAAGCCGTCAATCGAGCTGTTGGATCGCGTGGCTGATCGGCTTTCTCGAGACAAATTATGGGACCAAGCAGTCTTTAATGAGGAGCTCTTTTACCCCTCACATCCTGGGTATGATGGGCTTCATGCTGCCAAAAGAACTATGGATTTTTATCTGTTTATGAACAGTAAGGTCCTTTTTAAGACTGTGCGGAAAGATGCAAAACTAAAACAGCTGAAGCCAGTTATTGTTCATTTAAATTACCACCCAGATAAACTTTCAAGAATGAAAGCAGTTGTAGAGTTCTACATTAACGGCAAGCAGGATGCACTAGAACATTTCCCAGATGGTTCTCAGTGAAACAAGCAAGATGCACAAGAACATTTCCAGGATGGTTCTCAGGGGTCCAGATAATGTGACAGAATATCCTATTCTCACCATTTAATGGGTGAAGCAGTTCAGTTTTGGAATACACACTAGATACCAATATATTAACTCTATTCGGATTTCCGAGAGCAAGAGAATGTATCCTTTGAAATGTTCCCCTTCCTCTTGTTTTTGAATGTTGTAATAACTAAAGCTTTGTTTCACTTTAAGACCATAGTGGTAGCCCCTGTTTTATATCATGCATGCGAAGAACTCTTATTCCGAAGTCAGTCGTATACTGTACATTTTAATTCTGAACTTTTTCAAGATCTTGATTTCTGTCGGCTGTACTCTTCTCAAGTAATTGGTTTACTTGGTCAGGGCTCATGTCTTCCACTGAGGTGATAAAGACCAGAAAATAATAATTGAAGTGGGTTTTTTTTTTTTTTTTGTAATTTTGTTTTTCATGTTAGGCTCTCTTGTAATGTTCATCAGTAGGGTATAAAACATCAGAAACTATCTGCTCTCTGCCTGTGTCATGACTAGGGCAACATGAGCTCTATACTGCCCCGAAGTGTGTCGGAGCTCTCTCTGTTTCCTTCCCCCCACAAGCTGTCCAAAGGAAAGGGAGAGTAGGCCAATGCTTAGTCCCCAGACACTGCGAGCAACTTTCAAGTTTAGCAATGTTTGTTAGAATCAATGAGCTCAGTTTATGCTATATGTTAGAATTACCCTCGGTATGTCTGTCTGAAGTAAGCTGTCCAAAGGGAAGGGAGAGTAAGCCAATGCTTAGTCCCCAGACACTGCGAGCAACATTCAAGTTTAGCAATGTTTGTTAGAATCAATGAGCTCAGTTTATGCTATATGTTAGAATTACCCTCGGTATGTCTGTCTGAAGTTAATTCTGCAGACACTCCATTGAACGTTTGAAAGTGTATTTCCAGTACAAATAATTCCAATCTATGCTTTAGCCGGTGGACCTGTCCTGCAAATGGAAGGCAAGTATCCGGACAATGATCTCAAACGTGGTAGGGACACCATAGTACTCCACCCCCATGTTTTTTCTGTCGACCAAATCCATCCATCCTTCGTTCCCAACCACCAAAAACAGAAAAAACAACAAACCCTCCAATTTTTTCGTCATTATTTCACTAAAAAATGACATACTCTAGATCTTAAGTTTCAGCTAAGCCCTCATCCCACTGGGCATGTCTAGACATCGAATGGTTGTTATCACATAAATTCCTAGTAACCTTAGCCTAGAGAAAATATCTTATAAAGAAATTATTATCAAAATATTTCAAAAAATGAAAATGAAAAAGAAATGCCGTTGCATGCATGCCACATGCAAAATATAGTTCGTTTGACGATCGGTACGTAATATTATTATCTTTTGTCGTTTGGAATTTTCTTTCTTATCCACAAACACAAAGATAGATGTACTCCAACACTTGTATGGCTTCAAATTCCACTTACCCTCCTTTCTTCGTCTTCTTCCTCGACATATTTTTCCTCTCCTCGTCACTTTCATGAGAGTAAAACTTCCGAAACTTGTGGCTCGAGACCTCAAATCTCTAGTCTGCTATTGTTCTCAGCCCAACATGGCAGCTCAGAGGTTTCCTCCCGCCAAATGATTTTTTTTTTTCTGCGAATTAATATGCTTGTTTCTGTCGATTGTTGGTCCGGTTGATTGCTGTCTGCGAACATGGAGAGATTTTCACAGAGAGAGGCTGTTCTTTTAGGGTATGGTAGTCTTCGGCGACCTTTCACGAACTCCAGCTCTTTGCCCAAGGTTCCCGGCAGAGAACTGGATTTAGATTTCCACGATGTGTTCGGCGGGCCACCGAGGCGGTCGTCAGTTCAAGAAAATCGGTTCAGTTTCAACGAAGCCGCGGATTTCCATGGACGTAGAGGGGAGGAGGATGAAGCACTTTCATGTCCTGTTATTGGCGGGAAGCCGGTGTTTGGGGATGAGAATGAGAATCGAAGGCGGTGCCTGAGCAATGATTTCTTTAATGACATTTTCCGAGGCGATGAATCTTTGAGCCCTGCCCAAGCCCTGCCACCCAAAGCTGACTCATTCAGGTTTTGACTAATTTACTCTGATGATCCTTTAGTTTCAGCTATCTGCAGAATCTGAGGAAAAGAGATGCAGATTAGAAACAACAATCTCTTTGTTCTTTAGTTAATATGTTATGAGGCTATATACATGTTGGATTGAGAAAGATTTTGAAAAATGTTTTCCTTGGGGTTTGAAAAATCAGTGGAACCCCTTGAAATAAGTGGGAAAAAAATTTGTGAGAGGTGTTTCTGTACTTAATTATGTGAAAAAAGTTGTTTGTTGCGAAAATCGAGGTAAGATGTTTTGATGAAAATTATTTTTGAGATTGTTTTAGAATATATATGTTTGGATAGAGAGTAAGAAAATTGTGAGAATTCTCAAAATCTTTGTCTTGACATTCATCAGCTATATTGCGTTTCCTTCTTTGAAATTATGTGATATGAGGTAAATTTCCATGTTTAATATTCCGATTGTTGTGCATGTTTCCCTGTGTCTTGTCTTCAACTGTGTTTGATTTCCTAGCTTACCTGCCAAACTGACCAAAGGGACGGACTCTCCGGTATTTGGTTCCACCCTTCATAGTTCATCTAAATACAAGGATGGTGCATCCAATGGAATTAGCCTTTCTAATTCTTCAAACCAGGCAATTCAATGCCAAGAGGAGTTGGGGAATGATGTTCAGTCATCTTATCACCAAAGCCCTTCATCTCCAAAGATCTCTTGTGTCAGCTTGGAGTCATCAGACTTGAATAACTCTGATAAAAGAGACAGAGAAGACAACAGGAAAAACGATTCAAATAGTTTGGAGGTCCCAAGGGAAAGTGGTCAGTTTCACTTTTCTATATACAGATGGGCTAGCAAAGGAGTGCCATTGGCGACACTTTTTAGAGGGAATAGGTCTGCCAAGTTTGAGAGATGCTCAAGCTCGAATGGATGGCTGGAAAGTGGAAGAATGATGAGGGAATCATCTACAAAGTCCTCTAAGATGGAATGCAACCAACAGGAAAATGACTCTATTCTTGATACAAGAGTTCAAGATATTTTAGAACCATGTCAAAGTGTTTCAGAATTAAGTCTTCCCACACCAGAATCAGAATCACATTCCCTGTTGCTTGATAACAAATATGAACAAGGTAAGTGTGTTCCAGATCAAGTGCATTGGTTCAAATATATCGTCTCTAAAACCACACCCATTTTGTTCTATTGCAGGCAATAATGGAATGGGTGAAAAAGGTGACGGTAAGGAAAGGACAGTTATAAGCACAAAAGAGCCATTAGTACTTATTGACACAAGTAAAAATGTAAAGAAACAAGATGGAAAAAGAGCTACTTCTCAGGATTCAACCGTGTACTCAGCTGACAAGCTTGGGAGGAACAGAGTTAAGGGAAGGGTCAAAGAATTCGTTAAAATTTTCAACCAAGAAGCTTCTCAAAAACCCAAAGAAAATATTGATATTGACTGTGGAATTCAAAACTCTAAAGGGAAAAAGAGAGACACTTACAGGGTAGTGAATGAAGTAAGCATTGGCACACCTGGATTAGATGAGAATACTCCAAGGTCCCAAGTAAGCACCGAAGTGCCAACCATTTCGATCACAGTAGAGTTACTTTGAGTTCGCTCAACCAGATATTAACAACTTAAAGCAATCTCTTGAAAAGTGCAAAAAAAAAAAACAATTTTGTTTCAGAAAGCTTTTAGCGAATCTGAAAATTCTAATATTTCTTATTATGTTCTCAGGCAGATGAATATCTGAAACAGTCAGAGAAAGAAGATTCTGCCTTCAAGACCACCAACTATACATTCAGTGATACTTTGTCAGGACAGAAGGATTACTCACCATCAAACGGTTAGTTTTTGTAATCTTTAGTCGAAGTGGTAGTGAGGCTTAGCTTAATATTTGGGAACAGGTCCAAGTTGAGGAATTTTGAATCATGATAGAATACCCCATGCTTTATTATGGTAATGTGGTGATTTGGAACTTTCATAGCCGAATATTTAAGGTGAAATGTCATCTTCTTGGGTATGGTTGTTTTGGTTGTGTTAGTATGACTTCCAAGTTACTCTGTTAGTCACAGGGTTGGACCCAATTCGCTGTAACTATCAGTGCTATATCTGGAAAACAGAACTCCACCCCCAGAGGTCCTAAATTGACCCAAATTGGTTTGCATTAAATACACCTTGATTAGGGAAGACATCTGCATTTTCTTAAAGAAACTACAACATCTAAAAAGATGGTTCTGACTCAAAAAACAAGTAAGAACTTTGATTTGTCATCTGGTTTTAGGTTTGACACAAAAACTACTTTCCTATTCAAAAGACCACCATAACCCCTCCATTTTTTGAGAAATCCTTCCATACATGCTTCCCCCCATAGGTATCTGGTAAACATGTGGGCAGAACTGGCAGTGAGCGATGCAAATGAACTTCATGTAATGTGTGCTCCAATCAGTATAAACTTGACGCTATTTGTGGTTCAATCCAATTCAGTACTTTATGGAAATTAAAAATGGTTCCAACTTATTCTACCCTATCTACATTGATCTAATTTGGGGCATGGCATTGATTTATATGGGGACTGACTTCTTTATGGAAAGATATAACACATCCATGTAATTTTGTCAGCATCAATTCTTAATTGCTCGAAGGCTATAATTGAAGACGCGGAGGAGTCCTTCCGAGGGAACTACATTGTATGTGATTTTTCCATTAAAGTTTGACTCATGTTTTCTTAATTGCACAATGTCATCTGATTAAAATTATGTGTCCGCATATGCATCCTATGAACCTAAAATATTAATGTTGAACCATGCAAATCCCAGTAAACAGATGCATAGGATCTTATTATCTATTTGCACAAACTTATATATGTTTTAACATATGCTGAGGAGCTATTTTATTGGGTTTCTTGACAGATAAAAGAATTACCCCAAGGCCACAATGAACTGCCTCAAAGTGTTGACAAAGATGAAGACATCAAAGTAATGGAGAACGCAACACAGACTCAACTTTAACATTGCTTTAAAATATCTATGATGGCAATAATTGTATATTTTCACATAATGCAGGTTATCGATGCAAAAATCAGACACTGGTCCAATGGAAAGACAGGAAATATACGATCATTGCTATCGACTTTACAATATGTGAGTAGGGATGGTGCTGTCATCCTTGCCCAAAAACACCCCCACCCACACCCTTCCTCTTACTTTCTCTTTTCCCCTCCAATTCTGAAGTACCGAAAGAAATGTCCTATATATTGTCCTTTTATCCTTGACTATTACTAAAGATATTGCTTTTTGATATGCTTAGATATATCTTTTGCCTCTGAAAAGTAATGTTGATCAAACGCACAGGTTCTTTGGCCAGAGAGTGGGTGGAAGCCTGTAGCTCTGGTTGATATAATTGAAGGAACTTCAGTGAAAAGAGCTTACCAGAAAGCTTTACTCTGCCTACATCCAGATAAGCTACAGCAGAAGGGTGCTGCTTTGGATAAAAAATACATTGCAGAAAAAGTTTTTGATATTTTGCAGGTATAGATTTTATATCCCACTGAACTCTTATTTTCACCTTATGCAATATAGAGTAGCTATATATAATTTATTCAGGTATTAGCTCATGAACTTTACGTTCATGTCCATACAGAACTGAAACTCCAATATGAAAGTTTTTATTTTTCTCTCTCTTTTTTTCAGGACGCATGGACTCACTTCAACTCCCTTGGCTCATTGTGAGTCTGTGACTTCAGTCTTTTATGGCAATGTTCCATCAGTGGACAAGGACACAAATGAGTTGCTCAGAAACAAAACGTCCACACAATTAAGGATCTGTTTGGGATTGCCAGTGGATAATATAAATTTTCACTGTAGAATTTGTCTGTGGAGTAATGCCAAAATTTTCTATTGTTGAAAAGTTCTTTTTACCGTGTGATAACTGTGATAATCCGTTCTAACTGGTAAGGTTTGGTGGTGTATGGGATTTCACATTACTTGGAAATAAGAAATTCTTGCTCTTTATAATAGTTCCAATGGGACTTTGCAGTATTGATTAGTCTTTTTAAAGTATAAGCCATGTAATTTGAACCTTCCATTGAGGCATTATAAATACATCTACATCACTTACATAGAAAGAGTAGATTTAAAGTTTTTCTAATCTCTGTTAACAGTACACCATGTTTTCTTTTCAAGTTTACTTTTGAATAATGCTACCTACAGTCGTGGAATGCGCAAGCGACGTGCAGTCGTTTTGAAAAAGAATAGGGTACACTGTTAAAAAATCATTTTTTTTCATGTGGGTATTTTTATTCACTTTTTTCAAAGTAATTATACTATGCTTGCACATTTATGACTCAACTATCATTTCTGATTTCTCTTTTAACTTTTATATATCTATGTGTAATGGTAGCACTGCTCACTTTGAAAATGATGGTAGCTTGAGAGTGTAAGATGTAATTGTATTTGAAATTGTTTCTTTCATATGCTGTCTTTCGAAGACAAGAATCCCACCCGATCTGTCATTGTTAAAGGCAAATATCTTCCTTCAACGAATGCTTCATCTCTATCCAAGAAGATGGTACCTTTGTCTTTCGTTGTTGTCGTTTTGTTGGGATTTACATTCTCTTACATCAATCTGAATCTCTTCCATTCAATTTATGACATCACAATCCCTTTGAGTTTTTACTCACGAAATAAATTAAATAATAGTCACGTTGATACTATATTAAATCAAGAATTTGATTCGATTATTATTATTTTAATTTAAAAAAAATTATTTTTTACGGTTATAAAAATATTATTTATCAAAATATCTACCTAATCTAGTCTAAATTAACTTTAAATAGAAACCAACTCCCTCCATGTTTCTCTCACCCATTTTCCTCCTTTAATCAAAGTGATTTCAAATTTGTATTGCCCAATCTCTGAAGCCTAAGATATATGAATATGGCCATTTATCGAAACTTGATAATTGTTTATGCTTTTAGCCTCGTTTGGTTACATAATTCCGACGAGATAGATATTTAATTAAAATTAAATAAAATATTTTGTTGAAAATCAAACTATCCCTCAATCTTCGAGATCTACCTTTATGGAGTTGAACATAGATAAGATCTACTCATTTATTCACATCAATCGATATTTTCCGTTCATCATATGACACATTTAATTCTTTTTATCATTAAGAGAAGTCTTCTTGTAGGCTGATTACCATTACCAATATCATTACTGCAAATGTTGCTTTCATTTTTTGGCATCTAAATCCACTCTTAATTGAGCAAGAGTTGCCAATATGTCAATCACAAAAAAGACTTGTAGAGTTTGATGTTGAAAATTTATAAAGTTGGCGCCCCCGGTCCCGCTTTCTCTAAAGCATCATCAACAGAAAAGGCTTTTATACCAACTCACGTAATAGAAGTCATAAAAAGAGAATATTAAGTATGAAAAATTCTATAGATTCTCATATTACACATAATTTTTTATTTTTTTATTTTTTTCTTAGTAAATGTGTGATATATAGATGATGAATAGAAAAACTCAATTAGTTTAAGACGAACAAAATTAAAATATATATATAAACAAGTATGATATATAACTTGTGGGGATGATGACTAGTAAAACTCAGTATGTATTTCTCTTGAGTCTTTATACATACAAGAGAACTCTTCTTTTATTTATTCAATGTTGTTATTAGTCTATAAGCTTAACTACATGCCTTTGTATAAGCCAAAACCCTAATTCTAAACTAACAAGAAAGCAAAAGAAAAGGGAACCAAAAAATAAAAAAGCTTCTATAGTTCTATTGCTTTACTTGTAACTACTCATATATTTTTTTTTATATAAAAAAATCCCAAGAATATAGAGTGATGAGTATGCTATGAAAGTAAAATGAAAAAGAAAATTTAACAATCTACCTTTCTACTTTATCGGGTATCCTTCCAACATTATTACCTCGGATCCTTGCCCTTTTCAATGCCTTTGTGCCCCATAATTTAGACCATTGGCTAAATAAACAATGGAATTTTCATCTAAATTAGGTCTTTTAATTATGCCATAATTTATCTTTAAATATAATAAATGTCTATTAAACATGTAACAAGTATATCTTAAAAATTTTATATTTAGGCCCTCCATTGGATGTTAAGTTGAGTTAAGATGAGTTGAATTTTTATGTATAGTAGTAAATTGAAATAATGGAGTGAGTTTTGTGGAGCCCACCTAAGATGAGTTTAAAAGTATTTGGATGTTAATATGAGTTTATATGTATTTATAGGAAGTTGAAAATATTATGGGTCTCATGTGTAAAGAGGTATTGAGTTGAAAAAAGTTGTGGGTCTCAAGTGTAAAAAACTTTTAAGTCGAGTGATGTTTAGTGATTTAGGAGTTTGGTGTTTTGATGTTAGACTCAGCTTAAATAAAAAAATATATGTACTTGTCACATGTTCAAGAGACACATGTCAACTTCTCAAATAGTTTCCTCCAAATCAATTTGGAAAAAAAACTCCGTAAAAAACACTATTTAATACACAACAATAAGTTCAAAAGTCATTGATTCATCTTGCATAAGCAATGGTTATATGATTAAAATCCCTTATAAGTTTTTCTTAATCTTTTATGCACTTTTAAAAATATATATATGAGTGAAATGTAATTTGGAGATCGTGTGAGTTTGGGTATTAAATATTGTAAAATTCATGTATAACGTTTGTCTTTCTTCCAATTGTATAAAACATTTGGAGACGAAAAATTGTAAAGAATCTTGATGATCCAATGCCTAGCACAAGATCATCATATGTGTGCTTGGGGACACTAGGAAAGCTTTTAGGATGGGAAATTAGACCAATGAAACACTTCAAGATGTGTTTTGGTTTCATATTCGAATTTTCTTACACATTGAGCATTTAATAGGAAACAAAATATAAGTTAATGAGGACTCTTGTTAATCTTAATAATAAGAGCAGTGCCACATCCACCGAGGATGAAGCACAAGGCCGGTCCGGTCCTGATAAGAACAAAAAAAAAAAAAAAAAATTATTTTTTGTAATTTTTTCATTCATTTTTTTACATTCTTATTTTTTTAAAAAAAAAATCACAATAATATCACTAAAAAAACACTTCCTTAATCACTAAAAAAAAAATTGTCAGGACCCAATCGGGACTCAACTGTCAGTGACTTTATCATTTCTGTAATAATAAAAATAAAAAATAAAATAAAATAAAAAAATCTTACTCTCATACCCAAAAAGACACAAAAACTTTAGTGAATGAAATTCCTCCCTTCAATCTATTCCGAAGAAGATTTTATATTTATTTCAAACATTCCCTAATGATAAGTGTTACAAAGCCAGAGATGATGGATAGCTCTTTTATTTATGATTTTTTAATACAATCTTCCTCTTCTATTCTATTCTATTCCTCAGATTCTATTCTTCCAATTCTTTTTTTTTTTTCTTAGGTAACTTCATTAATAAAAATTATAAAATCAAGAGTTTAATACAGAAAGCCTAACCTTACAGCCATATATTACAAACAAATATTTGTTAATTAGGGAGGATCTTTTCAATAAGCATGCTGGAATATTTATAAGAGGAATTTCTTAAAATTTATTGTTGAAATGTACCTATTGGGCAATGGAATGAGCGCATTTATTTTGTGATCGATGTATCTTTACTGTTTTCCATTCTTCAAGATCTTTTAACAAGAATATGGTGTCTCTTGCTAGTCCTTCTACTTCCTAATTTTTTGCTTTTTGTGGTTAATTTATACTATTGATGGCATTTGAAAAGTCTCCTTATATGATGATTTTTTTTATATGCCTTAAATATGCTTCTTGTACTTCTATGTAAGCTACCATTGCCTCACCTTGGTTTGGATCAGTACTCCATATGAATCAGGTTACCACAAATTATATGGCTCCCCTGTTAAATCCGCAGATTGCAACTGATATGCTCCCTTCCTTCCTTATTACAACATCGAATGTAATTGAAATGTGTCTTTTAATTCTAGGCGGGTCCACTTGAGGTTAGTATATGTAACTTTCCGTTCCCATGCTTTACATTGCTCCTGATACATGTCGATGGTTTTTTTGACAAACTATTGTAATACTAGGCTGCTATCATTGTGAATTTTCTAATTCCTAGTGAACCAAATATTGTCCACTACCAAACTACAAATATCTGGAAATGGTGGGATTCATTCTCTCAGAGATTGAGCTTACTTGTGGGATTTAAGATTGTGTCTATCCAACTCTTAATTCCTAGTGGCTGAAAGGAAGATATATCCAGAGGCCAAGATGATTGCCTCCATAAAATTCTTGAAAATTGGACAAAGTTTCCAATCTTCTGAGAGTGGAATGCAATTACTAAGTAAAGACTTAGTGAGCAAGATGTCATTTATCACTTTCCATGGAAATAACTTAAGACAATCTTATAGTTTTAAAGACTGGAGTTTTTTCCATGTATAAGGAGGTTGGGCTACACTTTTATTATTTTGTTGGAGTACAATAGCAGCATATGATGACTTGACAAAAAATTTTCCTAAGGAATGATATGTCCATCTTGGCATATCTTATTGATTGTGATACTGGTATTCTGTAAGATGGATTTTTTGGATTTCCAACACAAAATTCTGTGTGAAAAGAGTCTGAAGAATGAGTGTGTTCCATCTTCTAGGTTCCTCTAAGATTAACTCTAAAACTTTCAATTGAGGGTCTTGCAATGTGTCTTATGACTGTGGTATGAGAGTGAATGAGTTTAATGTTGGGATCTAGGGATCAGACCATACTTTAGTATCAGCCGCATTGTTTATCTGAAAGCATATGCTTGAGAGAATGAAATATTTTTGTTTAATCAAACATTTCCAAAATCTTGAATCATTTCATTTTGTTGAGACAGTGCTCCAAGAGGTATTACTCAAGTATTTTTTGGACCAATGTTTTTTTCCTTATTTATTGTGCAAATGCCAACCAAGTTTACTCAGCAAAGCTTTATTAAAATTAGCAACAAGTATGATGCCTAAACCTCTACTGAATTGGGTTTGCATATTGAATTCCAAGATTTTTGAGTGAATTTATACAATCCTTTTTTTTTTTTTTTTTTGCCTTAAAGTCGCACGAAAAACGCATTAGGGCTCTATCTATCTTACCGGTGATGTTCTTTAGGAGCCAAATTGTGGACATTGTGTAAGAGGGAATGGCACTTACCACTAATTTGCTGAGGGTTGTTCTCCCTTACTGTGATAGAAGTTTTGATTTCCATCCAACCCATTTACTTTGAATTGTCTCTAAGATCTCATTATAGTGATGTTTTATTGAAGATCTAGAATTGAGGGTTAGACTAAATATTTGATGTTAGAAGATGAGATATTGTAGTTAAAAATTTTCCTTACTTCTCTTATTATATTAGGTCTACTGTCCTTGCTAAACTGGATGGAAGATTTTGCAATGTTTATTCTTTGACCAGACCAAGTGGGGTATGTTTCATGACTTTTAAGGAAAGCTTGAGTATTTTGGACATTTGTTGTGCCAAAGAGAATTAGATCGTCTGCTAAAAGCAGATGAGATGAGAGAGATAGGGTCCATTTCTACTAATTTTTATTCTTATGATGTTGTTAGTTTGTTCTTGTGTGGTTATCAGCTTTGAAAAAACATCACTCCCTACTATAAAGAGAAAAGGAGAGAGCGGGCCTCCTTACCTAATTCCTTTATTTGGGTACTCTAGACCATGTGGTTTTCCATTGATTACAATAAAGTATGAGGTTGTTGTGATGCACTCATTGATCCAATTTATCCAAGTTTGATTAAAACCAAAGCAAGTGAATATGGCTAACAGAAATTTCCCCTCCATAAAATCAAATATTCTTCCTATTCAACTTACTAAGAAAAAAATATTTTAAGTACAACATAAAAATAAATTTACAAATCGACATAACTTTATATTATACGTTAAATCTATCTTACGATAGAAGTAATTTTATTATAACATATCACATTAAACCACATGAGTTTTTTTTTTTTTTGGTGAAATATCTTTATCATTAAAGTATTTTTTCTAATAAAAAAAGGCTAAAATCTTAAAACAAGTAAAATCTATCACTTTCAGCTGAACCTTATTGGGGGTAGTGTGGCGATGCAGTGTAGATGAGGACAGTGCATTCGATCTGCAGAAAATGCACGTGGGACATAAATTCCAAATCAAGTTGATCATGTCTTCTTTCCAATACTAAACTGAACTTTCCCCTGTCTTTTCCTTTTCTTTTTTCTTTTGTTTGGTCAATCTTTCTTTTGTTGTTTGACTACTACTGCTATTAGTGCAGGAAAGCCAAGCTTTCGGACCACAACATGTTCATCAATTTGTTTTATAGCACTTAGCTTTATTCTAAATAATCATTTATTTGCTAATATTTTTTTATTCTTTATATATATATATATATCGTATGTGTTGTTTTACATAATTGTTGGGATTCTCTATCGGTCTTAACATGTGTCTTTTTCACTTAATAATAAAATTATTTTACTACAAACAAAATTAATTGACATTGGACGAAATGTCATGCAACAAAAAATATTAGAGTTATTATATTCTCAAGTCAGTGTATAGAATACATAATTCACGTCACTTAAATGATAAAATTTAATTTATAAAATGTAAATTTTAACATTTATCTTTAAAATTAAATTATGTTATTAAGTATTTTATTAAGTGTGCTCTATATACCAAATTTATCGAAGCAAAAACTTTTATAAAAGGGAAATGATTCTTCCACGTAAGGTGGTCACGGATGGTGACCACCGATTGAGTTTTTTATTTTTTTATTATTATTTTTTTACTTAATAGTTAAGTAAATATTTTTTCAAGAATTTTTTATTTTTATTTTTGATTTTTAAATATTTAATGAATTTTAAAAAAAATGTTTAAAAATAAAATTAAAAAAATAAAAAGACATTTTTTTTTTTGCTTGTTCGGTGACTTCCTCCCTCTAATGGGAGTAGCACCTGCCACCTACCATTCCAAAAACATGAGATTTAGAAATTGAAAGTTTTAAAAAATTGATTGTTGGAAAGACAGAGCAAAAAAAATTAGATAAGAGTCATGGACTCCTTTTATCTACCTGTGTATATGAAAGTTTGTGACTTTATCAGTTTTATTTTGAGAAATTAAATAACTAATTAAAATATGTTATAGGAATAAAGGAATTATACAAAAATAAATTCATAAATTGACGTAATTTTACGTGATCCGTTAAGTCAATAATGTTAAAAGGAAAATTCTTCTTATCATCCTCACACTTCACACACTACACTTATTTTAATTTTTTTTCATTTTTTTTATAATAAATATATAGTGTGTAGATGATAAATATAACAATTCAATTAGTTTAACAAGAATAAAATAAAATAAAAAATAATAAAAATAAAAAATAATATTTTAATATATAAAGTGTGTGGTGTAGGATGATGTGTAGCATTACTCATGTTAAAAACATGTAACGATGTTTATGAAGTCAAGGGATGATGTAATGGTCTTAAAACGAGCCGTATAAATATAATTATTGTTAAAAACAGTTTCTCTTTGAATTAGTCCAGATGTATTTATTAAAACAGAAATGATTTATCAACAACTTATATACAATCACCTAATACAATAATAATAATTTTTTTAACGAAATTTCTAATTTGTTTTATATGATTAAATTTTAAAAAATATTATTATATTAAAAATTGTGATCTGGTATTCTTATGATCTATCCCTTTTTTGGTCGAAAAATATGAGGAATAGTAGTTATAATAGTGAGAGTTCAAGTGTGTACAGTTATTTAAAAATATATATATATAAATTATATAAGAAAAAATTAATTTTTTAATAATAAATTCTATTTTTTTTTTTTAAATGACTACATAATTCTTATACATTAAACAATTGTATTTAACGTTACTTAAAAACTTTTTTTTTTCCTCGACAAGATTAATATATTAGCAGAAGTTGAGCATATTAGGTAGAATCCAGTTTTATGGATTGGAAGTAACCCATTTCTCAAGATTGTGCGCGCACCAATTCTGAAAACGGTGAATTTTCTGCACCGTGCATTCTTCAAAATAGTATTACTCGAAAACTATTTATATGGTCATGGCTACTTATGGTGCGAATTGTCTTCTTTTTGGGTACTGCAAAACGTTGGACTGAAAAAAAGAGTAGAGATGGGCAGCGTGGGACCCATTGTTTGACTGCAAAATGTTACAGGCTACAGCTGGCCTACTCAAATAAAAGACAACAAAATGTACATTCTCTTTGGTAAATTAATAATCTAATTTTAGAAAGAGAATAATTCATTATTAGTGTTGTTTAAGCAGCAGAGATCCACGTGATTATTTCATTCTGTAATAATTCTAACAAGATAATTACTGTACGATACTGCTTCTACATGTGGGATGGGACTGAACTGAACTAAACATAGCAATTATCCCATAGTTTGTCTGCGAGACACGAGACAGGAAAAGCTTCGCATTGATATCCGTAGATTTGTTTTTTCTCGCGTCAGAATTCTGGAAGGAGTGTCTTTTTGTTGAGGAACTTCAAGGACCATGGTTTTTCGTAGATAGTTTAATGGTGAAGGTGAAGAAGCTGGTTTTGTTGGGATCTAATGCCCCTCTGCTCTAAATCTGTGAGTTCTTCAGTTCTTCTATCCCGTTTTTCCCCCCTCCCTAGAATTGTAAGACTTGCCTTTTTAATTGCTCAAGTTTTTGTCTTTTGGGTTGGTCTTGCATACCCAGAAGTTTTAACTTCTTTAGCTGTATTTGTTTATCAGTAATTATATTCTTGGGTTGTTTGGTTGCTGAGAAAATTTTTTAGGAAAGATATGATCTTGCTAAAATATACGATACCAATTCCTCTCATCATGCCCCGTGTTTTCTGGACAATGAGTCAGAAAACTTTTGTTTCTTGTTATTGGCTGTAAGTAGCTAATACTATCATTCTTATCTGTCTGATCTCTTACTCTGAAGGACATGTTCATTATGAAGTTGTTTTCTGGTGTGTTTGCGTGCGTATATTCTGGTGCATTACAGTCTCAACCAGATCTGAAATAATTCTTCCCCTATACTGGCTAATTATGATGAATTTGGTTATTTTTTAGAACTTGTTTCGTACATGTAGTTAGTTTCATCAAAACTACACGTTATTGTTTGGTTTTAATTTGTTCCAATTTTACTTGTTTGTGGATTAAAATTTTCGTTTGACATCCCCAAATGGAACAAATGGAATAGGGAGATCTCAAGTCTTTTTTGTAACTCTCTCTCTCTCTCTCTCTCTCTCTCTCTCTGTGCCCGTTTCAATTTTCCTTGAACAAATTTATTGTTTTAATCTAAATTTCCTTAAAGATGCATTAACTACTGGTAATATTGTTTGAATGGTTCTACGTATAAGGAAAAAAAAAAAAATTTGGAGTGGTTTCATCTCAAAATATTAGAAAGGAAAAAAATAAAGCAGAAAATTAAAAAGAGACCGTAACTAGGTGATACTAGCAAAACACGCACATCAGAGGGGAAAGAAACCAAATTTAGCAGTCTATACGTGTATCAGCGAATGCCATCAAGTAATTGTTGCCTTTTAATCAATGCCGGTTTGACGATGAGAGATTACAAATGTACAATAATGGTGATATTGCAAATGAACAATAAGGTTATATTGAAAAGGACGCTTTAAGATCTATGGTTGGTTCAGAATCATGGAATCATTGTTGCTTGATAATGTTGCTCCAATTTGCTAGTTCAACTAACACAGAAGTGAACTTTTGATTTTTTTTTTCTTTAATCAAATCCTTGAAAGTTCCTTTCCATAGCAAAACTTCCACTTAACATTCTTTGTTATCCTGACCAATTTTTGAAGGTGCAAAGGTTAGTTTCTAAGTCAACTTGGCACTCCCTCTATCCTTGCCTCTTATTCTTGTAGTGGATGGCTTCTTCTATTGGCTTTCGTAGGCTCTAATACTCCTCCTATTTTTCCCTCATCACTCGTCTGAGTATGAGTTATTATGTTGCAATTAGCAATGTCCTGCTCTGATTTTGAACTTCTGTTACAGAAATTAGCATTCAACGTTTTTATATTAGTCTTCACTTTCTGTGATTACTGGATTTTTTTTCTTGTTGTTACACTTCTCTTTCTATTCTGTGGTTGTCTTTTATTTATAGTTTTCTTCATCTAAGAAATTATAACCCAGAGAAAAATCTGAATTTCTTAAGACTATATAGAGATGGCTCTGAACTGAAACCTTCCTTATTATGAAGACTTGATTGCCTTCTTGAAGACAAAACATTTTTTTCTTGAGCTACGTTGGTAAACTTTTATTTTGAGGAAAAAAAATCATATTATCTTGAAAAAAAATTAATTTACTTGTAGTAGAGTCATTGAACTGCAAAAGAGGAGAACAATAGCTGGTATATCCATTAACTGTGTTCTTTTGACCCCACTGTTTCAGTTGTTTTTCTTTGTTTTCTTGCATTTGTTTCTATTGTTGTTCACTAGTCCAATATCTTTTAAATAAAAGGGTTAATGTCAGCGTATTTCCCATGTGCTCAGGTAAAGGACAGCCATCAACTGATTTTTGTTTTGAACATTAAAGTAACATGAAGTTTGGATCAAAGAAATCCATTATGCCTTTTCGGTTGAAAAGAAAATCAGCCTCCCGGTTTTCTGTGCTTCATTTGAAAAGAAAATCAGCCACCAGGTTTTGTATGTTCTCTAAGGCAAAGTCAACTAGCTATGGTCCAGGCAATACTCCAGTCTATCTCAATGTGTATGACTTGACACCCATGAATGGCTATGTTTACTGGGCAGGCCTTGGTATCTTTCATTCTGGTGTGGAAGGTATGTTTTTGTCCGTTTTAGAAATGCCAAATTCATGTCTTCACTAAAATGACTTGCGGTTAATCCCAGGATTACACAGACTCTTATGCTTAGCTGTCTTTATTTAGCTTTCACTTGATGATATCTGTATCTACTACTTCTTAAATCAATAATATTATTCTTGGAGGAATAGGTAATGTTTCAGTCCACATGTGCTTTTTAAATTGAGCAATGCTACTCTTCATCAGTTCATCCTAAATTTGTCATCCCTAGTCACATCCAATTATGTGACACATTTTTAGCGGCGCACTTTGCTTTTAAATTGGAACATTTTGAAATTGTAATTGGAAACAGAGAGAAATTGAATGAGAAAATGGATCTTTATATGAATCTTGTTGAGACCCTAGGAGGTTCAGAATATTCGTGGTCCATGCTTTGTGGATGCCTATTTTGGTGACTTGCAGACGTGTGTGATTCTACTTGAAGGTGAAATTGGAGCTAAGCTAAACTCACTTTAACTGGGATGGGAGAGAGGGGGGAGGGGGGGGGGGGGGGGGGTGGTGTCATGGATTCCGTTATTAAGTAATTACGTAATACCAGCTAAATTAAGAAAAAGGAGAAGAAATAAATTGCCAGTTGTATGAAAAAATTGGTTTCAGATTAAACAGTAGCATAGCTAATAAATTTTAAAGCAAGTAGCATATGAAATCTGTACTTAGCTACTCTCACCTCTTTATATTACTTTTGAGTTATCAAATGAATGTCCACGACTTTCTGATAGCCACAACTGCTCTGTACAGTTCACGGTGTAGAATATGCATTTGGAGCTCATGACTACCCCACGAGTGGAGTTTTTGAGGTTGAACCGCAGCACTGCCCAGGCTTCAAGTTCAGGAGATCAATATTCATTGGGACCACAAGCTTGGACCCTAATCAGGTGAGATCATTCATGGAGCGCCACTCATCAAGCTACCATGGAGATACGTATCACCTAATTGCCAAGAACTGCAATCATTTCTGCATGGACGTTTGTTACAAGCTCACAGGAAAACCAATTCCAAAATGGGTAAATCGACTAGCAAAAATAGGTACTCCCTCTTTATTTCCTTCTGACACATTGGTTTATTAGTTCATTTAATATTACTTGCTTGGAGTTCTGTGCCAAAATATATTTTGAGCATTTTAGATTCAAATATTTGCTTGTATCCACAAAAATTATGCCCTTCAAGATTTTCATCCCAAGATTGTGCTGCTACCAATCCAATTAAAAGTTTATACATTTTGTAACAAATGACTTCTTATGTTTTGTAATAGAAATCTTAGTGAAAAATTTATAGGTCATCACGGTCTCCCATGACTTTCCCCTTTCAACCCTTGTAACTACAGACAGCATCATAATCTATGTGACTTGAACTGTTGGATTTTATATTTACTCTGTAGCTGGACAACTTTTCCTTGTAGTTAAACCTTCTCTTTTTCCTTGGGTATTAGCCTCTACTAGTAGAGTGGCACAAAAGTTTGTATATTCTATGATGTTTATGTAATTTTGTTAATCAAATTTTTTTCCTTTGTGGTAGGTTCGATATGCAACCGGATACTTCCTAAAACCCTCAAGGTATCTGCTGTAAGGCATGACCATGATTACGAACTGCATGATAGTGAGAAGAAGAGGCTAAGAAGTTCCTTCAGTTGCCTTTCCTCGATCTCCACGAGGCAAAAGCAATTGTCAACATCTTCATTATTTCTACAATCACCTTTGAAAGGCTGCTTACCAGCATGGGAATTAAGGTGGTCTCACTTTGGTTCTTTGAAAGAAAGGTGAGAAAATGCTTGGAGGGTATGCAATCAGTTGATTTTCTTAGTTACATCGAACGGCTTAGCTTGAAGGGGAAATTTGTTTTGTCCGCTGGCCCTTGAAGGCATGCGGCCCCTTAATTATCTTTCGAATTTAGTAGAGTCGGGAGGTGCTGCTTGTCGACATTGTAACACTAGTCTGATGTCGAAACCAGTAAGAAGAGAGAGCATGCATATCAAAGCATTGCCCTACTTTAGCTGTAGATTGTACTTGTAGTGTGTTTTGTTTGATTTTATTTTATATTTTAGGTAGTTTTTGTTGTTCATGGCAGATTCTTTTCCAAAGTTTCTCAATTCTGGTATTGGTACAGAATGAAACTAATCTTTTGCTACTCTTCTTCCATTGTTATTCAGCCTGTAAATACTAATATAATGTGATGTTTGTGATGTTTCATCCTTCTTTCTCCTGTCTATTATAAGTTGAGCGGTCAGAAGAAGGGATTTGGATAAGTATTGCTCGCTTTATAAGTTTGGTCGCTTTCAAGGAGAGTAGTTTTCTCACAAATTCAAAAGAAAATTGACTAAAATCACTTTTGTAGCATTCTTATGTAGATGGAAGTATTTTTCAATCAATCAATTGTCGGATTGATTGGCCATAAGGTGCCATTTTAATTGGGAACTCTTCTCATGTAAAAGAGCACTGTTCTCTGCAAGTGAACAGATAGACTCTGGATCCACACAGATGGTGAAGGTTTCTGTTTTCCAAAGCTCCATACAACAAGAATCAACAAATAGAGGGGAGGGGAGAGAAAAAAAATTTAAAAAAAAAATAAAAATAAAAAAGAATTATTTCTTTCTTTTTCTAGTAAAAAAGAAAATGCAATGATTTGGTAAAAAGGAAGTACTAGAAAAAGAGATTCTTGCAATGCATTGGACATGCTTTTCTTGTGACCCAAACAATCCCATAAAATAGGGTGTTTTTGTCTTTTAAAACGATGTCGTTTGAGTTAAATAGCTTAGTAACACTTGGTTACATGTGGCTAACGACGAAGCAAGTAACGGAAGGCATTGGATACATGTGTCAAGTCAAATGTCATCAAGATGTGTATTAAAAAATATATTTTCAAACTTGTGTAGAACATACGTATTAAAATATTTATATAATATAATTTATTTTAAAAGATAAATTTTAAATTTTATAAATCAAATCTTATTGTATAAAATAATATGAATAATATACTCTACACACCAGCACGAGAACAAAATAACTCTATGTATTGAGGACCTTGTGTTAACTGTCATCATTTCTTTGTCTTGAGGTCTGGTTTGGATAAAAGAAATGTTTTATCTCATTTTATCTAATCTCATCATTACAACTTTTTTAAATTTTTATATAAAATATAATAAACAATTCAACTTTTCAAAATTTTAAAATAATAATAATATTAAAAAATAATATTCTAATAATATTTTATTCAACTTTTAACTTTTATCTCAACTCATTATCCAAATGGCACGTTAATCTTCGCAGGCACCAATATACACTTTTCCATGTCTTACAAATGATGCAAGCGATATGGAGAAATTCTTCTCATACACTTATATATGGTTAATGGTTAATGTGGCACGTTCATCCACATGTTCGGACATATAAATTTTAAAAAAGAAAAATGTTTTTGCCATAAAAAAGTTTCACAAAAATAAATTTATTTCATGTAATACATTAAATTTACTTTACAATACATTAACATAAGTTTAAAGGACGAAAAAAAAAAAAAAAGAAATTATGGAAGGTGCATTTTCTTAGGTCTCTGTAACCGTGAAACCAAAATCAACATTTTATCACCATATCAAGAAATAAAGATCACAAAGCAATAGTCTAACCAAATATCTTTGGTAAGGCTTATTTATGTCTTGTGACAGTTGAAGAGATTAGTGAAATTGATGGGGAACTATTAGAGTAATAGAAGCTTTCCAATCAATTTTGTTTCTAATAACGGAAAAGGAGAGAGATTAAGGGTTAATTGTTTATTTAAATTAGAAGAATTACATGCGGAAGTTCAAAAGATTAGCATAGCTAAAAGTAGAAGTATACAAGAACCAACAGAACCAGCCAGCTTCGACGCTGCCGGAGTCAAGAAGCGGTGGAGAACCGATCGGGTCATTTCACTTTCATCCCACTGATAAAATGACATTGCCCATAAACTTTTGACCTTTTCTTTTAAAAACTATAGGATTATTAAAAAGTGATAAAACTATCACATTTTATATTAATGAGATAAAAAGTGGGATGGCCAGTGATCTGTAGCATTACTTATAAGTTTTCCTTCTTTACCTACTGGAATTTATGAATCTTTTCATCCAGTAATACTGCACTATTTTAGTCAGTAAAATTGTCCAAAAGATCAGTAATAAATCAAACACAATTGAGCCTGGAATTGTTAGCCTTGGGCAAAGAATGCAAATGAGAAAATAAAAATCTAGAACAACCATCGATAACTTGCCTTTTGTGCCAGCCTCCTATTATTTCTGCAACAAAAGTGTTAGCGCTGGACTCTTATATTTCCCATATTGCTTGCATTTTGGATCACCTTATGGTATTTGGGCTTGGCTTAGTTCAACCAAAACATGTCATAATTGAGGAGTGTTCAACCATTTAGAATAGTGTTCTGACCATAGAAATTTCTGTCACAGAAGCCATAGAAATCTATTCCTCTGTCCTTTCAAAACAAACCCCACTAATTTTTGAAGTTTATGAAGACTATTCAGCATCAGCAATAACAGCACCCAACCCACCTCATAATAGGATAATCTTCCAGGATCTCTGTAAACCAACATGTAGAAACTTCAGAACGGCCTAAAATGCTATTCTAGCCCTAACCAGTATTCGAAAATCAGATAGGTGCGCACGCATCAACACATCGGACCATAGAGATACTTGTTCAGCACATGATTTCTGTATAAACTTTCAATTCATTTTTCTATAAATAACGTAACCATACAAAGAGTACACAGATAGCTCCGAATTAGTGTTGGCTTAACAAACCTGCAGGCACACAAAAGAGATGATTCAGATTTACAGATGCAGAGTCTGACATAGAAGGATTTCATGACATTTAATATTTGCGTACGTGACCACCACTTAAAGCAATACAACCCTTATAGATTAAAATGCTTTGATCAAAGAGACCCATAAAAAAGAAGCATCATATTTACTGTAAGAATGTAACAGAGCAATAACAGACACCAATGTCACCAATGTCTATGCCAACAAATGGGTGAATACACTCCTGGTTATATGTCTGTGCATTCATGAGCAAATACCAACTGAAACTAAGATAACTCAACTGAGACAAGATATCATTTGGGGGCGAAGCCATGAAATTATCAATCGTCTTTCTGATGCAAAACACTAGGCAGGCTATTATTACCATTGAGAGCAGCAAGATAGATCCTCTTTTCGGGCAGCCCAATATCTGAATAAATCAAATTTCCCTGTACGCAGAATGGAGTAATTGCAATAAAAGCAAGTTAATATAAATCTAGATAGAGGCTAGAATAGCACTACAAATTGTGCTGGCATTCAGAAGACGTATTAATGAAATTTATGCCATTCCATACAGTTACAATTCCCCTCAAACCTTAAGAACTAACTTCCGTTGGGAGAGTGAAACTGTAGACCACCCTAATGTTAGTCAAAAAACCATGTATAGTTTTGCAATGGTTCAAGCACATCTATTGGAGGCGTGTCTGGATAAATGTTTAGAGATCACTTGCCACTTATAAGTTGAACAAGACTTCGAAGCAGATTTTTTACATATTCAGAACTTCATGTACAGATCAGCATGAATAAGATCTCAATGTGCTTTTTTTTTTTTTCTTTTTCCTTTTGTGGGGGTGGGGGGGTTAAGGTAACCTTTTATTGCTATACCTAAGTCTTCTGCCTTGTGGGCTTTTATGTACCCGTTCTCCATTTTTATGTACAGATTATGAGCTCTTAGTATGTACAACTGCCATGATTTGGAGCTTGCAAATTTTCAAGTCAGATGATTCCCCAAATTCAGCTTTTCACAGCTTGGGAGACAAGTTGGAGTCACTTAGAAGTGATTCCAACATTAGGAAGCAAAGGCTCCCATACATGTCAAACTAACGTCGAACGATAACATTCGCATGCAAGAATTCAAGAAGTATGTAACTAGCTTTCAGTAATGTCATGTAGAAAATGATTGGAAATGTTTACCTCACTTGCCATCAACCTTCTAACATTGTTGGCATAAAGTTTTGGATCATCCTTTTCTTGCTGTGAGGGGTAGTAAATAGGTAATCGTATCACCTCTAAGTGATTTACAAATTGAGAGAGAAGAAAAATGACATGTCTCACCTAAAAGTAAAGAATCACATAACAATTAGGATTCGAAGTGAGCTGCCACAAACACAACATTTCTCCGAACATATAAGCTCATGAGAAACAATGACTAATAATGCAGATAGGAGAATACTGTTGCAGAAATCTACGTATATGCGAAGAATTCGATCACATGGGAATTGATTGAAGACTACAAAATTTTCCTGTGTTTTCCAAGCTGTTCTTTCCACTAGCACTCGCACTTTGAGCAGTAAGTAAGTCTTAGTTTCAATGAACCACAGAATCTTCAAGCCGTGGGAATAAATCACTTTTTTTATAAGAGATTTACTAATGGGAATAAATAGCTGAGATTACACAATTACACTAAGCAAACACACTCCCTTAGAAGTGTATCATTAAACCATTCAATTTGAATTTAGACCATGTTTCACTAGAAGGATATTAAATAGACATTGGCACTATTCTGTGTCAAAAGTATTTATATTCCTACTGAGGGGAAAAATGGATAGCATTCCCTACACCTTAAATTAATTCACGCATTTCTGTTAGAGCATCCCAAAACTACTACCATCCATGATCAAAAGTAAAAAAATTAACTTTCGTTCAGTCTTCCCGCATTACTAGTTATCATATTATTACTTGCATGTTGAATGGATTCACAGTATTCACCCAAAACATTGAGCCTTTTCAAATCAACTCTCATAGGATCGACAGTGTGTTACACAAGCTTGCATCATCTGAAACCACTGAAGGTTATGAAAGTTAAGCACTGACCCCAGATATTGAATCCCAGGCGGGACTGAATCTCTGGAAAGGATACCGTAGGATCACTGGAAGCACTGGTGCTTTTGATAAAAATGCACCTGTCTTGAATGGCAGGAGGAAGTCTCCATTTGTAGTTGTGCCTTCTGCAAAAGAAAATAAAAGGCAATAAACACTGAAATGTAATCAGGGCCAAATATATGCATAATAAATCCTAATGCTGTAGTTTCCAATAGATGGATTGGGAACCATCATAACTTTTAATGGAAACAAGAGAACTAAAGTATACAATAGGAACACAATTCTAAAAAATGATAGAAAGCTAAAGGAGCAGAAACTATCATTTGCTGCCAAGATTAAAAGTATTGAACCAAATGGCTCTTAAATCTACCACTGTCCTCTCACAATCTTTGAATGCCCTATTATTTAATGTTCTCGCCAAAAACATCACCAGGCATTTCTTTTTATAGATAAAAGCATTATATCAAAATTAACAGGAACATCCTCCAAATATCTAAGCTATGACCATAGAGACAGTTATTTGATCATAAGAGCAAGTGAGCAACATACCAATGCTACAATTAATCCAGTCCTACACTATACATACTGCTGACAATTCCATTGATGAAGCTAAAACTCAAAGAATACAGCAGAATTCCTGTCCGAAGATTTGCTAGTCTTTACTAACTAAAGAAGCCAGTCATAGTCAGATTATTATAGGTTTCCGTAACTGCAGGGTGGTAACTGGCGTGTAGATGCTCTTGAAGACGTATTTAAAACATTCTACCACAGGAATTCATTTTTTCTTTTAAGCACATTATGTAATATCATCATAACTGTTTCTTGCAAATGGAGTGCAATTTATTAGTAACTTCAATTTTCTCAAGATTCTATCGAAAAATAGTTACGCAATTTCTGAAAAACAGCAGAAATCATATGGATAACAATATGTGGCATAGAAAATTGATTACCAGGAAAAAGCATCATTATTGGAGCAGATTTGTCTTGATGAGCTTCTTTAACTCTTTCAGTCACAGCACCTGCAAGCAATTGAGGGATTAAAACAACAGATCACATGTATAAGCCCAACACAATAACAGAGGAGGCATAGTGTAAGAAGGTAAAGAGGAAATGAATAGAAATGCCCCAGCACGGCTGAAATAGGCTTCAAATTATGAACTGGTCCTTATTAGCTAACATGTATCAACAGTAAGAAGTCAAACATTCTTATTTTTTTTATTAGTAGATTGTTAGCCCATATTTTATAATCAATTCTTTGTATCCGAATATATGTCCTCTTGTCTTCACAAGTTGTCTTATATCATTAGTCATACAGCAGGAACCTAGATGTAAGATTGCTGCAAAGTTAGATCATTGGATTGACCTTCCTGAACCAAACAACCACAGGTGGGAGTCAGCTGAAGAAAAAAAGTTGCAACAATAAAGCGAGAACTTTCTGCATCTTCCCTTTTTCCATTCTTCCTCTCACCCTTCACGTCCCCTTAGCCCACATTGAGTCTTGAGAGCTCCTCTCCATGTGGAGCATTATAAGTTAAATAACTTGAAAACATTTTGAAATTTCAAAACAGTAGCCTTGCTTAATTTGGGTCTCTCGAAGAAGCATCTTGATTGGTATAAGTTAGAATATTGAAGTCAGTCAAAGCAAGTTATTATATAATAAAATTACTTTATTACCATTACATGACAGACTTCAGAATTTGATGCATTGTTCTTTGGTCCATAAAATTACAGTAATCCAAAACAGATCTTTTAAAAGTCCGATGCCCATCTTCAATAACAACTTCTAATCTTTCTTCTAAGAGTGGGTTAATATCTTTGTATTGTGGCCAAATATATACATATATATATATATTTATCTTATTCAGCAAATGCCAAAGTTTTCAGCATTTTTTTCCTTTCAACCATAGTTTCACCTTAAATCAGCAATTAATATCATGATGTGCAGTTACAATAAAAAGTATTCTTGGAAATTTAAAGAAATAAACACCAGAAAAGAAGCAAGGAAAAAAAGAGAGGCATTTTGAGTGATGTCCTTATCCTCCAATATAAAGAGCAGGAGTAAAGTACGTAGCCCATCTAAGTAGTACCTGAAACACCCTTGAAGTCAGCTGACCTTGTCTCCCGCTGAACATAAACACAACCAAGGCACTTGCTGCCAAAAACATGCCAAGAGAACTTTAAACAATTTTGCACCCATTCATGCTATTCCAGCAATAGAGAAAATATTACTCAAAAAGTGAAGAAGAAAATATTTAACTAAAGAAAGGCTACTTTTCAAGATAAGTATAAAAGAAAGACTACCAACAAGAAGATTAAGAAAAGCTAGTAAATGGCGCAAATCTTCAGCACATACTGATTAAAGAAAAGCATCCTTCTCCAAAATCATACAATAAAGCTGAATATGGGCGATTTCAGATACTTCAACTGAAAAACCATTAAACAAAAAGACAAAGAAGTAAAGCAAGGAGGAGAATATCTTCTCTAAGCAGACATGCTGCATACATAATGGGATATATAGGTTGCGATTCAACAAAATATGAATGTGACTTGCCCAGAAATACTAAAATGCCATGTTCTTCAAAATAGCTTGTAGGTTTGAAGAAAAGAGAAAATAAATACAAGGAAATGATTTCAAGAAACATCTCATGTCAAGCAAAGAAAAGAGTAATTTTTAGATTTCATGACTTAAAAAGAATTCTAAGTTTATGTACAAAAAAAGCAAAGGAAAATTGAATTAGCTTTGACTAGTTAAAACTTTAGAGAATTACTATTTAGTTTAACAGTATTCGGTATATTGTACCTTTCATATTATAGTTGCATTTATGCAATAATTACACTCAACTATTAAATTGTACAATCATGGAATTCATTACAAGAAAGCAAAAGACTTGAGGAAGTTCACATGAAGTGAACTAACCTGATGAGGCCAACTAGAGGAAGTTTAGCCACTGATCGCTTTAGCAATGCAATCCAGGATCACAAGCAAAAGATTCAGAACAAAAATGTATCAGTAAAAGCATCAAAATCTGTGAAAACATATCCATCCAATATGATGAAGCAAAGCATAAGAAATATGGGTTTTATTCAGCATGCCAAAAGAACAAACCTTAGCAACAAAGCCCGGGAAGAATAAAGACATGTGACACAATATGTCTATATAGGATACGTGGTTAGATATAATTGCCCCAGGTCTTTCAGGCTCTTCACACACATCTTTGCCCTGATTCTGCCCATGGAAAAAAACCAGAAAATTTGAAAGAAGTAAGAACAAACAAATCTCAGAACACAAATCTCGCAGGACCCACATGATTAAACAACGAGATAAAAAATATTCAAGCACAACATTCACTAATTCAGTACTGAAGAAATCGACTAATCTACAAAAATAATTCGGCAGTTACTAGGATGGTGTTGATTTATATAGCGTATAGAACAGAACGGTAATGTGATCCATATAACTTTCCTAGTCGCTTTCGTCCTGTTTTATCTTAAAGTGAATAATATAGCAGCTGGCAAATAAAACTGGCTTTCTACCTTTAGAATAAAATACAGTTTTGATTTTGCTCCATTTTCTCCATAAATTTCCGGCGTGATATTGAACCATTTTAAAAGTGGTAATAACGGCCTCTCCCCGTCCATCGGTAGTGCATGCCAAATTTAGTCTCTTGAATTTGGGTGATTATACTTTTTATACTTTTCAGTGATGAAAATCAAATGGAAGTCAAATTTGGTGGCCACAGAATTCGGGCATGTATTCTAAGGGACTCATCCCAAAAGCCACTTTTACAGAGCACAATAAAATCACAGAAAGAGAAAAGCATTGAGTACCAGAGCGGCAGATGACTTGTCGTCATTGTCAGTAATTCGGAACGTCTCATTGATCCAATAAAAACCGAAAACGAAAAGCATGATCCTGGAAATGAACTTCCCACACTGGACAACTACAGCCCTCCTCCAGCCGCCCATGTGCGCATAATCCTCCTGCTCACCGTCGTCCCGATTCGGCGCCGAGAACAGCGTGCAAATCCGGCATATCACGTAGTACAAAAGCAGCAGACTGATGGCGAGGACCACGCGTATCGGCACCAGGATCACCCACGAGATGGCAAGCAGGACCTTCTCCTCCAAGGACAGCTCGCCTCGTCCCATTGGTCCATACGCGTCATGTCGAACAAAAGCAGCGAACTTCTTCTCCAGCTCCTCGGAGCTCTCGTTGGAAATAGGGATGGAGGAGGAGGAGGAGGAGGACTCAGGCTTGAGGAGCGGGCGGTCATCTTTGGTGGAGCCCTCGTAGTCGATGGATTTGGATCGTTCGGATAGCTCGGGCTTGGGTTGTTGTTGGCCTTGAGTAGGATGGAGGTCTTTAAGTTGGGTCTCCATGTTTTCGAAGCCCGAATCACCGGACTGCCATTGTTTTCACAGGGAGAGTTGTTTGGGGGAGGAACATCTACCAAAGATCAGGAGGAGGGAGTTGCTGTAGTTCTGGAAAGGTATCATGATTGGGCTTGAGTCAGCAGTTTGTGGTGCCAGTTAGAGCATTGCCAAGTCCAAACTTTAGTTAGAATGTTGTATTTTAACTATAATATGAATCTCTAGTTAAATTATTCCACACTAGTTATTTCCAAGTTTAAAAAATAATATAATATTATTTATTTTAATAATATTTGATAATTTTTTTTCTTTTAATATTTTATAAATACACTACATAACATTAGACTATCTATCTTAAAGTTTAAATAATAATAAAATATTCTATATTTTAATAATATATATTTTAAATATTTTATAAATACACTTCTTATATTAGTTAATAACTTTATTAAATAATATATTATTTAACTATTTAACTACAAATTATTATAAATATACTATTTTTTCTCTCAACTTAATTAATCAATAAATATATTTTACCAACCATTCACCCAACATAATAAACAATAGTCATGTTGTAAAAATAGTTGACAACAGAAACAATAAATATAAATGTATAAAATAACACTAACATCTATAATACTCTATTTGCATATTTCCAATAAATCATGATAGAAAATTAATGAAAAAGAGAGAGAAACTGATTAAGAAGAATTGAGGGATCAGTAGCAGAAGGCAAGGGTATAGGCTAAGAATCGTTCTAAAAGGTTGAAATGAACTATGGTTTACAGCTAAAAGGTTGCTGTGTCTTTGGCTTGATGTTACTCTGAGATGAGATTTTGCTTTTCATTATATAACATTTGACGCTGTGTTTCAAAAATTTCCATCCATATAAAGCTTTACACAATTGATGTATTGCCAAATGTTACCTTGTAAACAGGTCCATATCCACCTTCTCCAAGCTTATTCTCACTTGAAAAGTCATTTGTAGCTGCTCTAATGGAACTATAGCTGAATACTTGCAGATTAGATGCGTTGCTATTAAAATCTTCAGCAGATGACATATTATTTTTGACTTTATGCAAGAATCTTTTCACACTATCTATTGAACCTGTAACCAAAAACAAAAAGACGGGCCAAAAATGTTTAGTAATTCCACCTCATAACTATGTGGATGTTGTTCTATTCATTTCATGGTTAATGGTGATCTCAGAGTAGGAAAAATTACCTCTCCCCTGAAAGTAACACGCAATAGTGCTTATTAATATCACAGCGGCAAAAGCAGCAGAGATAATTATCAACAATGACGTTCTCTTATTCTGTTGATCTTCATCTTCCACTTGAGCTGCAAAGGTAGTTGGATGATATTAGAATGTCCAACAAAATTCTTTAGGTTTCTTTCCTTTAAGCATGCATAATATGTGAAAATGACCACAAGTAGATAAGAACGAACTAAGAGTACATAGTGTTGACCAAATCCAGAAACAGGCTCCTTTGCCCCCAAGATAGCAGAAATCTTGTTATGGCATAAAACCAAAATTTAAGTTTGGAGGCAAGATAGAGGAATCAGCATTTTTACTGGCTTCACTTCAGTTCTTATGCATCAATCTCCTAATGTGGCAAGTACAAGCTCAATGTGTTGGAAAACAATAGAGCAAGAGAACGGAAAAATTAAGGAGATAGGAGGTCTAAGTGGTTGGAGCAATTGGCCTACATCCACGAAATCAAAGTCTGCTATAATCGTTTTACTTCATTAACCACTCTCAAATACAGATACATGGTAACCAATTAAGGAGAAGAAAGAAGTGTTGGATAAGGTAAAGAAAATGATGCGCCGTTGCAATAAAAAATTGAAAAAAAAAATCATTGTGACACCTTGGTTGATGGCTCATTGGTGGGTTTAAACAAGAAATGAATCCAGACCACGGATTCTCTTTTGCTTAAACTAAAGAACAATTGTAACGATGTTCGTTTTTGTTCCTCAATACAAAGGAATAAAAGAAAAAGACCACATGGAATCTAAGAAGTACTATGTAAATATGTAAATGTAACCAACCTGCTGCTCTAGAAAACACCCAATTGTCGTCATTGCCGACTAGAAACACGTTGTAAACAAGCAGACCCTTTTGCTTTGCATAAGAAACTTTAGCTCTAATAGCCTCCAATTGGGTAAATCACTGAACCCAAAGCTGGCACACGATTGCCGGCCATGACCAGGAGTAACTCTGGATTGCTTGAATTTTTTGCCTCAGAATTTACAGCAACTCGCCACTCGTCCAAAAGGGTACCGAAGTTGGCCATGTCCGAGCTACTTCCGGTTGGCAAAACCCCACAAAGGTCTAAACCTTGAAACCCATAAAGCCTAGCTGTTTCTATGGAAGACTGAACGAAAGAATTTCTATAAGAGGACTGGTTTATCATAGAGAAGAAGTTTAACATTTGCTCTCTGCCGACCCATATCGAAAGCGCATATAAGGTGCGTGAAAAGCTTAGAATTTATATCGGAAATGACGGTTTCGCCACCCGAATAATAGTAGCTGGCTCTGACCCATGATTGTGGGGTTGTACAGTGGCATTTGAGAGGGAGATAGAGGAGGATGAGGAGGAAGTGGGCGGACAGTTTGGACGACATAGACGACAGAGAGACGGGAGAAACTTGGGTCGGAGAAGGGAATGCCGTTTCGGGAAGGAGAAACGAAAGAAAAACTCAGTGGAGGGTTTCGGGACAGAGAAGGGAGAAACCGAGGGAAAGAGGAAGCGGGAGGGGGTGAAATGATAAAATAATGTTTTGGTCCGTGTACAGCAGCTCGCCAAACATAGAGAGGAGTTAAGATTTACTGTAGCGTTATTGTTAAACTTTTCCAATTTGGTTAGGTCGATGTAGATAATTTTTGAAGTATTTTGTTTTAAATTGGACTTGTATTGGCAAATGGCTAGCCTATTACCAATGCTCTTACAGGAAGTAGCTAGCGTTCAAGTAGGGGTGCTACCCGCACCATACGGTGCGGGGTAGCCCCCCTGCCCCCGCATGGGGCGGATGGGGAAAATCTTCCCCGTCCCCCACCCCCGGTGTGCGGGGGCAGGGTACCCCATCCCGCATGACGGGGTACGGGGTGGGGGGCAATTCGTCCGGCCCCCCGCATCTCCCTTCTGGGCCGAAAATGGCCCAGAATCAATTTCTAGGCCATTTTGGGCTCAGAAACCTCAGCAATGGGCCAAAATGGCCCACAAGTATGTATTTTAGGCCCAAAAAAAGCTTGTAGGCCATTTTCATTTTTCAGCCCATAAAATTATAAGTAAAAAGGAAAAAAAAAATTTAAAAACCAAATTAAAAAAAAATATTATGAATGGTAATTGATTTTATGGCTAATAAAAGTTACTAGTCTAAGAGTCTAATACGTAATAAACTAATAATAATAACTAAGCTATTACAAAATTGAAAGGCTAAACAATTACAAGCATAAAAGTGTCCAAAGGACATTGTATCAACATTACAAGTTATTGAATACAAAATTTGAACAAATAATTAAAAATTGAATATTCTAAAGAGGCTTGTCAGCTGTGGCTTGTCTTTGAGTCAAGGGGTGTGACAGTTGGGGCGGCCCGGGCTTGAGCACATTTTTATGTTGCAGAGGTGATAGACGTCTCATGTGTTACTACAAAAATTAATATTAAAATTAATAACGATGAAATGGAAATGAATATAAATAAATTAAAATAATAAAATAAAAAACAATTACCAGGTGGTCCAAATCCAGACTGATCACCACCTTCATCGGTCTCCTTAAAATCTAAAATATCCGGAATATGAATATCCTTTCCTATCGTCCAACTCTGTGTGCATATCAATGCCTCTACAGTTGTAGAAGACAATGAACTACGGAAAAGATCCAATATACGACCTCCGGTACTAAAGGCTGACTCTGAAGCAACGGTGCTAATAGGGATGGCCAAAATACAGCGGGCAATCTCAGAAATGATGGGATATTTCTTTGAGGCATTCTTCCACCATCCTAATATATCGAAATGATCATCATCATCTTGGACCATATCCGCTGACAAATACTTGTCTAACTCAAAAACGACCTCTGTAGATTGATGGACTAGTGTAGGATTCTGTGCGAGGGTCTTAGTCCACGGCATTCTGCGCTTCTTTGTAGGAGGCCCGGTCACTGTGTCTGTAAAAGGCGTTAGGGCCGGTGTATGTGTCTTCGATGTAGTACCACCCTTAATTGCCACAAACTCGTCATACAATTTTTTCAGGGTATCTCGAGCAAATTCACCAATAATTTCAGTCCATACCTGATCGTGAACAAGTCCCAACCCATATAACAAGCCTAAAACTTTCAGACGGGGATCAAGAATAACAGCCACATATAAGAAAATATTCATCCTAGTCAAATCTCCCCAATACTTGTTATATTTTAACATCATGGTCACTGCCATCCCCCTCATCCTTTCATTGGAACCCCTACGCATATCTTCTAATTCTTCTTTTACCCTACATATTTGTTGACAAAAGCCCATGGGATGTAGGGTACAAAGAACCAGATATATTCAATGTGACATCATAAAATAATCCAAGAAAATCAACGAAAGTAGAAACTACCACCCAATCATCATCATTAGGCTTTCGTGATCCCCCGTGCTCATCAAAGTATTTGACATATTGGATGTCTTCATCACCCAATAATTGAAAGGCTGCCTTATATTCTTGGGCCGCCTCCAACATCAAGAAGGTTGAGTTCCATCTGGTAGGAACATCAGTACAAAAACCCTTCTTCGATGTTATGCCCGCAACCTTTGCAGCAAATTTGAATTTCTCCAATCTAGAAGGAGAAGACCTCACCCATTTCACAACCATTCTAACTCGTGCAACCGAGTCATCAACATCTTTCAACCCCTCAGTCACAATTAAATTCAAAATATGTGCAGCACATCTAACATGCAAGTATTCACCATCCAAGAATGTCTTATTTGCATCTTTAAGATAATTCTTTAGATATCCCAATGCGACATCATTAGACAACGCATTATCAACTAACACAGACAAAACCTTTTCCAACCCCCACTCCTTTATTGCGGCCTCCAAGGCCTTCCCAATCGTCTCACCCTTATGATCAGTTATTTGACAAAATTTAATAATCTTTTTGTGCAGAAGCCAATCAGCATCAACAAAATGCACAATCAACGACATTTAATTCATATTTTGGATTGAAGTCCAAGTATCGGTAGTGAGGCAAACTACCAAACCTGTCAATTGCCCCCTCAAAACATCTTTATCACGGAGGTACATCTTCTTAATATCCTTTGCCACAGTGTGACGAGAAGGAATTACAAATCTCGGTTCCAACTCTTGGACAAATTCTTGGAACCCTTTACCCTTCACAAACTGAAAAGGTAGCTCGTCCATGACAATCATACGAGCTAACTTCCTTCTACACTCATGTTGGCCCCCCGACCCCACTACTCCCATCCGCCATTTTAAAATCTAGTCTAGATTGACCCTTCTCTACTAAGGATTTTAAAATTGGACTCTTCTTGCATTGTTCCTCTAGATGGACCTTCAGCTGGGATGTACCATGTTTCTTATAGTGACATCCATACATTTTTCCACAGTGATTACATTTAGCTTGTGGGTTGTTGGGGTCACCACCCTCTAGTTTGTAAAGTGTTGCCAAACTATGGATACAGGTTTCTTGCCCTGTGTGGGCTTCGGAGCAAGGCAAGGTGTACTCGTTATAGGGGTAGGAGTAGGGTTAGTTTCTGGGTTAGGGGTGTTGGCTAGGGAAGGCGAGCTATCACTAAAATCCGAAGACATTCCTGATTCTCCAACAAAAAAAAATAAAAATAAAATTCAAAGTGCAATCCAACACAATCAGGGCAAACTGCATACAAAACCAAATACATCAAAAATTAAAGTTTATATATATATACACTATATAAATTTCAAACTAAACTAAACTTTATAAGATTTTGTGATAAAATTAATATTTTTTATAATTTCTTATTTGATTGAGGATATGCCAATGATTATAAAAAAAAAATACTTGATTAAAAATCTTATAAGTTTCAGTAATGCAAAACAATCAAACTCTAACCATTCAAGAGAGAAAAAGAATAAGATCATTAGGAATAATGTTATTTGTCATCTTAAATCTTATCATCTCATAATACATCATTAGATGATGAGATGGGTTTCGAGAGAATGGACAATTTGAGGATTTTGTTATGTATTTTCGCACATGATGAGATGAGTTCCAATCCGATGGTCAATTATCAATTTAGGGGTTTCATGATGATTGAAACCCCTAATTCAATTTGGGGGTTTCAATCAATGAAACCCCATAAAAAAATTAGGATTTCGGATTGGAACCCCAAATTAGGGTTCCAATCCGAAATCCTAAGTGAAATTAGGGGTTTCAATAGTTGAAACCCCTAAATCAAATTAGGGTTTCAGATTGGAACCCTAATTTAATTTAGGGTCCCAATCCGAAACCCTAACCCCTAAATTGATTTAAGGGTTTCATGATTTGAAACCCCTAAATCAATTTAGGGGTTAGGGTTTCAATGAAATTTACAAAAAAAAAAAAAAAAACAATCCAATGAATCCAAAAAAAAAACCAATCCGAAACAATCACACGAATCCACAGCACACAATTCACAAATCTCATCCTCCATCTCCGATTCAACCCCATCCTTCCTCCAATCTCCGATCAAAACTCAAAAATAAAAATAAAAATAAAAAAATCAACGGAGAAAATAAAAAGAGGAGGAGAAAATTTACCGTGCGGCATGCGTCCGGCGTCGTGCGTCGTGCAAGAGAGATGGAGGAGGGAATACGGCGTGCGGTGGACGGACTGGTTCTGGGGGGAGTCCATTTCCGTCCCCCGCCTCCGCTGGGGGTGGCCATGCGGACCCCACCCCGGCCCTAACGGAGCGGACGACCCGCCCCGCCCTATGCGGGGGCGGGGCGAACGAGGCGGGGCAGCGGGTTCCGGGGCCCCGTTGCCCACCCCTACGTTCAAGTTAGCAAATGCCGTTGGTTTCTTTGTTTTTTTTTTATTCCTTTAAATCTAATCCAACCGAATTTATCAATTATCAGAGATAATTTATAAAATAAAAAAATAAAATATGTGAGTATTATATTTATCCATTTTTAAAAAATTGATACGTATATATTTTAAGATTATAAATATTATGTTTAATTAAAAAATTTATAAAGCAGCCGATTTTATTTTCTACACCACACAACGGCACTGATTTAATTTTGTCAATGTCACGGTTCAACAAATCAGAGTTGCAACACCAGTCATTTTTCTCCCACACATCTTCCTTCCCTCCGATCCTCTCTCATCTTGGCTTCAACAAGCTTGTCATTGCCGCTCCTTTTGTTTTCTACTCTACTGCCTACAGTCTAAACCCAGTCCCTACACTCTCTTGGCTCCAGTGGCGGAGCCAGAAATTTAATCTAGGAAGACCAAACAAAAAATTATAACAATAAACATGAAATCTTTTTTCCTATTTTTATATAATTTTTTTTTACGATATATAATAATCTAATAGAAAAATTTACAATAAAAATAAATTACGTTTAATACAACCTATGTATTAAAAAAATATTTGACCTGTCAAAAATAATATATTATTAAAATAATATTATAAAGACATTCATACAAATATATTAAATAAAAGAAATACAGAGTGTCTAAAATTGTAATTTATGTTCTTTTAAACAAACAAAATCATTTCCAGTTTTTAGAAATCAGGAAACTGTAAATGAGTCCATTGCGCCTCACAATCAAGCAGGTAAAGCGTATGTTTCTTTTCTTCATTTTGATGTTGGAAAATGGAAAAAATAAAATGTGAAGTATGATGTGTTGTGCTGTGTGCGAAAGAAATGCCAGTCTGTAAATGGTAGATTGTCGTAAGCCATAACTTGGAGATTGAAATGTTTTGGACAATCGAAAGAGGTAAGATCTATTACTGGTTATAGTTAGAATTTTTTAAAAAGATTTTATTTATAAGAAAAATATGTATTTTATTTTATATGAGATATGTTTTATTTATTTTATTTTTATATCATATTAAATTTTATAAAAGAGTCAAAATAATTTTTAGAGGGGCCAATACATGATAAATTAATATTATTTTATCAAATCAAAAAAATTAAGATATATCTTCTTCTTTTTTTTTCAAATTTCTTGAGGGGCCATGGCCACCTACCCCAACGTGGCTCTACTTAGCTCCTTCCGATTCCTGCATCTCTTGCTCCGTCCCAACTCCCAAGCCACCTTTAAGAACACATTGTTCCTGGCCTCACTGTTGACGACTATCTCCGAAAGCTTTGCTTCCAGTACTAGGAATGAGACAAGACGTTGAGCCTAGGCCGATGCATCACCATCACCTCCGAAAGGTCCAAGAACGGATTCTACACAACATTTGTTTCTCTCAATTTTGTTTAGTTGCGAGGAAAAACTAAGATAAACAGTGTATTACGGTTTCTTGCTTAGCAGCTTAGAAATTGGAAAAAAATAAATAAATTAAATGCTAATATTAGTATATGATATCTTATTATATGATATATTTTGATCGGCGTATTTATAACCTCTAAGAATTATTAAATCAAATTATCAAAATGCTTAATATTTTCACTAAATGAGAATTATTCATTTCAAATAAAATAGAGATAAGTTACTCACCAATTGCAATAGTTTCTCTACCCTTTTTGCCCCCTTGAACTTCATATTAAAATATTATGAACATTCTTCTTAGTCCCAAATAATTAAGTAACCTCCTCTAAATCCAAAAAAAATAAAAGCAAACTATCTCGTCTCATATAATTATTACAATTTTTCCAAACTCTCATACAAAATATAATAAATAATTCAACTTTTCAAATTTAAAACAAAAATAATTTTAAAAAATTATATTATAACAATATTTTATTCAACTTTCAATCAAATATCTCATCTTATCTGAACTGCGTAACCAAAAAACCCTAATGTTTTCTTTATTCTCCATCATGTCCTCCATTTTAAAGGAAAATATTGAATATACTAAATTTTTAGTATGGATTATGTCATCTTTCACTATCATAGGCATGCTTCATTTATCCCATACCATAGTTTATATGATATGTAATGTGTCAAGTTTATTTTACAAAAAATATATATAATAATTTAATATATCACATCGAATTATATTAATTTATAAGATAGTATTTTTATTCTATTATGGTGCAAATATTTTCTTAATGAAAAAGCTTTATGGGTTTTTTTGTATATTAAAGTATGCTTATAGTAATGTGAAATGTTTGGTTCACAAAAATATCTCATAAAAATAAACTCTTAAGTTAACGTAGTTTGTTATGATTGTTATAATACATCTAATGCATCCTATTTAGTTATATCAACGAAATTTACTTATGTGAAAATCTATTTAGTAATTTTGGATTTGATATGAACTGCACGTTGATTTGCTTAAAAGCATGTCTGGATTTTAAACCAATTCACACCCATCATCATCGATGATGATGATAGGCACACGACTATTTTGATAATTTTTTAATATAATTATATTTTAAATGAAGAATATTTTTATAAAATAAATTATAAAATTAACATAATTTTATATAAATATCTCTATTTTAAAATATAATTGTAAAAAAATAATAAAAAGAGTTATACATATAAAAAAAAATGCTAATATGCCCAATGCATTTGACTGGTACTAGTAACCAATAATGCATTTTAATGTATTTTTAATAATTTTGTTACGTACAGTTATTTTTATATTATTTTTATATATTTTACTGATATGACAGAACTTAACATTTATTTTATATTAAAAAAATGATATAACTAATCATATCAGTAAAATATATTAAATAATTGTACATAAGATTTTTATTTTTTAATATTTAAAAATAAATATAAACATACTAACAGTTACTTACATTGATCTAAATACATCGTCACTCTAGCCTACCATATTTATATATGACAAAAGTCCCTGTACCGCCTGGGCGGTATTACCAAGTGTACCGTTCAATAAAAAAATTATTTTTTTACTTAATAATTATTAAGAAATTGATTAAAAATAAAAAAACCCAACTAGACTGTGCACCCAGCGGTACGACGCAGGCGGCATAGTAGCCGCACCCTTTGTATATATCATTATCCCAAAAAACGAAAACATGCCACGAAGTGGCAGCCACATGACCCAAACAAGAAGGAAAGAGAATCGGGTTGTTCAACAGATACGGATAAGACCGGACCCATCCATGCAGACAGCAGAGACTGGTCTCACCACGCAAAACTCAAAAAGTCTCCATAACTTGCGACGACTGTTTCATATTATTATTCTCTTCTGTCGTTTATGCATGAAAATGGCATGTCGGTCCACGCCATTCTAAGGCCAGCACTTTAGATGGGCCCCAAAATGATTAAGAGAGTTAGGATCCATCCAAAACTACATATGTTTTTCAGGTAGCTATCTGTTTGATCTCTTTGTTGAAGTGGTGACTCAACACGAAATCAATTCGAAATAAATTTCAAATAAACAGTTTTAAATTTGATGTAAATGAATTTAGATCAAAACACATAATTAATAAATGAGTTAATTACGAGTTATCTCGTGATGTTTAGTTTTAATGCCTTTAGTGTTGTTAATTTGTAATATTAATATTAGTATTTTACTATTTAGTAATTAGTATTTCAAATTATTAAATTTTTTTGTTAATATATAATTTTATTTTATGGAAATATTAATTTTCTTAAATATTGTTGGTTTTGATATTAATCATAAAATATTTCATCATGAATCGAATTATAATTGTTAATAATTTATATATTTATCATGAAATTATATCAATCGAGTCAAAATATATATGGATTAGTTCAACCCATCTATATGAAACGGATTAACACTAGTTACATGGATTGTATTCAAGTTAACTCAATAAAAATATTTATATAAATCGTGTTATGGTTTTAGAATCTGACCTGCTTGATGGGTTGTGTTCAAGTTGATCCATATAATTTGAAATAATCATGATTTGAAGCGATACAAACACGTCCCGCAAATAAGAATTTCAACCCCACAGTAATTCACCAGGTGAGACTTTGTTAAAACACCCCCAAACAATTATGTTTTTAAAGTTTTTATCACCTATATAAAAAAGAATAAAACAAAGTTCGAAGTTTGAATCACAATCTGATAAGACAAGTTTGGTTCAAAGATACACAATTCACAGTGAAATGAAATTGAGTCACAACTGCAAAATGCAGTGGAATCCCAAGCTGAGTAAACCATGAACCATCAGAATCTCTATTTTCATCTATTTTTTCCCATAACCGAGATAGGCATTCAACCAGCTGAACTAGTTCTTAGCTTTCCCACTTCCAAGTGTGAGCTCCAGATCATCCAATCCCACATCATGAATCCTCTCTCCGACCCATGGCTTAACCCGTCCAACCCCAAAGTCGAACTCTGTACCTCTTCCCCTCTCATTGATCACATTGGGAACAGTTTGCAGAGTAGGAGGCTTCATTAGGTTAAATGTTGGAGAGGTTGGCACTGCTGCTGCAGAGAGCTTAAACGCTTGGAAGTTCATCCATTGGCAAGCATCCATGGTGGGTGAATCGGACTCATTGCATTCCGGTATAGTAGCCGGTGTATGAAAGTGACGGTGAGTTGGGCTTGCAGGGGCAGAAATAGCGTCAAACGGGTAATTAAAAGAGGCCATGGATGCTTTGGCAATGGACTCCCAGTTTGGGATTGGCTTAGGATTTCTTGAAGTTGGTGATGAGAGAGGAGGGGTTACAGGGGCGCTGTTTGAGATCCGAAGAGGAGGGAGAGACGAAGGAATGGCATTTCGGATAAAGGGAACGAGTATAGACGAATTGTTGGCATCATTGCGAGACGGGCTAGGGAAGGACGAGGAGGAGGGACTGACTTGGTAAGATGGGATTGGGCTTGGAAAGGCAGAAGACAAAGGACTGGGATTTTGAGAAGAGTATGGGGTGATTTTGGTTGAGGTGCCTGCCATATCGCTTAGGGGCCGTTTGCATCCCTGTATTATTCCAAAGTGAGGAAAAAATTAATAGCTGATCGTAGATATTACGCAAGTGTTAAAATAATAAAAATCTCTTTACAATTTAAGTAGTAGCCAATCATCTAAAAGACTGCTGGACATAGGGGCCATACTATATTGAAGATCATTGTTGTAGCCAAAATAAAACCATGGTATAAATGAAATAGTTCAAAACATTAAATCAAAAGCCAGAAATACATTAGGCAGACTCAGAGATTTACACTAAATCGAACATGTGCACAAGATAAGAATGCTAAACCTCTTCTCTTACAACCAAATTGTTATTCAGTTAACTAAGTGTAAATCGAAATTCTTATTGTCTGATAAGTACACGCTTACCACTAAGACACATCTCTTAACATCCCATAAGTAGCAGAATCATATGTAAACATGAATCAAGAAAGAAACGGAAGTCTAGTTCGCATAAATTTGAGGTTAAGCTCTTGTCAGTAAAATTTATCTCCAAAAATTATTAATAGCTTCTTTGACTACGTTTTCCTTTCTAAAAATCTTTATTGGTACAGAGGGATGGTTAATCCACAAGCTGTAAACTGATGTGCTATGAATCTGTCACTTGTTCAGTAGTCAAAATTCGCTCCCCTATGAAGAGTGAAGGAACATTTAGTCATTTAGTGGGGGAAAAAAACTAAGCTCAAAGAATGGTATTTTACTGGTAAAATCAGGCATTGCAGATTCATACTAATTGAATTAATAATAATCTGGGAGGTTCTCACTGATTTGGAGACTCCCAGATCAAATCCCAGATAGCCCCAGAAACAAGTTGAATCCAACTAATATAACCCATTCGCTCCCAAATCATGATCTAACTATAAAACAGACAACCGGAATGCATGGCATTTATATAGATCTAACACAAACGAAATAAGCCCACAAAAAGAAAAAAGAAAGAAAAACAGACGCGGAGAAAAATATTGGCGAGGAAGAAAAAAGACGAAAAAAGTAAAAGGCAGGGTTTTGGGGTTGGAGGGGAGGGGAGATTACCTTGCGATAGGTGGTGCCGTCTTCTTCGACGGTCCAGCCAGCTTCGGCGCAGAGAGCCTTCAAGACCTCGTTGTTGTCGCAATGTTTGGGCAAATTGTAGTTACCCTGAGCTCTCAGCCCAGTGTAAATCTTCGCAGCTATGGCTCTCCTCCTCCTTTCTCTCCTCCGGTTGTTCTCTCTCTCCCTCCATGACGGCTTCCTCCTTGACATCGTAGCTGACGTCGCCCCGTCTGACGTCATTTCCCGGCGAACCCTTTCTCTCTAATCTCTCTCTAAATCTCAGTGTCTTGGGAAAGCGTGGGTGGTGCGTCCCAGGTGATCAAAACCCAGTTGAGAGAGAGAGAGAGAGAGAGAGAGATGTGCTCACGAGGAATACGCTTGCCTTTCTTCTTCTTCTTCGCTGAATGCGTGGAAGAATCACTCTCTTCTTTTTAATATTTTTGGAAGGGCATCAGCATTCAGCCATCAGAGCATATTTATTAATTGTTTTTGCCTTTTTCTTTCTTCGACAAACACTGTAATAGTGTACTGTACTGAATTCTGTATTTTTGTTGTTTTAAAATATAAATTACTATTAAGGTTTATTTATATATTTGCAGCCGAATGAGTAATAATATTATATATAATCGTAAAATATATTAAAATTTTATAATTTTTTTTTAAAATTTATTATTATAAGATAAGTTTTTTTTATATGGATTTTTTTTTATAAAGAGATTCGTAGTACTCTTAATTTTTTTAAGCTTTTATGTTAAATACCGAAAGATTAATTATTCGTACAAATTATAAATATATAAATTTTACATAAGTTTATTACAAAAATGTGAACCCGACAACAAAAATTATAAAAAATATATATATATTTTTATGATCCTTATATGAAAACTTTATTAATTCTTCAAGAAAATTTTTTTGTTGTTATACATAACTGTTACGTTGGATTATAACCAATTAAAAGAAGACATATATTATATTAATAATTTTGAAAAAATAAATATCAGTTTGAAATAAAACCAATTTGAAGCTTCTTAAAGCACAAGTACAATTATATAAGCCTTACATAAGTACAATTTGCTAGCAGTAACAATGGTTTGACCGACAACATTTTTTTTTTTCCTTTTACAAATTTTTTAAATATCTTTAAATATTTTTTTAAAAATACATAAATTTATTAATAATCACGTCTTTAGTCATTAAAAAAGATTTTAAAAAAATATCGGTCAAACCATTGGTTCATTTAATATTTCTGGTGAAAAAAATTACTTTTAAAATTCTCGCCTAAATTTAAAAATCTTAAATAGAAGAAAAATAAACATATGAAATTAGTTCTATATATTCTATTACTTATGTAAATTTTTTAAATAATATTAAATTCTTTTTAAATATTGATTTGAGGAGATCCTAATTCCCAATTTCCCATATCTATATTTCCATTGCACTAAAGTTTCAGATAAGAAAAATTATATTCTATCATTTTGACACATCATATATTATTTTTATTTTTATTTTTTTCTTTTATTAAATGTATAGTTTATGAATTATGAATAGAAAATTTTAATTAGTTTAAGAAAAATAAAATAAATAAATTTAAAAAATATATAAATTATATATAATATAAAAAATAAAAATAAATATAATATACTAGTAGCGTAACTCTTTATATAATCATAAGATAACCCAATTATTACAGGGAGTGGGACCCGCAAAAGGACCGGCCGTTTTATCAGCGTCACTTTCTTTCTTTTGTCTTTTTGGAGTCAAAGAAAGATCGATAATGAGAAAAAGTTACAGAACTTTGGGCCTCTCTGATGCAGTGGAATAGGCCCGGCCCAACCCAAATCCACGCTCCCTCATTTAGAATAAGTTGAATATCACTTATAACTTTTGCACTTCTCTGTTGATTAACGCTATGAGAAAATCTTTGGAAAGGTCTGGTGTTAAACCTCAAATATCACCTTCCAATGAGGTGGTGCTATGTGGTCATTGCATTTGATTAAGAATGGACCACACAGTGACACACACTGAATCGCAGGCTGCATATACAGAGACTCTTTCCCAAGACCATCGTCCAAGACCCTCCCATCTCCGAGACCCTCTACCAAAACCTTCGAAGAATTCAAACAGATGAGTGAGAAGAGGGAATTTACACCCCTCCAATGGTCTCGCGACGCATCACGATTTTAAGAAGGGAAATAATAGAACCAATCTAGAGAATCATATCCATACAATCCCCCGTCCCCTCTTCCTTTATTAAGCCCGGGTCACAATGTTTTAAATATCATATCGGATGTCGTTCAAAATACTGAAACGAAATATTTCGATATAGGTATCGTTTCAGGATAATCGATATATAAATAAATTATATATATTAATTATATTTTAAAATAAGAATCTATATATGAATAAATTATATATAAATATATATATATATATAAATTATAAATATATTAGTTTGAATTATGAGTCAAAAAATAAATTTGTAATTTGAAGAAATGAAAAAAATAAAAAAGAAGTAAAGTCAAAATACCAGTGCATGTATTTGGACCAGTATAAAATAGATACAATTTCTATACTGGACTAATGACTGGAATGGCATGCATCGACCGGTACAATACGAAATAAAAAACAATACTTGGTCGTGCTCTCTCTCTCCCCTCAAGGCACCTTCTAAGAAGAAATGGGTTATAACAAAAAGACAAAGAAGAGGCAATAAAAACCCATCAAAATGAAATTTGAGTTCGGTTCGATAATTCAAAGCATTTCTTTCGTTTCATTTTATCTTATTTAATTATTATAATTTTTATANTTTAAAGATTCACAAGATTTATATATTTAGAATTTGTATATATCATTATTCTAAATTATATACCGTTGAAGTTCATGACTTCATGTGGCATTTGCAAAAGAAGGAATAACAAATACGAGAAATGATATTTAAAGTTATGAGTTACGTAGATATTGTGTATTTATTTTAAAAAAATAAATAAATATAAGATTTATAAAAAAAATTAACTATTTAATAATCAATTTGTCATTATTAAAAAGTTAATAATCGTATAGCATTAAAAATTAACATTATGTGTCCCACTTTTTTATTTTTTAAAATGTACAATACTTACGGAACCAGTCATATAGCATGAAAGTGTAGCTACTAGCCAGATGAGTGTCACACCCACTAGTAACAATAAGACACGTTGAAACTCTAGGAAAAAGAGGAAAAGAGGTACGTGCAGTGCATGCCGCCCACCTTTTGTGTCGCTCTCTCCTACCTCTCAAAAATTTAAAAAGGTTAAATTTTTCTTGGGCTTTCTAATGCAGTGTTTGGTCTGTAGCGCTGCGATTTTGAATCTCATGCCGAAAATCTAGTTTCCTTGCAAATTTTGTTATAGACAATGATTTAGAAATCTTTGCAACACAATATTTTTGTGTGATTGTGTTTTTGGCTAATGGGTTTGTCATTGTAATGTGATTGTTATTTAATCTCTTCGATTTTTATTGCGGATTTGGGCGCTGCAATTTTGAGCTTTTATTGCAAATTATTTTAGGGTTGGACTGCTACAGATTCGGCTTCGGAGAGAGGGTAATAGTAGGGAGAGAGGGTCACAACAATGGAATTAGAGAAATACTAGGAGCCGGATGGGTGTTGAGCCAAGATTTAGACTATCTAATGACATTGTGACACGTATACTTTTATAGAAGAAAAAATGGAATCGACTCTAGGTAAGACTCTCCCCACAAACCTACACCGTCGTGCTCTCTCTCTCTCCCCTCTCTTGCTCCCTTCTCTCTCTCTCTCGCCGCAAGACTGAAAAATTTTCATTCCTCTCTCTCTTTCTCCTCTCAAGACGACTCAATAAAAGTCGTTCATTGTATTCCAAGAGTAGATGCGTCTAATTATTTTGAACATGAAAAGGTTTTCAAAGGGGTTCTAATCTTATGAGTCTAGTTGGCTTGAAGTCGAGAGAAAGAGATAAGACAAAAAGCTCTAATTCAGCCACACGCAGTAGATCTAGAGGTCATAGACCAGAAAAAATTTGTATTCGTCACTGGAAGTTTAGACACAAATCTTGGAACTATTCCCGTCCATGGTCTGCAGAAAAGACTTCTTGATGCTTCCAATTCTACTATTTCTCCAAAACTCTCTCTCGTTAAACTATTTATTATATTTTATATAAAAATTATAATAATTAAATAAGATCATATCCATACAATCCCCCGTCCCCTCTCCCTCTCTCTATTAAGCCGAGGTCACAATGTTTTAAATTTCGTTCAAAATACTAAAACGAAATATTTCGATATCGATATCGTTTCGAGATAATCGATATATAAATAAATTATATATATTAATTATATTCTAAAATAATAATCTATATATGAATAAATTATATATAAATACACATATATAAATTATAAATAGACTGGTTTGAATTATGAGTCAAAAAATAAATTTGTAGCTAAAAAAAAAAAAAAAAAAAAGTAAAGTCAAAATACCGGCCGGTATAAGCCGAAATATTGGTCAATATAACATATATTTGGACCAATATAAAATAGATATAATTTCTATACCGAACTAATGACTAGTATAGCATGCATCGCCGGTACGATACGAAATTAAAAACAATAGTTGGTCGTGCTCTCTCTCTCTCCCCTCAAGCCGCACCTTCTAAGAAGAAATGGGTTATAACAAAAAGACAAAGAAGAGGCAATAAAAACCCATCAAAATGAAATTTGAGTTCAGGTTCGATAATTCAAAGCATTTGTCTTGTTTTATTTCTTCTTATTTAATTATTATAATTTTTATATAATTAAAAAATTGATTAAAAATAAAAAAACCAACTAGACTGTGCACCCAGCGGTAGACGGCAGGCGGCATAGTAGCCGCACCCTTTGTATATATCATTATCCCAAAAAACAAAACATGCCACGAAGTGGCAGCCACATGACCCAAACAAGAAGGAAAGAGAATCGGGTTGTTCAACAGATACGGATAAGACCGGACCCATCCATGCAGACAGCAGAGACTGGTCTCACCACGCAAAACTCAAAAAGTCTCCATAACTTGCGACGACTGTTTCATATTATTATTCTCTTCTGTCGTTTATGCATGAAAATGGCATGTCGGTCCACGCCATTCTAAGGCCAGCACTTTAGATGGGCCCCAAAATGATTAAGAGAGTTAGGATCCATCCAAAACTACATATGTTTTTCAGGTAGCTATCTGTTTGATCTCTTTGTTGAAGTGGTGACTCAACACGAAATCAATTCGAAATAAATTTCAAATAAACAGTTTTAAATTTGATGTAAATGAATTTAGATCAAAACACATAATTAATAAATGAGTTAATTACGAGTTATCTCGTGATGTTTAGTTTTAATGCCTTTAGTGTTGTTAATTTGTAATATTAATATTAGTATTTTACTATTTAGTAATTAGTATTTCAAATTATTAAATTTTTTTGTTAATATATAATTTTATTTTATGGAAATATTAATTTTCTTAAATATTGTTGGTTTTGATATTAATCATAAAATATTTCATCATGAATCGAATTATAATTGTTAATAATTTATATATTTATCATGAAATTATATTAATCGAGTCAAAATATATATGGATTAGTTCAATCCATCTATATGAAACGGATTAACACTAGTTACATGGATTGTATTCAAGTTAACTCAATAAAAATATTTATATAAATCGTGTTATGGTTTTAGAATCTGACCTGCTTGATGGGTTGTGTTCAAGTTGATCCATATAATTTGAAATAATCATGATTTGAAGCGATACAAACACGTCCCGCAAATAAGAATTTCAACCCCACAGTAATTCACCAGGTGAGACTTTGTTAAAACACCCCCAAACAATTATGTTTTTAAAGTTTTTATCACCTATATAAAAAAGAATAAAACAAAGTTCGAAGTTTGAATCACAATCTGATAAGACAAGTTTGGTTCAAAGATACACAATTCACAGTGAAATGAAATTGAGTCACAACTGCAAAATGCAGTGGAATCCCAAGCTGAGTAAACCATGAACCATCAGAATCTCTATTTTCATCTATTTTTTCCCATAACCGAGATAGGCATTCAACCAGCTGAACTAGTTCTTAGCTTTCCCACTTCCAAGTGTGAGCTCCAGATCATCCAATCCCACATCATGAATCCTCTCTCCGACCCATGGCTTAACCTGTCCAACCCCAAAGTCGAACTCTGTACCTCTTCCCCTCTCATTGATCACATTGGGAACAGTTTGCAGAGTAGGAGGCTTCATTAGGTTAAATGTTGGAGAGGTTGGCACTGCTGCTGCAGAGAGCTTAAACGCTTGGAAGTTCATCCATTGGCAAGCATCCATGGTGGGTGAATCGGACTCATTGCATTCCGGTATAGTAGCCGGTGTATGAAAGTGACGGTGAGTTGGGCTTGCAGGGGCAGAAATAGCGTCAAATGGGTAATTAAAAGAGGCCATGGATGCTTTGGCAATGGACTCCCAGTTTGGGATTGGCTTAGGATTTCTTGAAGTTGGTGATGAGAGAGGAGGGGTTACAGGGGCGCTGTTTGAGATCCGAAGAGGAGGGAGAGACGAAGGAATGGCATTTCGGATAAAGGGAACGAGTATAGACGAATTGTTGGCATCATTGCGAGACGGGCTAGGGAAGGATGAGGAGGAGGGACTGACTTGGTAAGATGGGATTGGGCTTGGAAAGGCAGAAGACAAAGGACTGGGATTTTGAGAAGAGTATGGGGTGATTTTGGTTGAGGTGCCTGCCATATCGCTTAGGGGCCGTTTGCATCCCTGTATTATTCCAAAGTGAGGAAAAAATTAATAGCTGATCGTAGATATTACGCAAGTGTTAAAATAATAAAAATCTCTTTACAATTTAAGTAGTAGCCAATCATCTAAAAGACTGCTGGACATAGGGGCCATACTATATTGAAGATCATTGTTGTAGCCAAAATAAAACCATGGTATAAATGAAATAGTTCAAAACATTAAATCAAAAGCCAGAAATACATTAGGCAGACTCAGAGATTTACACTAAATCGAACATGTGCACAAGATAAGAATGCTAAACCTCTTCTCTTACAACCAAATTGTTATTCAGTTAACTAAGTGTAAATCGAAATTCTTATTGTCTGATAAGTACACGCTTACCACTAAGACACATCTCTTAACATCCCATAAGTAGCAGAATCATATGTAAACATGAATCAAGAAAGAAACGGAAGTCTAGTTCGCATAAATTTGAGGTTAAGCTCTTGTCAGTAAAATTTATCTCCAAAAATTATTAATAGCTTCTTTGACTACGTTTTCCTTTCTAAAAATCTTTATTGGTACAGAGGGATGGTTAATCCACAAGCTGTAAACTGATGTACTATGAATTCAGTCACTTGTTCAGTAGTCAAAATTCGCTCCCCTATGAAGAGTGAAGGAACATTTAGTCATTTAGTTGGGGGAAAAAAACTAAGCTCAAAGAATGGTATTTTACTGGTAAAATCAGCATTGCAGATTCATACTAATTGAATTAATAATAATCTGGGAGGTTCTCACTGATTTGGAGACTCCCAGATCAAATCCCAGATAGCCCCAGAAACAAGTTGAATCCAACTAATATAACCCATTCGCTCCCAAATCATGATCTAACTATAAAACAGACAACCGGAATGCATGGCATTTATATAGATCTAACACAAACGAAATAAGCCCACAAAAAGAAAAAAGAAAGAAAAACAGACGCGGAGAAAAATATTGGCGAGGAAGAAAAAAGACGAAAAAAGTAAAAGGCAGGGTTTTGGGGTTGGAGGGGAGGGGAGATTACCTTGCGATAGGTGGTGCCGTCTTCTTCGACGGTCCAGCCAGCTTCGGCGCAGAGAGCCTTCAAGACCTCGTTGTTGTCGCAATGTTTGGGCAAATTGTAGTTACCCTGAGCTCTCAGCCCAGTGTAAATCTTCGCAGCTATGGCTCTCCTCCTCCTTTCTCTCCTCCGGTTGTTCTCTCTCTCCCTCCATGACGGCTTCCTCCTTGACATCGTAGCTGACGTCGCCCCGTCTGACGTCATTTCCCGGCGAACCCTTTCTCTCTAATCTCTCTCTAAATCTCAGTGTCTTGGGAAAGCGTGGGTGGTGCGTCCCAGGTGATCAAAACCCAGTTGAGAGAGAGAGAGAGAGAGAGAGAGATGTGCTCACGAGGAATACGCTTGCCTTTCTTCTTCTTCTTCGCTGAATGCGTGGAAGAATCACTCTCTTCTTTTTAATATTTTTGGAAGGGCATCAGCATTCAGCCATCAGAGCATATTTATTAATTGTTTTTGCCTTTTTCTTTCTTCGACAAACACTGTAATAGTGTACTGTACTGAATTCTGTATTTTTGTTGTTTTAAAATATAAATTACTATTAAGGTTTATTTATATATTTGCAGCCGAATGAGTAATAATATTATATATAATCGTAAAATATATTAAAATTTTATAATTTTTTTTTAAAATTTATTATTATAAGATAAGTTTTTTTTATATGGATTTTTTTTTATAAAGAGATTCGTAGTACTCTTAATTTTTTTAAGCTTTTATGTTAAATACCGAAAGATTAATTATTCGTACAAATTATAAATATATAAATTTTACATAAGTTTATTACAAAAATGTGAACCCGACAACAAAAATTATAAAAAATATATATATATTTTTATGATCCTTATATGAAAACTTTATTAATTCTTCAAGAAAATTTTTTTGTTGTTATACATAACTGTTACGTTGGATTATAACCAATTAAAAGAAGACATATATTATATTAATAATTTTGAAAAAATAAATATCAGTTTGAAATAAAACCAATTTGAAGCTTCTTAAAGCACAAGTACAATTATATAAGCCTTACATAAGTACAATTTGCTAGCAGTAACAATGGTTTGACCGACAACATTTTTTTTTTTCCTTTTACAAATTTTTTAAATATCTTTAAATATTTTTTTAAAAATACATAAATTTATTAATAATCACGTCTTTAGTCATTAAAAAAGATTTTAAAAAAATATCGGTCAAACCATTGGTTCATTTAATATTTCTGGTGAAAAAAATTACTTTTAAAATTCTCGCCTAAATTTAAAAATCTTAAATAGAAGAAAAATAAACATATGAAATTAGTTCTATATATTCTATTACTTATGTAAATTTTTTAAATAATATTAAATTCTTTTTAAATATTGATTTGAGGAGATCCTAATTCCCAATTTCCCTTATCTATATTTCCATTGCACTAAAGTTTTAGATAAGAAAAATTATATTCTATCATTTTGACACATCATATATTATTTTTATTTTTATTTTTTTCTTTTATTAAATGTATAGTTTATGAATTATGAATAGAAAAATTTAATTAGTTTAAGAAAAATAAAATAAATAAATTTAAAAAATATATAAATTATATATAATATAAAAAATAAAAATAAATATAATATACTAGTAGCGTAACTCTTTATATAATCATAAGATAACCCAATTATTACAGGGAGTGGGACCCGCAAAAGGACCGGCCGTTTTATCAGCGTCACTTTCTTTCTTTTGTCTTTTTGGAGTCAAAGAAAGATCGATAATGAGAAAAAGTTACAGAACTTTGGGCCTCTCTGATGCAGTGGAATAGGCCCGGCCCAACCCAAATCCACGCTCCCTCATTTAGAATAAGTTGAATATCACTTATAACTTTTGCACTTCTCTGTTGATTAACGCTATGAGAAAATCTTTGGAAAGGTCTGGTGTTAAACCTCAAATATCACCTTCCAATGAGGTGGTGCTACGTGGTCATTGCATTTGATTAAGAATGGACCACACACACTGAATCGCAGGCTGCATATACAGAGACTCTCTCCCAAGACCATCGTCCAAGACCCTCCCATCTCCAAGACCCTCTCTATCAAAACCTTCGAAGACCCATTCAAACAGATGAGTGAGAAGAGGGAATTTACACCCCTCCAATGGTCTCGCGACGCATCACCATTTTAAGAAGGGAAAGAATAGAACCAATCTAGAGAATCATATCCATACAATCCCCCGTCCCCTCTCCCTCTCTCTATTAAGCCGAGGTCACAATGTTTTAAATTTCGTTCAAAATACTAAAACGAAATATTTCGATATCGATATCGTTTCGAGATAATCGATATATAAATAAATTATATATATTAATTATATTCTAAAATAATAATCTATATATGAATAAATTATATATAAATACACATATATAAATTATAAATAGACTGGTTTGAATTATGAGTCAAAAAATAAATTTGTAGCTAAAAAAAAAAAAAAAAAAAGTAAAGTCAAAATACCGGCCGGTATAAGCCGAAATATTGGTCAATATAACATATATTTGGACCAATATAAAATAGATATAATTTCTATACCGAACTAATGACTAGTATAGCATGCATCGCCGGTACGATACGAAATTAAAAACAATAGTTGGTCGTGCTCTCTCTCTCTCCCCTCAAGCCGCACCTTCTAAGAAGAAATGGGTTATAACAAAAAGACAAAGAAGAGGCAATAAAAACCCATCAAAATGAAATTTGAGTTCAGGTTCGATAATTCAAAGCATTTGTCTTGTTTTATTTCTTCTTATTTAATTATTATAATTTTTATATAAAATATAATAAATAGTTTAACGGAGAGAGAGAGTTTTGGAGAAATAGTAGAATTGGAAGCATCAAGAAGTCTTTTCTGCAGACTATGGACGGGAATAGTTCCAAGATTTGTGTCTAAACTTCCAGTGACGAATACAAATTTTTTCTGGTCTATGACCTCTAGATCTACTGCGTGTGGCTGAATTAGAGCTTTTTGTCTTATCTCTTTCTCTCGACTTCAAGCCAACTAGACTCATAAGATTAGAACCCCTTTGAAAACCTTTTCATGTTCAAAATAATTAGACGCATCTACTCTTGGAATACAATGAACGACTTTTATTGAGTCGTCTTGAGAGGAGAAAGAGAGAGAGGAATGAAAATTTTTCAGTCTTGCGGCGAGAGAGAGAGAGAAGGGAGCAAGAGAGGGGAGAGAGAGAGAGCACGACGGTGTAGGTTTGTGGGGAGAGTCTTACCTAGAGTCGATTCCATTTTTTCTTCTATAAAAGTATACGTGTCACAATGTCATTAGATAGTCTAAATCTTGGCTCAACACCCATCCGGCTCCTAGTATTTCTCTAATGAAAAAAAAGTAAAGTGGCAGTAGAATAGGGATAAGGTTATCATTATTCCTCTCTAATTCCATTGTTGTGACCCTCTCTCCCTACTATTACCCTCTCTCCGAAGCCGAATCTGTAGCAGTCCAACCCTAAAATAATTTGCAATAAAAGCTCAAAATTGCAGCGCTACAGACCAAACACTGCATTAGAAAGCCCAAGAAAAATTTAACCTTTTTAAATTTTTGAGAGGTAGGAGAGAGCGACACAAAAGGTGGGCGGCATGCACTGCACATACCTCTATTTCTCATTTTCCTAGAGTTTCAACGTGTCTTATTGTTACTAGTGGGTGTAACACTCATCTGGCTAGTAGCTACACTTTCATGCTATATGACTGGTTCCGTTAGTATTGTACATTTTAAAAAATAAAAAAGTGGGACACATAATGTTAATTTTTAATGCTATACGATTATTAACTTTTTAATAATGACAAATTTGGATTATGGGTACCGAGCATACGTTCATTTTTTTTTTAACTTAATATATTATTATTTTTTAAAATAAATACACAATATCTACGTAACTCATAACTTTAAATATCATTTCTCGTATTTGTTATTCCTTCTTTTGCAAATGCCACATGAAGTCATGAACTTCAACGGTATATAATTTAGAATAATGATATATACAAATTCTAAATATATAAATCTTGTGAATCTTTAAAAAAAAAAAAGATTTTTTTAAAAAACTTGCAAAATTATTTATATATTTGAAATTTGTACATAATATTATTCCATAATTTATAGGAAATGATTTTTTTCTTCAAATGATACGCATGATTTAAAAAATCTTGAACTTATTCGTAGAGGAAGGTATTGATTTTAAAAAATTTTGCCCATTCGAGTTCCTTTAATCCAGTGACAACGTAGCACGGCACACCTGGCACCTGCTATCTTATGACCAATCAAAAACTCAATACAAGTAGAGAAACGCCACTCTGCCGATTCAAGTCTACCGCTCAGTTGATTCCTCATTAAAAAAAATTTATTTAATGATTAAAGAAATTATTTTTAATGTAATGCTGTATTTTTTTAATATTTAAATATATTTTAAAAATATAGAAAGAAAAAAGAGAAAAAATTAAAATGTAAATTTGACGACACGTCCAACGGTAACAGTGTCATAGTAAGTTTTATGAGTTACTTTTGAAAAAAAAAATGGATAATTTATGATTCATATAAAAAATTATTTTTTAATAATAAACTCTACTTTTTTTAACGAAAATACATGAGATTTATTGACCCTATAACCATATCAAATATTACTCTACAGAAATATATAAAAATTAGACATAAAGAAAAAACATAAATCAAGAAAAATGGGCGAAAACTTAGGTAGTCATAGTTGGCATAACATGATAGGTTGTGCCACATGAGCGTTTGTCATGACTCAAATAACAAAATTTAGATTGGAGGATTTATTTATTTATTTTTTAGGATAAAGTTGTCAAGATAATGAGAAATGTTTGGGTCTCCATTTTGGGTACCGAGCATATCTTCTGATATCATTTTTTTTTTACTTAAGTGAATAAGTAATTATTTTTTAATGAATATAAAAAAAAATACATAAAAAATACATGAAAAGAGAGTCATTGAACCTTCTCGACGGTGTCAAGAGCCACCATCGTGGCCCTAGCGCTGCCCCAATATAATATTTTCCAAAACACCTATAGCGAAGGGTTCCGTGTTTGAAAGACCTTGTCATCGTCCAAATTACATGGTCCGGTGGTCCCCTAGACAGGAACAGAACCCAAATCTATAGAATCTTAGACTTTTGGTAGAAACTCCCGTAATGCATGTGGTTTGGGAGAGATAAAAAAGGAATATTGCTACTCATGTAAAACCAACTCCCATATACTCCGCTTAAGATAAAGCTAGAGAAGCCAAATTGGTCAACACAAGTTATCTTTTGAGAGTCGCCAGTCGCCATCCCAGATTGGAGAATGCCATTTCTTCTTTGGAGATGCTCAAAATGGGTAATTTTCGGGTCTACAAAAAGAAAATTACTTATAAAATTATGTTTTGATGTAATATATCATATCATGTTTCTCAATTTATTTTAATTTGTAAATACAAGTTTTAGATTTTTTTTAACTAAACATTGTTATCCCTTACCACGAGAGAAGTCACCACCTTTACTGTGAAATCGTCACTTGTTCTAAAATGTTAAATTGATGAAAAATGATATATTTTATTATTTGTATTATATTTTTAACATTTTAATTCAATGAAAACATCGTATGAAAATATTTCTACTCTAATACTATGTAAAGGGTAATGATATTCTTACACTTCATTTATTATTGTTTTATTACCCAGTTATTGTTTTTCCCTTTTGCTATTTGAATCTAGATTAAAAATCTTAAAACATAACCTTCTTGCATAATCTAGAAGAAAATTGGATTTTTTTTAATTAAATTAAATAATTACGTTGGTTGATTGAATTTATTTTCTTCTAGATGATGCAAGAAGTTATGTTTTAATATTTTTAAAATTCAAATTCAAATAACAAAAAGAAAAAGAAAAAACTAAATAATAAAACAGTAGTAAAATAGGTGTAAGGATACCATTATTCTACATAAAACACCACTTATTCTCGATAGCTAAGACTAAGTTTGGATATAAAGATAGCTTTAACTAATCTTATTTCATTATTATAATTTTTTAAAATATTTATATAAAATATATTAAATAAAACAATATCAAAATAATAATAATATTAAAAAATAATATTTACACCTCTTTTACTACTGTTTTATTATTTAATTTTTTCTTTTTCTTTTTGTTATTTGAATTTGAATTTTAAAAATATTAAAACATAACTTNGTTTGTACACACTACGACTGCAAATATCATTTCTCATTTTTTAAACATTAATATTTAATTTTTCTTTTTGGGGGTAATAGTAATATTTTCTTTAACTATATATGAATAATAAATAAATAAAACCCATTTCTTATATCAATTTGAAAAATATATATATATATAAAATAATAATATTTACAGTTTTAGAATACATAAATTCTGTACATTCATTTTAAAAAAAATAAAATTTAATATTAAAAGAATAATCTTTTCATATAAATCTTAAATTTATTATTTTTTCTTAAATATATGAGTTTTATATATATTTTAAAACTGTATATAATATGGCTCTAATATAAATTAAAGTTATGAATTCTACCAAATTTTAGAAGTATTGAGGTTTTTCTCAAACCTTGATCATATATTATAACATTATTATTGTCACTACTATTGTTACAGACGGAAGCATTTTCGAAAAAATTTAAAAAGAAAAAAAAAAAACTTCATTGGCACGCATATAATATTTACAGCTCCACGCGTCACTTTAAGGTTGAGTGCACAATCTAAATATGAAACCAACTGGAAAATATTGTGTGAAAGGGGCCAGTATTATTATTATTATATTGCAACAGTTCAAAGTACTTGGTTGCTTGTTTGCCACTCACCCCTCCCAAGGCAATCATGGAATCAAGCATTCAACAATCTCTCTCATCGACCACATCTTCACCGTCGTAAGAGAGTTCCCAACATGTTTCTTGCTTTAAGCTATCCAAGTGTAATAATTTCTCCTCCCCAATGCCTACTTTTAGGTGAGCTTTACGCAAGAAGGTGAGATAAAATAAGATAATTTTATATAATAGATAAAAGTTAAATATTATTCTACATAAAACACCACTTATTCTCAATAGCTAATATTAGGTTTGGATATAAAGATGGCTTTAATTCATCTCATCTCATTATTATAATTTTTTAAAATTTTTATATAAAATATAATAAACAAAAAAATTTTAAAATAATAATAATATTAAAAATAATATTTATTTAATTTTTAATTATTATATAAAATTATCTCACCTTGATACGTAAAGCTCACCTAAAAGTAGGCATTGGGGAGGAGAAATTATTACACTTGGATAGCTTAAAGCAAGAAACATGTTGGGAACTCTCTTACGACGGTGAAGATGTGGTCGATGAGAGAGATTGTTGAATGCTTGATTCCATGATTGCCTTGGGAGGGGTGAGTGGCAAACAAGCAACCAAGTACTTTGAACTGTTGCAATATAATAATAATAATACTGGCCCCTTTCACACAATATTTTCCAGTTGGTTTCATATTTAGATTGTGCACTCAACCTTAAAGTGACGCGTGGAGCTGTAAATATTATATGCGTGCCAATGAAGTTTTTTTTTTTTCTTTTTAAATTTTTTCGAAAATGCTTCCGTCTGTAACAATAGTAGTGACAATAATAATGTTATAATATATGATCAAGGTTTGAGAAAAACCTCAATACTTCTAAAATTTGGTAGAATTCATAACTTTAATTTATATTAGAGCCATATTATATACAGTTTTAAAATATATATAAAACTCGTATATTTAAAGAAAAAATAATAAATTTAAGATTTATATGAAAAGATTATTCTTTTAATACTAAATTTTACTTTTTTTTAAATGAGTGTACGGAATTTATGCATTCTAAAACTGTAAATATTATTATTTTATATATATATATATTTTTCAAATTGATATAAGAAATGGGTTTTATTTATTTATTATTCATATATAGTTAAAGAAAATATTACTATTACCCCCAAAAAGAAAAATTAAATATTAATGTTTAAAAAATGAGAAATGATATTTGCAGTCGTAGTGTGTACAAACATCGCGTAATTTTTTTAGAAAATGGAGTAAATACAATTGTATGGTACTTGTACACTCCAAAAATGTATATAGCATTATTCTTTAAATAATGTTTAAATCTCATACTCTCTATTAAAAAAATACTATCAATATAAAGAGATTTTATAAAAATAAATTTACAAAATAATATGATTTTATATAATCTATTAGATTTATTTTATAATAAAAATAATTTTGTAATCTAATATATTGTCAATTTTTATATTTATTTTTATGTAATCTTTTTAAAATTAAAATATTTCCCTTAAAAAAATAGATTAATTTATTATTTATATTAAAAAATTATTTTTTTAATAATAAACTTTACTTTTTCCGAATGTAATGTACGGAATTTAGATATCCTAAAGCTATACAAAGAATTAGTCCAAAACAAAATCGAGGACAAAATTGGGAGTGTGAAAATAGGAAGGTTCGAGGCAGGAGCTGGTGCTTGGCATCTAGCTTTTAAGTCAGGCGGTGTCACTCTCGCTTCCAAAGCATTTGGGTGGAAAAAGTCTCGGATTGGATTAAGTAATACTTTTATCTTATCTTATTTTATTATAAATAAAATATTATAAATAATTTAATTTTTTTAATTTTAAAATAATAATATTATTAAAAAATAATATTATAATAATATTTTATTTAATTTACAATTTTTATTTTAAATCAGACCAACTGAATACGGTCACTAGGCCACGGTGCGATGTTGATGATGGTATAGTATTTAACTAGGTTAATACTTGTACTTTTGGAGTTGTATCTCAAGTATTCTTTTGATCACAACCATTTTGGACTAGTGTGTGATCACGGCTTTTTAGTATGCCTTTATGTATGAAATATGTTTCAAGTATTTGGGATATTTTTAGTTTGGTGCATAGTATTGCTAAAGAAAAAAATTATCCGCTGCGAATATTGCATAATGCTAGATGCATGTTAGGAACATTGCATCTTATATGTCATGAACGGGGGCAGGTAACCTTGTGTTGCATGTCTCGACCTTCAAATGTCCCGTTCAATCCCAAGCGGAATTTGGGGATGTCACAAAAAATGTACGTAGTATTACTCTTTAAATAATGTGTAAATCTCATACTCTCTATTAAAAAAATACTACCGATATAAAGAGATTTTATAAAAATAAATTTACAAAATAATATGATTTTATATAATCTATTAGATTTATTTTATAATAAAAATAACTTTGTAATCTAATATATTGTTAATTTTTATATTTATTTTTATGTAATCCTTTTAAGATTAAAATATTTCTCTTAAAAAATAGATTAATTTATTATCTATATTAAAAAATTAATTTTTTTAATAATAAACTTTACTTTTTTCGAATGTAATGTACGGAATTTAGATATCCAAAAGCTATAAAAAGAATTAGTCCAAAACAAAATCGAGGACAAAATTGGGAGTGTGAAAATAGGAAGGTTCGAGGCAGGAGCTGGTGCTTGGCATCTAGCTTTTAAGTCAGGCGGTGTCACTCTCGCTTCCAAAGCAATTTGGTGGAAAAAGTCTTTAAATGGGCGGATTGGATTGCGTAACTCTTTTATCTTATCTTATTTTATTATTATAATTTTTTATATTTTTATATAAAATATTATAAATAATTTAATTTTTTTAATTTTAAAATAATAACATTATTAAAAAATAATATTATAATAATATTTTATTTAATTTTTAATTTTTATTTAAAATCATCTTATTTCATCCCACTTTCAAAACATCCTCTTACATTGCTTTTTCCTAACCTTTTTTTTTTTTTTTTTTTATAACTTTTTGCCACACTATGCATGAAAATGAAGTTTCTATATCCATTCCATTTGGATCATCTTTGAACAACATGCTAATGAGTATTGAGAATATTCAATCCATTACTTCATATGGAGTCTAGTAATAGAAAGAGTAATGAGATAATGACCTATTTATTACCACTTAGGTGAAAACATCTTCTTTTTTAGATAAAATTATTATTATTATCATCTATAATTTTCCTTATCGTAAATATTAATATCCGCTTTTGATTAAAGAGAACATAAAATACATAAATGCATAACTCAAGACTATAGGTTAAATATGTTGAATTCTTAACAATTTACCAATTTTAAAATTTCTCAATTTTATATATACATTAACAAAAATTTTATGTGCATTTATTTTTACGTATTCAATTAATGTAATTGATTACAATATTTTTTTAATATAAAATAATTATTTTAAACAACCATATCAATCAAATATATAAAAATATATGTATAAATAATTATATATAACATAACTAGTATATTAAATACATATAAAAGTTATTTTCATAATTTTATCCATTTTTATTATTTTTCTTGTTCTATTTTATTTTCTATATAAAGAGGTTTGGTTTTGGAGCGTACAACCTTTACCCCTCAGTTCAATGCATTTCATGATTAAAATAATAATAATAATAATAATAATAATAATAAGCAGACAGTGTCACTCATGACACGTCACACAACACTCGGTATCCTCACTCCTCAGCCTCTGGCCCTCTATAAATTTAAAGGCCAGGCCTCTTAATTTACGCGTTATTTCCTAGTGTGGAGGCGGAGGGGCGAAGCAACGGGAGCGCTTCGTCTTAGCTCATCCGTCGCTGCTCATCTTAGTAGGTTCGAACTTCGCCGATCGCCTCTTTAGCCGCAGATTCTCGCCCTCTAACGCGCTTCGTCTCTGTGTAGAGACGGACGAAGCAACATAAGCGATTCACCTTTGTCGATCCGACGGGCGTTAATCGTTTTGCAAGCTTCAACTCAACTGATCGGCTCCTTAATTTTGAATTCATCCTTTCTAACTTCCCACTTTTCCCTTAATTCTTGAACTTCGGAACTGCGTTGTTCCTTAACTGCCGGACACCCTCTAACGCGCTTTGTCTTTTTGGTGAGACGAAAGGAAGAAGCAACAGGAACAGTTCATCTTTCCTCATCCGTCGCTATTCGTCTCGCAAGTTCCAACTCGATTGATCAGAACCTCAATTCTGATTTTATCTTATCTAACTTCCCAAGTTTCCCGTAATTCCTTAAAATTAGAACTCAGATTTCGGTGTTATCTATCCCTTGTTTTTCCTTTCTTTTCCTTTTCCTTCTTTTTAGAGACTCAGTAGGTTAGGATTCTTGTGTGAAGTAATCTTGTTAGAGTCTCAAGGGCATGTAATTTTATTTCCGAGTACTTTCTGATGGTGGGTAGCGTTTGGTTAAAGATTCTTGAATGCACACAAACACAGAGAGAGAGAGAGAGAGAGAGAGAGAGAATCTTAAGACTATATTTTCTTTTTAATTGAGATGTGATTTAACTTTTTCTCATTAACTCATCTTTGATTACTATTCTTGAATTTAACTATTCTCCCAGGTACTGCAAATTTCTGGTCCTAAACTATCCAGGTCGGGTGCTGTTAGCTATCAGCTGAAAAATTATCTGGCTGATTAAAAATCTGAACTTAGATCTTGAATCCAAATTCCATTCTTAAATTTTTATTTTTATTTTTTATTTTTTGTTATAAGTAAACAAAACTTTATTACTCAAAGAATAGGCCTAGTCAGTATATACAAGAACAGCCCTAATTATGCGGCCGCAAGAGAGACATTCCATTCTTAAAAATTAGAGGAAATTATTGTTTCATTTTTGTGTTTTTTTGCTTTTCTTTTCTCTGTTACATCCGGTATCCAAATGGACAGAGTCCATGGATTCCACATGCTTCTCGTTAATGAACTTTGAGGTTTACTTGCTTGCTGAAATTAAAAGAAAATATTTTCCCAGTTTTACAATACTCTTCTTCTTCTATCATCATCATCATCATCATTATTTTTATTTTCTGAATTGTAATTGGCAAATTGCTACTTGGTGTTTGTCCACTCGATCTAATTAGTTATTTTCTTTGCCAGATTGACGAACCTTCTTTTGCAATCTACACTCCGAGATTTTGGTCGGAACTTTGTTTCCCATCCTTTTGGATTGTCTTACAATGTCTTCTCCAGCGGTTGCCTCTCTTGGAGATTTAAAATCAAATTGTACTGTTGAGGAGCTCATTCTGTCTTTCGAGAAAATGATCTCTGGATCCCAGTTTCCAAGCAATGTGCTACCTGATGTAAATCCTTTCCTGTACATGCCCTCAAATCTACCTGGTAAGTGGTTTGTTGTTTTAGATCAACATATCTTGATAATATGTCAGCTATTGTCTATTGGTACTTTCGTATCCCACCCCCTTTTCTCTCCGACTATACGTCCCTCTGTTTAATGCCTCTTTGAACTCAGTCATCTATATATTTTTTTTGGTTGGGCTGAGGGATCATAAGCGTACACTGATATACATCCATAGTATATGTCTAGATAGTCATTGTTCATTCTTTGTGTCCGAACTTCCCATCATTTAGCCTGCAAAGATTACAGTCTTGGTATATTCTTATGTCGCCATTTTGGTTTCTCACTCTGGGAAAAAAATCTCTAGATAAATGATTGTATTGCGACATCTATGCTAACTATATGTAGGGCTTGACTTTCGTTTCTTTCTTGATATGTAGTTAGTGGGATGTTAAGAGCTTTGTGTTAGTGGTAAGGATGTACTTGTTGGAGAAGAAAATTTTCCTGCTATACTTAGTTAACGGAATAACCTTTGGTTGTAAGAGAAGAGGTTTAGTATTCTTTTCTTGTGCACATGCTCGATTTAGTGTACATCTCTAAATCTGATTAATGTATTTCTGGCCGTTGATTTTATGTTTTGAACTATTATATTTACACCATGGTTTTAGTTTGGTTGCAATAATGATCTTCAATTTAGTATGGCCCCATATCAAGCATTCCTTTAGATGAAGGACTACCACTTAAGTAGAGCATATTACTTTTCTTGAACATAGCACACTGCATAATACTAATAGTATACTGCTGCTTTTCTTTGGGAACATCGGTTTCATATAAAATGCCGGGCCTGCTTGGCTCAATAATGAAAGAAGCTTATGAAGTTAGATGGTAATTGGATATATTCAGTTGGCTTTTGGCTTTTCTTCTGCTCTGAGGAGGTCAAAGATGACAAACTTGGGTTCTGGAAGACCAAAGAGCTTGCTCATGAAATTTTCTCAAACTCCGTCATTACTGGTTTGAGAACTACCCTCGAATTTTATGAAGGCCAAGCTCCTCATGGGTGTAAAACTGATTGGGTGATGCATAAGTACAGTATATTGCAGAGAGAACCATGTGAAGGCAGCGAGGCAAAGGTATTCTAGGAGAATCCGTTGGCACTGTGATGAATGTCTTTTTCTTTTCATCATTAACCAAACCTTCCATTCAACTGCCACTGTGGTTGGATAATGTGCAGGAAGCAAGCTTCCTATGCAGAGTCTTCCTTGGTGGTGAGCAAAGCCAAAACCATGAAATGGAACAGAAACTGGCTAGCACTGGCATTCAAAGTGAAAATTATGTTCACCCTGCTAAATCAGTTGCTGCTGAAAGTAGTATTGGACAAAGTTCCACAAACAAACCTCAGGTACGTCAAACTTATCTTCCTGGCCTTCATAGCTGGCAGCTTGGGTTGGATATTGCAGCTTTATTAGTTGATGGTAGACATCAATATTTATATATATATATATATGACACTATTTAATGAGTAGCTAGTATTACATGAATTTAATGGGGATTTTTTTTATAGGTTTTAATTGGGTTTTTTTGAATAATATTCTGAGTTCATGGCTTCTACATAGGGGCTCGGTGATTTCCCTTTTTGTCTTCATATCGTCATTGGTACATTTCTCAGACTACTCAAAACCACTACTACCAAATGCCTCAAGCAATGAAGCAATGAAATTATTGGTTAGCAATCATTCTTCGAAATTGGGAGAATTTCTGGATTTCTTATATCTGAATCATACTCATTTAAGCTGATTTTGTTTTGTATTTGCTAAAAATTTATGCTATGCATGATTTTTTATTGCGAGGTGAGATGATTCCCTACTAGAGTGACGGAGAATTCTGGTTGATAATACATTGAGAACATAGGTCATTCTTTGATGTATAGAGAAGTCTCAAATAATATTATCTGTTGGTTATTACTGGGACTTCAGCAAAAGATATTACTCCTTTTGTTTCCATTTGTGGTGGTTGGTTTCTTCTTTTTGGGGTGGGTTGGGGGAGGTTCTCTGTGACTGTTGAAGCGTAACTACATTTTGTAGGTAGTTGAGGATGACAGCACGAGCAGATTGGCTTCGGCAGAGAGATTTCCAGAGCCTTGGCAAGAAAATCTGCCTGAAGAAGGTTACCTTTCTGAAGGTGATTACATGGAATTATTGGATCTGGATAATCCAGCATCACCTTCTTCAAGTTCAGAAAATTCCAGTTGCGTGACCATGTCATCAGGTGAATGTTTTGATTCATTGGCTTTGTTGCAAGACCTAGAGTGTGGAGATAGCCAGAAGGATGTAGGTTTGAAATTCGCTGTCTCTTCATCACTCAGACCAGAAGAGGGCATCGTGGTTCCACCCATTTCAGGTCTGTAAATAATTTAACAAGTCTTCTGTTTCACATTATCTATGGGTGTCTTGATTATAATTGTTATTGTTATTATATTTCTCGAAATAAAAATGTACATAGGGTAATTCCTTTAAATATGGGATTATGGCGTTTATCATAGAGGATTTTATTGGTTATTTATATGCTACCTTAACCTTAGCTGTCACATGGTTTTCAGATTTGTGAGTTTTGATTTTGGTGAAACATCGCGCTTTGGAATGTGGCATAATTGCTTAGGCTATTTGATGTAGCAAATATATTTCTTTTCTTTTCATTTCTTTTTTATAACTGGAAATTTCTTCTCTGTCATGTGACCTTTAGATATCATTCTTGTTGTATATGAAATATTTTAGGTCAAATTTTGTTGCCTTTTAGTCTTTGATGACACAGTTTTCTGGTTGGAACTTAAAGATCAAGTATTACCTTTAAAATTTAGTTAAGGACAAGTTTTCTTGGTATGCTCGAGAAACAAAATACATTCTTAGTTCAAATTTCCTCAACTTGTAGTTAAACTATACAGCACCAATATGTTGAATTCATAATGTAGTACTGTTTGATAGCCTGAGGTTTAGAACTCTGGTCTTTCGCTAAATCCAAGTACTTGTCCACAGCAACTAGGCTTCCTGTGCCCCATTTGAGCCATTTCTTGTAGATCTCATTGGGATGTCAAGTGAGACAGATAAATGTGCTTTTGGTGAGATTGAGATTTCAAATCCTTTTTTTTTTTCAATGCATGCTAAGTAGGTGTGTGATCTATTGCAGTGTAACCATCTATTAGTTAGTGCAGAAATTCTTGTGTTTCTAGACAAGTTTCTTGTCACAATTAACATCCATGCTTACACTAACTCCTAGGGCTTGGCTCAAGTGGTAAAGGCCTCTGGCTTGGTGGTATGCTCCCTCTAGGTCTAAGGTTCGAATCTTCTTGGGTACAAACAATTCCTAGGGGCCATTGAACTGGTGGATTTTTCCCTCAAATTATCTAAGGTGCACTTGCGAAAAACTCATTGCCGAGGGCCTTTGCACCCCAAGGATTAGTCAGGACGCTGTTCTCAGACACCTAGTACCAATAAAAAAATCCATGCTTACACCTGTGTTTTTGTGAAGTTTTCTTCCATTTCTGTAAACAGAGAATCCTCCTACCCTCAATTTATGCTGCTGTTCTCTCTAACAATTTTGGTGGGCATATACATTGGTTAATTTTTTTTATGTTTGCTCTGTAGGATCTCTTGTTACTGGTGGAAGAAACATGTTGGCACCTGAAGAAATCCTCAATGCTGATTGTTTTATTCCCGAATCAACTGCACGCAATCAAGTCATAGATAACATTTCCAATCATGCCAGAAAAAATCGGAAGACAAATTTTGGGAATGAAGGTCCATCATCAAATTCTCGCGATGTGGCCGCATCACTCAATTACAATATAGAAGCTCCAGAAAGGGAAAACAGGGCTGCTGTTGGCAGAAAGAGAAATTTTATGAAGTATCTGTGCTTTATGGCATTCTAGATCTTCCTAGAGGCAATACAGATAGCATTTGTGTATAACCCATTTGAGCAGGAAGCAAATGGATCGAGATTCCCTCAAGTTCTGGCCTCAAGTGAGGGAGAGAACTTTAGGGAATCTTTTTCCGAAGTGAATTTATGCATTTTTTAGCAGTATGGTCCAACATCAGCAAGCTCATTGGCCAGGATGTCTATGCTAGCGAGGTTGTGGCAACTATGTATACCAGGTTAGCTAGTAGGTATACAGATTTAGGTGGCATTTTATACTGAGGCAGGAATAGGAGACTAATTTTTAAGGAAAACCAAAGGTAGGAAACTGGTTTTCTCATCTTATCTTCTAGGAGAAGAATGGAGCTCTTTCTGCCGTTTCTTGTTTGTTGTGAGCTACTTGTATTTCTTCCGAACTTGTGTATTTTTCTTCTTTTCTTTTGGATGAATGCTTTTGTTGTACTTGATTATTGCTCTATTAAGCAGTAGATAAAAAGTTGTTGTGCATCCTTTCTGCTTTACGTTCTCCTTCAGAAGTGGCCAACCTAAGAGCATTCAGATTGGCTTCATCAAAGTCATCTTCAAAATTTGATGAAAAGTACAAGTTTTTCATAAATCTAAAACCTTCCTATCTATAATTTCACATTGGATTAGCTATTGAATTCATCAAAATAATAATATAATATTATTTTTTTAATAATAATATTTTTTTTTTCATTTTTAGCAATTAAACTATCTATATATACATTAATAATTTAATTTTATACTTGGAGCTGACCATAAATCTAAAACTGAAATGAAACTAAGGTTATAGGGAAAAAAATGAGAGGAAAAATAAAGTAAAGCAATTGGGAATTAAAATGTAATAAAATAATTGGTTGATGATTGTATAGTAACCCTTCAAATTTGAAGGAAATTATAGATTTACTATAGTTAAAAGCTTCCCATTTCTTGTTTAATGAATCCAATGCAGCTTTAATTTACACATATTCATCATTTTATATATTTGGCTTGGCTTTTGATAAAGCCAATGCCAATGCTATAAGGAAAAACATAACCAGACACACTGAAAATTGATCTAACAACTCATTTACAACTCTATATTAAATGAAGGCTAATTTAGTTAAAAAAATGGATTTCATTTTGATTGAAGCGGCATGTTTGTATTGGTTGATTGTGAAATGAATTGTAAAAGAGTTAATAGGGCTATCATTACTCGGGATAGAAAAGTTGAAAGTAAACATGAAATTGGTACGGTTTGGATAGTTGAGGTAAGAGTTGAAAATTGAATAAAATCTTATTTTTTAATATTATTATTATTTTAAGATTTGAAAAAAATTGAATTGTTTATTATATTTTGTATGAAAATTTAAAAAATTGTAATGATAAGAAAAGATTAAACACTTCTTGTATCCAAACACGTAGTACATTTATTTAGGGTTTTATATTTTGCTTTTTAACTGCATTTATAATTACTTGGGATAGAAAAGTTGAAAGTAAACATTGTTGCCCAGATGACTAACACAAGAGGGGGGGTGAATTGAGTTGTATTTAAAAAAAAATAACAATTATAAATCAAATATACAATATCAAATATAAACAAAATACGAAATAGCAATAAATATAAAGAGTAAGGGTAAGAGAGAATCAAACTCAGTATGTTAACGAGGTTCGGCCCCACTGCCTACGTCCTCGCCTCAAGCTACCCCTTGAGGATCCCCGAATTCACTATTCAACCTCCTTCAGGTGGAGGTAAAAACCTATTACACCTTTGAACAACACCGCTACAAAGGATCCGTGTAGAACACCCTCTACACTTGCAATCACCTTACACGTGGTGATTCAACGATTCCCTGTGTAGAACACTTTCTACACGCACAAGGGTTGTACACACCCTTTTACTGATACAAGAATTGATAGTGGGTAGAATATCAGAAAACACTCCTCAATGAGTGAAATAAGAACAATACAGCACAACCTATATCTCTCAAAATGAAAAAGGATTAAGGCTCAATGCTTAGAGAAGAGAGAATGAAAGCTTTGAATGAGAGTTGTATGCTCTTGGTGTTGTGAATGTGAAGCTCTCAAATGATCTATTTATAGGCATATGAGACTTCATATTCAAATTTAAAAAGATTCACATGTCAAAGACATCATCATTCATTTTTCAAAAATTTCAAACCTAATCTTTTTACTTTTTGCATGTGACAAAATGAGCACACTTTACTTTTCAAAAAATTCAAACCTAATCTTTTACTTTTTGCATATGACAAAAGGAGCACACTTTACTTTTCAAAATTTTCAAACAAAGGCATCTTCCTTTTGCATAAGTCAAGAAAAGCATCAATCACTTTTGAAAATATTCAAATAAAACATGCACATGTGAAAGATGACAATCAATCATCTTTAATATTTTCAAAGTTCAACCCTTTAATCATGGCATGCACATGTGAAAGATGACAATCAATTATCTTTCAAAATTTTCAAATTTAATTTTCAAAATATTCATGCACATGTGGAAAATGTATTTTAATGCTTTATGATAAAATATTAATTTTTGAGCCTTAATCCTAATTTCGAATTTTAAAGAGATTTACAACATTATTCTATGACTTTAATGTGAACTTGCTCCCTTCTTGCTCATGCTTGGTTTCTTGATGTGCTTGACTCCATTGTGTAGATAACTTGAGCTTGAGACTCCTTTATTCTATGAATTCATTTGTTATCATCAAAATCCATGTGTAAATATATAATTACACAAAACTTGAAACCTTAGGTTCAGCAAACATGAAATTGGTATGGTTTGGATAGTTGAGATAAGAGTTAAAAATTGAATAAGATATTATTTTTTAATATTATTATTGTTTTAAGATTTGAAAAAATTGAATTGTTTATTATATTTTGTGTGAGATTTTGAAAAGTTGCAATGATAAAAAAAGATTCAACACTTCTTGTATCCAAACAAGTAGTAAATTTATTTAGGGCTTTATATTTTGCTTTTTAACTGCACTTATAATTATATTCATAGACATCTGGAAGAAGTTGTGTATTCCCATTGCTTCTGCTAAATGGCTACAGTGAGAATGGTCTCGGCTATTGGCTTACCTACCCGAGTTACCAATAAATTTGAACAAATTTGAACAATCTGTTGAGGAAGAATTTTACTTATCATCCTCTCTACCATATACTAATATGTGATTTGTTATTTTTATACTTCTATTTAAACACATTGATGTATAAATATATGTGTTTAAATAAATAAATAAAATTACAAATTATATGTTAGTGTGTGGTGTGACGATAATAAATAACATTTCTCGTTGTCGAGAGCTGAAAAAAGAAAATGCAATTTTTAGTAGGTACTTCGCTTTTCTTTTCTTTTTTGTTATATACTGGAGAAGTGCTATAGATACAAAAGAATTAAACAAAAGTAAATCTACAAAGTGACATGACTTCATGTGATTTGTTAGATTTACTTTATGATAAAAGTAATTTTATAATCTAACGTACCATATGAAATGATGTTATTTTGTGAGTTTACTTTTTCATAATCCTTTTGTAGTTAAAGTATTTCTTTATAGGAAAATATTAAATGTATTTAAGAAAAACTTATAAAAAACTTATTTCTCCACATGTGATCGGTTGTCGCTGAAATCATGAAATTTAAATTTCAAAAGAAAATTAACTTATAGAAAACTTATTTCTCCACATATGATCTGTTGTCATTGAAATCATGAAATTTAAATTTCAAAAGAAAATTAACTTATAAAAAACTTATTTCTCCACATGTGATCGGTTGTCGCTGAAATCATGAAATTTTAATTTAAAAAAAAATTAACAAAATGCATATTGTAAGTAAAAGTGTCAATAAAACTGTAAGTACATGTAGCACTACTCTTACCTATATAACAACAGTATATTCTAAGAATTAATTTATTTCCAAAGCAATGAACTTGTGGGTGCTATAGTAAATGATATCCGATTAATATGAAATTTGATATACTTTTTGAGTATGAAGTATACAAATTCAATGGTGGTGCTGCCCAAAAATTGATCATACTAATTGTTACCAAGTGGCAGAGCTACTAGCCTGTTATGGACTGCTCTCTCTCTCACTCTCTCCACCTAAAGCCTAACTCCAATGTGGGGCTTCAAACCTTTAACATTAGTTAGTCTGGATTGAACCAAGTTGCATACCTGGTGACAAGCATCAAAATTGCTACTTTGCTACCTTACGACCTCTTTTATCCAATTGGTTTTTTCCTTACTAAAAGTATCATGTCCTCGTCCACTAACAAGTGAGGTAAGAGAAATATCAGGAGTTTATCCAAACTCCTCTATTAGTTGATTGTAAATAAAAATAGTTAGCTATTATCCTCTCTCTTTTTTTTTAACAGAAATGATATTTACAGTTAAAAAAAGTGAGTAAATATAATACCCACTTGAAAATTTTAATTTTTTTAATAGTAGATTCTATTATTTTTCAAAAGGCATGCTGAGTGTTTGCACAACCGATAACTGTATTTAGCATTACTCTTTTTTTTTTTTTAAATCTTCATTTCAAGTAATTTTGCTAGGTCCCTCAGTTTGGAGTTTGTTTTGTAAGAATTATTTGCATTTTCATATAGAGTTTTTTACCGTACTTAACATTTAGAGTAAGATAGAGTGAGACACATGAAGTAAATATTATAATATTTATAGCTAGGCTAAAAAAATTCTTGAATAATATTAAATAATCAATAAATATTATAGGATCTACTTCATTTCTCTATCTCTTTTGAGTTGGCTGACCACCTTTTATATATATAATTTACGAGAGTACCCTCCTCCTCTTGATGGTGTTGTAGGATTAGTTTGCGTGGTAGAGTATTATGATAATACTCCATTATTATTTATTGTTTTATTATTATTTTTTATTACTTTTTACTATAATTCAGTATTATTTAATAATTTATCATTACTTTTTTATTATTTACAAAATATATGAGATCACCTCACTATTTAAATGTAACCATAGTCTGATGGTACTTATTTTATATTTTTTAATAATAAATAAATGTAATATTTTTTTTGCTGAATATAAGTTCAAGTGGTCTGAATATAAATATGTAAGATTTCCCATTCTTGCGTAATATTATTGCAGGGGCCAAACAACTTTTAGTACCAACGAAAATTCAGTGAGAGTGGCCCTTGTAGTTAGTGGTGTATATCTTGTTCCCTTTGTTTTAGGTACCATCCCCATAACCAAACACCCATAATAAAAGTTGATGTTTTTATCTTGTTTTGCAAGCACAAACATTGTGTTTTCGCATCACATTTTAATTCATGGCTACAAAGGGTGCCTATTATCAAGGGTCGGATAAGATAAAAAGGCCCACAGAAGCCAGGACAGTGTCATGAAAAGTCAGAGGTAGGTGATATGTCCCAGTCCCATGGGCCATGGGCCATGACCATCTTGTTATCTTACTGTTGTATCGTGCTAGAATATATGTAAGTTAAGTATTTATATTGCGTTTGAATGTTAAGGTGATTTTAAATGATTTAAATTAATTATTTATAAATTAATTCTATATACAATCGTGAATTATGTAATCACCACGTAATTTTTTTAAAAAATAGCGAGATCTACTATTAAAAAATTAATTTTTGTCATGTGAACTCCTTATTTTATTTATTTTTTTCAAAGCGATTAAGCAGCGGTTGTATAATTTATGATTGTAAATAGGTTGAGATATGTGTTTAAATGTATGTACTAGGTTGAGATAAGTTTAACTTTTTATAATAAGTTGAAAAAGTAGTGAGTCCTATCAATAATTGATTTAAGATATTTCTTCTTGGATATATTTTATTTTTCATCTTAAATCATTTTATCCTCAAACATATTGGCTGATATTTTGTATTTCATTTAACTTTTTATTTGAGTGATTGCCATTTAAAATGTTTTATATTGACGAGTATGATTGAAAATGATAAAATGAAAAATGAGAGTAGCATTGTATTTTCTCAATATTATCTAAGTTTTCAATCGCATTGACTTTAAAATCTATTTTTTTAATGGTGATTTCTTTTTCAAAAGACTTACTCAGAAGTTGCATACCTTACGTTACTTTTCATTCTAATGTGACACTCCATCGTTGTTACGTTAGATTAGGACTCCTTTGTACATTTATTTCAAAATTCTATGAAAAGTAATATTACATAGAACTTGCATAACTTACATTACTTTTCATTCTAATGTGACACTCCATCGTTGTTATGTTAGATTAGGACTCGTTTGTAGACTATTTCAAAATTTTATGAATAGTAATAAAATGATTTAAGTTATGATGTTTTATTAAATTTTAGAAAATAAGAAAGAGAAAATTGAATAAATATATTATTAAGTTAAAATATAGTTTGAAAATAATTTTTAATGTTATTTTTGTTTTGAAATTTGAAAAAACTTGTGTTATATTTTTGTATTTTGTTTGGAAGTTTAAGAAAGTTATATTGATTTTTTTATTTAAATAATGATTAGGAAATGATCAAATGAAAAATTTGAAAACTTGAAATTGAAAAATCTTTTGTTTTTGTACAATTTTTAAAAAAGAAATTATGATAAATTTTGAGAATATCATAGAATATCTAATGTTCCCACAAGTTCTAAATTTTGAGTAATTCTATATACTACACTCTCATCTTATTATGTAGAATGTGGAATATTTATTACTATTAGATGATAAAAAAATATGTAATAAGTTATCATTTAATAGTGATAAATATGTTACATTTTACTTAATGTGATGTAAATAGAATGACAATACAGTGTATAGAATTTTCTAAATTCAAAATTCTCCCCTAAAGGTTACAGTACCAAAGTTGCTTTTTAAACTTTCGTGATAACATTACTTACACCTCTAAATGCAACGTGTCACCTTTTTCCTTGCAATCCTGGTATCTCTAAAGCCAACCGGACTTATCACTTGACAAAAATCTGATAATTCGAATTAGAGTCAGAGTCGGTGTTGGAGATGGCATCAGACCACTCTAATATATATTTACTTTTTTATATATTAATTATATATAACTTGAATTTATATAATTAGTTAAATTCAATAATATTTTAGTAAGTATAATGAGTTAATTATTATAAAATAATATATTTATATAATATATTATTATAATATAAATAAACGAAATTGATGAATAATAGTTTAATATATATAAACATCATGCTATGACTACCATGTAACACTAAAGTATAACACGTAATAATAATGTATAAACACTAATCTATAAATTTATAATAACATGTTATACTATACAAGTATAACAACATGTAATAGTAATGTATAATAACTAATGTATAATAACACTAGTGTAATAATATATAATACTAAATCTAGTTTATAATTAAGTAAGAAATAAGTTAGAAACTAATATAATAACATGTAATACTTTAAGTTTAGTATAATAACATTTAACTAAACACTATAGTACAAGTCTATAATAAGAATAAGTTAGGTATTAATATTATAATGAGTGAATAACATGTAATAATATAGTATAATAGAATGTAATTAGACACTAGTTAAATAATAATTGTTAATAATCAATACTAACAATTAAGCCTAGTGTTTTAATTTGGTGTTTAAGCTTAGTAAATCAGTAATTGTTAACTTTTAATGATTGAATAAAAACAATTAATTTAGTGTTTAAAAGAACTAGAAAAAATATGTTTTTTAAATAAAAGAAATTAGGCTTTAAACAAAAATTAAATTTAGGGTTTCAATTTGGGATTTGGATAAAAAGAACAGGGTTCAAAAAAAAATAAAAAAATAAAAAAGAAGCCCAAAACCACACACAACTAAGCCCAAAGGGTGACCTAGCCTATTTAAGTCGAAACGACGTGGTTTTGGTGATATAAAACAGCCTTGTTTCGGTTGTAAATTTAGTGATTAAATAAAGAATTTTGCTACATACAAGTAAAGTCGCGTACTAATCTGCGTACCAATACTGATTCCTTCATATTTAAAATTTAAATTAACATTGTTTTCAATAAAATCTACTTTTTGACCAATCACATTAAATTGGTATGCAGATTAGTGCACAATTGTACTTACAACTAGATTTTCCTTAAATAAAACAGTGTTGGCATTGTTTTTTACACTAAAATGGCATCATTTTGTACCCCTGCAACCTTAAACCCTCACCTCGGATTGCTTGAAAGTTCCATTTCACTTCTCTCTCTCTCACTCTCTCTCTCTCTGTGCTTCCTTAGTCTTCATTTTGCTGCCACCCATCTCTCCTTCACGCACTAGCCACCACTGCCCCCTAGCCATCATCCCATCCTCGTCTAGTTGCTCTTCGTCGGGTCCTCCTCTCCGATCTGTATGTAATTTTTTTAGCTAATCCATGTCACTCTCGATCTTTATCTCTCTCTCGATTCTTGTTTAATTTGAGTATGATTAGTTGGTTTTAGGCAATGGAGGTGGATTCAGGTTTGTTTATGATTAGTTTTAGGTGATATGTATGCGTGTGAGTCACTATGCATCTAAAATGTACATGTGTATGTGCGAGTCTATTTTGATAAATTGTAGTCGGAGTCAAATCAAAACCTATGTATTTTGGAGTTAGAGTCGGAGTTTAGATATGAACTCCGACAAAATGGGAGTTGAAGTCAATATTAGGGTATAACAGCTCCGATTGGGTCGATGCTCAGACCTATAAATGGGTAATGATACGCCTATAATTTTTCTTATAATTTATTTTAAATTAATCAATATAATTATGTTACTTCATTAAAAAATCATTACAATTTTATATGACTAGCTTTCATCTTAAATAAAGTTGTAAAATAGTTTTAGATGAATTATAAGTCTATCAAAATGATAGATATAATCATTTTTATAATTTTCTTTATTCAACTATGTTTTAAAAGAAGTGTATTTTTATAACATAACTTCTAAAAATAATATCACTTTATCTCAATACTCCCATTTTAAAATATAATTATATAAAGAATCGTAAAATAAATTGTCAGTGTATCATTATTAAGATAAAATGGTAACCAACTTATGATATCAATATAGATCTGCCCTTTATTGGGATAAGAGGATTCCCTCCCTCCCCTTTCAACCCAATTCCAATCAAATTGTGATGGTGCCCCCCTCTATCTATTGGGGGGTATATTTGGAAATATAATTATTTTAAGATATTTTTAGATCACTTTATTATTATTTATTAACTATTTATTATTATTTCACTATTATTCTTATTATTATTCACAGATCATCTAAAATATTTTTAGTATCCAAACAAAGTCTATCATAAGGAAGATAAAAGATTTATAAATGGAATAAAATATTTGATATTTACAAAAAAAAGAAAAAGCAAAATTAAATACTATTTATTTAATATTCATGCAGATAAAACAGCAAAAAATAAGAATTTAGAATTAGAAAATTTGAGTCGATGTATATCCGTGGTGTCCGTTACGTGACGTACTGACCCTACCCATCTTCCTTACAATTGCTCTATCCCTTCGGTCCTCTTCCTTGATTTGGTTTCTATTCTTTCCTAGGCTACGTTGGATTGCGTTTGAAAGATTAAAAAATATTTTTAATTATTTAAAAGCTCTTTTAAAGAAAAAATGATATGTTTAGTAAATTTATAAAAAAGTGCTTTAATTGCCTAAAAAAATTGAAAATCTACTTTTTTTTAAAAAGCACCAAATTGAAACTTTTATCGAAAAGCTCCTGCAGATAACTGTATATTTTTAAAAAATTAATATAACTAACTTTAAAAGTACTTTAGAGAAATGTTTACCAAACAATAAATGACTTTTTAATAGTAGGGCTTGTTATTTAAGTTATAAGATATAAGCCCTAAAGTTATAAGCTATATTTCCTACCGCAATCCCAAACATACACTCAATTACCAAATGACCACTTCCTTTTTCTTTTATTTTTTTAAATACATGTTGCTATCGAATTAAATTCGAAACAATTTCATTTATTCTGAATTTGTATAGTTACTTGACAAGTGCTACAACTATAAAAATATTTTATAAAAATAAATTTATAAATTGATGTGATTTTATATGATATGTTAAATCAACTTTATAATATAAAAATAAACTTTATAATCTAATGTACTAATTATAATTGTGGTTAAAACATTCAGCAATGCTACGTACAGTCTTTATTTAGAGAATTTATTTTTAAAATTTTTTAAAATTATAAAAATATTAATCTTAAAATGATATATTTTTTTCATTTAATAAAGGGTCTGCAAAGTAGGGATTGCAAATAGAATTTCTCTAAAACATTTATCTAATTATAATTGTTTTGAGTTAATACATGTTTTTCTCCCCAGATTTTCTGGTAAAATTGTTTGAATGTGCCCTCAATTTGTCTATACTACTATAGTTTTTGTGACATAATTTGAAAACTTAAAAATCTTACAATTTGGATCTTATCATTTAATTCCAAATCTTACTATTTAATTGATATAAGTGATATATTTTATACACTGATTTAAAATAGAATAACTGAATAAATCGTTTGATGTCCTAAATCTTTTGAAAGAGAAAAACACTGAAAATAGAAAGAAGCAAGTTAAAAACTAAAAGAAATATGTATAAAATATAAAAGGAGATAACTTGTGCATTTTAAAGATGTCTTACGACAATGGAGTCAACCCACTTCAAAACTTGTGGGGGCACACATGTTTCTCCTCTACACACTATGTGAGACATAAGGTTGTTGGCAAGAGAGAAAAGTTATCCTCTACATTTCATTCGGAATATTCCTTTAAGAATATTTCAAATTATCTGTTAATAATAGTAAAATAATTTATAAATAATAATAAAATAATAATTAATGAATTATTTATAAATAATAATAAATTAATATGAAAATATTTGAAAATAATTATATTTGCCCTTCCTTACAAACATCTTACCTATTTATAGGCAACGAAAAGGTAACTTTCAATAATATTCCTGACATGTACAGTGACACTACTGACTCATACACAGTGAATAGGCGGCTACATTTATTAAACATGGGCGGCTACACAGTAAATGGACAGCTGGACGATTACGGGCATCTTGAACAGTGTTCTGGACAATAATTACATAATCTGAGGGTCATAATTTACCAGTTCCAATTCGAACGGATCTTGAGAATCCATTAAATGTGAGGGATAATATGGAGAATTTTCATGCGAATGAGAAGCCTGTTGAAAAGGAGAGGCCTGTTGAGAGGGAGAGAAATATGAAAATATTTGAAAATAATTATATTTCCAAATACAACTTAAGTCTATATCGAGCCAAATAGCTGCCAAATACTCAAAAACTTATTTTCTTGTGGATTCTATGTATAAAGAAGTTTTGAGTTGAGATGAGTTTAGTAATTTAAAAGTTGAGTGTTTAAATGTTATATCAGTTTAAAATTAGACTGGACTGAGTTGATTTCAATTGAGTCTTATAACCAAATCAAATTTAAAAGTAAACTTATAAACTGAATTGATGTATCTTTATATAATATTTTAAATTGTAAAATTATTTTTATTATAAAGTAGTTATAATATATTATATGATGCCATATTACTTTATTAATTTATATTTATAAAATTTCTTTGTAACTTCTCCAAGTGTAATTCATACACAACATCAAACTAAAAAACTGATCCAATTATAACACATGTTGTACACCGCCTTTGGAATTTTTGTTTTTACTATCATTCGGTCTCATTATGTTTTTGTTTTTTTGTTAGAAATAAAATTTGGTAAAATTCGATTTGTTTAATCGGTTAATTTGCTGTTTAGACAGTGAGTTGAAATGAAATGAAAGTTAAATAAAATATTATAAGAATATTAATAAGATGAGATTAAAATATAAAAAATGAGATGAGATGAAATACTTTCACTACCTAAACGGACGTATATGAGAGTAAATGACAGTTAACATACCATTTGACAACCCAATTAGATTGAATCGAGTAAAAATAATAATTATTTTTTCAATTTTTTGCATTTTCTTAAATGAAAATTACTTTCTTTTAAAAAAAAACTCGGAATCTTGAAAGGAAATATAAAAAAGAAAACAAAATTGATTCGATCAAATTGGATTTTCAAAATGGTACGCTCTCTTCAATGATTAAAGAAAAAGAAAACCATGATTAGATGCAATTCATAAGAGTTAGAGAATATAATAAGTGGTTGTTTATGTGATAGAATGAAGTGAGATAGTTTTAGATAAAAGTTAAAAATTAAATAAAAAATTATTTTTTAATAATATTATTATTTTAATATTTAAAAAAATTAAATTATTTATTTTATTTTACGTGAAATTTTAAAAAAATTATAATGATAACATGTGATGTTTCTGAATCCAAACAATCCTAACACCTCTATTAAAACAAAAAGATCAAGACTTTTGTGCACCTTTTTTATTTTTATTTTTTATCTAAAGTGAACTCTATAAAAATAAAAAATTAGTTTTTATATTATTTTTTAAAATGATTGTACGAGACTTTTTTATTTAATACTTACACAAATTATTATTAAAAAAAATCATATTTTTTACATCCTAAAACTACCTAAAAGTATATTTTAATTTGAATAATATGTCACTTAATATACCTTACGTAATTTCATACAAAATTACCTAAAATTTAAAATAATAAAATAATATAGGATAGAAAAATAATTTCTAAAATGCTAAATCCACTTATTTTCTTAAAGAATATTGACGAACTTTCAAAATTTTGGAATCAATTAGTCACGTTGCAGGTAGAGGTAGGTAGCTGTCTTTACATGAGATGCTTTGAAAAGAATGAAGAGGGTAGATTAGTCAATTCAAATCCCGACCACCTCTCCTTCCTACTCGGTCAGACAGTCAACGCTCGCCTTTTCGCTTATTCAGAAACCCCAAACCGCTAAGTGGTTTGTGGTATTTTGTAGCAACGAGGGGTGCATTATTAACGAGCGCACCCCGCCTTCCTTTTGTGTGACGTGGCAGTTTCCTATTGGTCAACCCGGCTTCTTCGGGATTCATACCCTCCGCACACCAATAATCAATACCAGTCGCTCTCACTCTCACACACATACCCACTTCCTCTGGCTTTTCCCTGTGTTTTCTCTCTGGAAAAAAGCTCCGAATTTCACTTCCGTTTCTATCTCATTTGCCTCCGAAACCCACGTATACGTGCTGAGCAATGCATGATCTTTCTAATTCATGTGATTTCATCTTCTGATTCCCGGATTTCTCCTAGTTTTTTTTGGTGTTTTTAGTTTTTCACTCGGAAACTTCACTACTGAGTCCGAGCGGAAATGCTCGAGGCCGTTGAGAATTCCCTCAATGGCGGGTTCTCGCAGTTGCAGAGCTGTGGGGACAGTAGCGAGGAGGAGCTCTCCGTGCTGCCGCGCCACACCAAGGTGGTGGTCACTGGAAATAACCGGACCAAATCGGTTCTCGTGGGTCTGCAAGGTGTGGTCAAGAAGGCCGTCGGGCTAGGCGGGTGGCATTGGCTGGTAATTATGTTTGTCAATTTTGGCTTTTTGGGGACAATGGGTTTGGTTGCGCGGGGCTCTATCTGAGATTGACTTTGGTTTGTATGCAGTTCTGGACTTCGAATTTTGGGTTTTGGCGGATTTGATATGAAATGTTTTTAAGCAATGTGGGTCAATTTGACCATTTGCGGCATTGTTTGGTCATACTGGTTATTTATATGCAATCATTGACTCTGTTTAGTTATAGTCTCGAGTTTAACCCATTGTTCAGTTACTTGGAACATTTCTTAGTTGGTCTGGCATGTTGTCTTGGATTCAAAAGTTCCAATTTTGGGTGTTTCTGAATTTAATTGTGGGTGAATTTATATGATCTACAACGATAACAAGTTTCTAAATTGAGCTTCTGGGTATGGGATTCGATTGCATGCTTCGTTTTATCTATGGATCTGATGATTTGATTGTTATTTTTTTTTTAATATTTATTTACTATGCGGGTTACAATTGAGTTATTGGTATAGGTTGCGATTAATTTGTTATTTTTTCAATCACTTGTTTTATTTTCCCATTTTATACGAGTGCGTTAAGGTTTTTGGTTAAGGCATTCGGATTGATCAGCAGTTTGCATGATTGGCTTACGGGAGGGGATCTTTCTCAGATTCTTGGGAAGGTTTTGATTGCGAATGGCTAGGAGATTTTTTTTCCTCTCTTGGATGCTGATGATACTTTTGTTTGAACGATTGAATTGCTTGAAGTAACTGCATGTTTATCCTTGGATGTTGGGGTTTAGTCGATTGTTTGATCCTGTAATCGGGGGGGCGGGGGGAACTATAAGCGCAATTGTTTTGCGGTTCACTGAAATAGTGACCTTTTCTTTTTGGGATATGCCATGTTAACAACTTAATCTGGTTGGACTTAATATTTTTGAATTCTTTTGAACTGCCGTCTGCTTGAAATTCAGCGATCTTTGTATGGTGCCCTGACAAAAATGAGCAATTATTTTGGATTGCTATATTTCAATGATTAAGCTTTCTGGTCCCTTTGATCAGTTTCTCCTTTCTTCTCCTGTTTTTATTTTTTTTTGGAGTGTTTTCTCGGACTTTTAATTTTTCTAATATATCTTAAATTCTGAAATTGAAAAGTTCAGAAATAAAGTGTACTTTGCTTGAGTGCAAGAATAGATATTTTTTGCTGATTTGTTTGGATGGAAGTATTTTGAAAAGTAGAACTTGGATTTCATTTTTTTAAGCCTATATTTTAGATGATTATGTGGAAGGTGTTGTTTTGAATTCATAACGGGAGTGTTTTTATTAGTGCGAAATCCTAAAAAGTTCAAATCCATCATGTGGTCTTTAAATTTATACCAAGAAATTTATGCTAGTATTTTTTCTCCAAATCCAGCAAATGCATTAATTTTTTTAAAATCCTCAAATCCAAATGCAATCTGATTGGATTGATTTGATTTGGATTCTTTTCCTTTCTTGCACTTTTTATTTCTTTCCTACATCCTGTGAGTTTTATGCTTTTCTGTTCACTTTCTATTGTACAACATAATGTGAGAAATTTGTTTATGATTCTGTTTGTGGTACTTGATCGTAAAATTTGCAGGTTCTCACAAACGGCATAGAGGTAAAGCTGCAGAGGAATGCCCTCAGTGTGATTGAAGCTCCCACTGGTAATGAGGAAGATGATGACCTTGAATTCGAAAACATGCCATGGAATGGTTCAGATATGGGTATGTTTGTTTAATATATATAGAAGATAATTTCTGTGCTGGTGCCACCAAATTTTTGTTACATGACATGACACTTTTATAATTGTTTGGGGAAGAATAAAATGTTTAGGGGACCATTAGTTTGCCAAATCATGATTGTCTTTACGTGTGTCAATTTGGGATTTGAACAAAGATTTTTGGATATGGTTTCGTTAATGAATTTGAGACGTGTGCTACTGTCACCAAATTTTTGTTACATGACACTTGAGAATTTTTTGGACAAGAATAAAATGGTTAGGAGACCGCTAGTTTTACGAAATCATAATTGTCTTGCATGTGTCAATTGGGAATTTGAACAAGATTTCTTTTGAATAACAGTTTGAAATAGATTTGTTATCTTTTAAAGCTATATTGTGCTGGAAGTGCTATCTGATGGTAACTCCCACTACTCACCTTCAGTGCATGCCTATGGCCTTGGATAGGGTGAACCTTGATATTTTCATGATATTCATAATTACTTTTTCTTGGGCCTCTGCAATTTTGGTTTGGAGCAGATTTGTTTTCTGGAATAAAGTAATTGAGATTGGTGCATAGGATCCATTGTGTCTTCAACTTTTGCTTTTACTATTTCCAAATACTATTTCCAAAAGCTCTGTTGTCTTATTTCTTTATCCTTTTATTGGACCCACAACACCTTTTGATATTAGTAGTGTTATTTCTGATTTTCCAGCGTCGGATGACACTCAAAAGTCCCACAGATTGAGGCATAGAATACATAAATCGTCTGGGTCATCTCATAGGACTATGAGCAGATCTCTCTCCTGTGACTCGCAGTCTAAGGGGTCTGTTTCTACTCCTCGTGGGTCCGTGGTATGTGACCTTTATCTAATCTTGGTTTTACCCTTTGTGCTGTCCAGCTTTCATGTGAAACAATAGTGACAAACATGTTCTTGGTTTATTATTTAAACCTATCTACTGTTAAGTTCTATATGGAAACATCTTCTGTACAGAAGGTTGACCTAGGCAAACTGGAGATGGCTGCTTTGAGGAGATATTGGCGACACTTTAATCTAGTGAGTTATTTTGAAGGGAGAATGTTAGTCGTTTCATTATCACTAGTGGGACACTTTTTGTGTAGTAACCTATTGGATTTGTAGGTGGATGCCATACCCAACCCATCAAAAGAGCAATTAGTAGATGTTGTTCAGAGGCATTTCATGTCACAGGTATTTTCAAAATGTGTTAGTGTTCACTTCAATCCATTTCTATCCATTTTCTATTTTTATATTTATAAAATACTGAATGAATAACATATGTACATTAATCCGGTAATGACATTGTTAGTTCAGCAGCTTTTGGATTATAGTTGCCATTATTCTGTTCTGAAAAATGCATTTTTTTTTCTATTGGTGAAGCAAATCGACGAGTTGCAAGTCATTGTGGGATTTGTTCAGGCTGCAAAGAGAATGAAGACTCTGTGCAAATGACGATTCACGAAGAGAGAAATGGAGAGCTATGAATTTGGTTGTTTATGCTAACAGATACTGCACTTAAAAAATATCCACTCCCCTCTAGTGATTGTCTGTAATATATTTTATCAAGTGGCTTGTCTATGTCTTGCTTTAGTAGGTTAGTATTACTTTGTACCGAGTTATAGAGGTTCTTACTTTTTGGTAGCTTAGTTATGTAGATATATGTAAAACCGGTGACAAGACCTCTAAAGAAGTCCTTGTTGGCTTTCTTTCAAAACTTGTGTTGAATGTATTGCTGACTTGGGGAAGTGGGTTTTTGGAATGTATATATATTTTCAACTCTTATTTCTGTTCATCAATAGATTACTGACTGTTTGCACCCTTTGGCTGGAGATGCATTAGTTATTCAAATTAGTGGTAAAAGTGGAATTTCCTCTACCACAAGGAGCCGTGCCATCAATGATTCCAAGGAAAACCCCAAATGCTCAAATGGGGTTTCATTTTTACTTGTTTTGTTATAAATTGTACTGGTTCGAATCTGGACTTTATATTTCATTCTTATTTAGTTAAAGAGTCTTGTCAGATATAGTTTTCAGGCGTTGAGTCGTGTATATTCTCTTTGAAAAAAGAGTTTATTATTAATTTTTTTTTAAAGTTGGTTTTAATTTAGCCAATTTTTTAAAAGAGAGTATTCGAAATTTGTATATCTTGTGATTACAAATATAATTTCTTTCTAGGTATTATGGTCACTTATATGATTGAAATATTAGAACTTATTTCTTTTATTCTCCTATGCTGGTATTATCTTAATTCTGGAACCCGTGCTACTTTACTTCTGTTTCGTGTCAGAAGAGTGTCCAACACCGTTGAGTAATTTAGCATGCAATCTTTGTTTTGTCATTTTATACGTTACTTCTGTTCACATACACACCTCTGAGATTCATGCCAGATGGTCCAAGTGCTCAGGAAAAAAGGGTTCATGGAAGATGGTCCAAGAAGACTGACTTTGCTGCGCGTGTTGGCTGCAGCTTTGATGTTCTTGTCTCAACAAAAGCACACCCCTGCGCCTGCACTTGTTGCTTGCTTTCTTCTCAAACCTATACGAAGAGGAGCCCCCATATTTTCCCAGGCGATATGTTTTTTTGGTAAATTTGTTCACACAACCCTGGTGCTTTGGCTATTTAAGACTATGTTTTCATGAGCAAACCGTCCGTGGCCTAATGGCACAACTCATATCTCTAAAATAGAGATCATGGATTCGATCCCCCTCCCCTAATGTATATATAAAAAGAAAAGAATGTGTTTTCATGCCATTTTTGTGGTGTGATTAATTAAGAAAGAAAAATTATATTTATAAGCTTCATACACCACATACCACTTATTTTGTTATTTTTTTAATTTTTTTTTTACTGAGTGTGTGGTATATAGATGATGTGTAGAAGAATTTAATTATTTTAATAAGAATAAAATAAAAAAATAAAAGAAAATGCGGTTTGTGAAGCTTATAAATAGCATAGCTAAGAAAGAAATAGGTCACTCCGTTAGATTTATTTTTCATCCACCATCGTTAAAAGAAATATGTGACTCAATGACAAGTTGCCACATGTCAACTTTATTTCTTAAAAAAATAAAAAACTTTAAAAGAACAATTAATTATATTAAAAAATAATTTCTATAATTCAAAAAAAAAAACAAATCATTTGCTAGCCACTACTAGGGTGTTTTTTTTTCCTATAAAGAGAAATGATATTTCAATCGTGTGAGGCTCTATTTTTCATGACAGTACATAATATTGTTGTTTTTTAAAATGTATTACAATGCTAATAGATGGAGGTATAAGACAAAACAACCTAATATTTTAAAATTGTCATTTGTTTAAAAAGTATATATTTTAAAGTGTTTCAGTCAATTATTTTATTTTATTTTATTTTATTTTATATTAAAAAAATCCTTGCATCGTAGATCCGTCCTAGAAAGTCAAATATTTGGAGATCTTTTTGCATCAAAATGGGACCCTATTATTTGTTATCTTATGCATGTTAGGCATGGACTCTTCTACACTCCAAATGGGTAAGATAGGGAAAAATAATGAAAGAGGCAGTCGCTAGAAATGAAAATTAACATGGATAAAGGGCGTCCGTCTATTGGGCACCAGCTTTAAAAGCAGAGGCAAAAAGAGGAAGTGGAAACTGCAAATGGGTCCTGACTCCTGCATTTTAATGATGGAGTTGTGATACGTACAACTTCTTGAAATATATTTTATTTTCAGTCTATATATAGACCACATTATGAAAATATAAATTCTTTTTATATTATATAAATATTTTATTAAATGTATTTTACATCAGAATATAATTTTTTGTCTATAAATAATTTCAAATATTTATTTCCCAAAAAAAGATGCGGAGCATTATTTGATAACATTTTATCATTAGAAATGCAATAACTGTTGGCGGCTATAGTTTTTCACCTCCATTTGACTAAAAACTCTTAAGTGAACAAAGAAAACTTGAAAAGTTAAGCGGAAATGCTTTGTTTCCTGAGGATTCTTATCCAAAGTTTTGAATTCCATATCGGAGACTATACTGTTTAAGACACTCGAATGATATATTTTGATATCGGTATCGTTTTGAATACCGTTTTGGAATAATTGATATATGAATAAATTATATATATCAATATATATATAAATTATATTTTAAAATAATAGTCTATATATGAATAAATTATATATAAATACATATATATATATAAATTATAAATAGTCTAATCTAAATTGGAGAAAAAAAAAAAGAGTTTGCAGTTTGAAAAAATGAAAAAAGAAGAAGTAATTTGTCTATAAATAATTTCAAATATTTATTTCCCAAATTGAGGCAAATTCTGTATAACTTACGTAATAAAATAAATAGCATTTTCAAAATAGTGTCAATATTAATACCTTGATCCTTAGTTTCTATTTTGGGTATTAAGAGGGACCGAAAACTCTTAATCTAATGTGTCATCATATTAACTAAAACTTAATAGTCTTTATGAACATATTGGCTATACAAATAGAAAGGCATGAGTTGAGAAAGTAAAAAAGATATTGATTAGGAAAACTCAAAGATTCCTTTAACTTTAAGTGAGAGCTTTGCAACTTAATTAGTTATATTTTTATTTATCTAAGAACTTTAACTTAAAATTTAAATTCAATATATAGTATAGTGGTGGAGTGTATGACATGGTTTCTTATTAAATTTAATAAATACATTAACAAAGATTTATATTTTTAAAATTGAGCAGCGTTAGATACAGTTTTAAGGTATATAAGTTTCACACACTACATTTAGAGAAAAAATAAAGCCTATCATAAAAAAATGGGTTTTTTTATATAAGTCCTAAATTTGCCACATTTTTGTTAAATAGAGTATACGAGATTTACACATTTAAAAACGGTACAAATTATTTTTGTTTAGGATTATATATATTGTAATAGATATTAACATTTGTTAAGGGGAAAAAAATGGATCGAATAATGACAAGACTCGTACAAAAAACTTGGAATAACAACTCCTGGTGATCATAACTCTATTTCTCTTATTAATTCCTAGGAGTTTCTTCTCCCCTTCTTTTATCTTCTTCCTACTATTTTGTAGACATGACTACAAAGTTGTCGTATTTGAATCCATTGTCGTTTATCTTGAAAACCCCTAGATCCATGATTGAGTCCTTTATGTCGTTTTACTTAGGAAAACAAAAAACGATTAACTTCTTCCATCCAAAGATTCACTTCAAACCCTACGATCGATCAACCTCTAGCTCCATGCAGGTTGAGTCATTTTTGCATTTGTACCGTATTTGGAATTGATTTTAATGAATATATATATATGTATATATTGTATGAGAAATTACTCTCAAACTACTAAACAACCACCCTCTTACACTAAATTACTACATTTATTCATTGATCTAAGTTTTATTTGCATTATGTGAAAATGCAGAATGACATCTTAATTCAAATAATTTCATTATTATTCACAAACTATCTCACTATTATTTATAGATTTCTCATCTTATCATGATCTTATTTCATCTGTATAACCAAACGAGACCTAAGATATTCTTGCAAGTATGCTTCCACCTCTTTGTCATTCGATTCTTGAGTGAATAATTTACCAAAGATTTAGACATTACGCATCAAGAGATTGATCGGCTAGACAAAGTAAGACAACAAGAATTTGAGAACCTATTATCTCATTAATACGAAATGTAGATGTATTTGGCTACAGTAAAAGGAGCTAGAGGAAAAGATGTGTCTCAAAGTAAAAAGAACAAATTCAAAGATATACATATATATAAAATTCACTACAAAAAACCTATGATTTGCCTGCGTTTACATTATTGGCGTTTTTGTATGGGCCGGTAAATATAAATTATTGCGAACTTTTACTTTTTACGCCGATAAATAAAATATTTTCCCGGCTTTTATATTGTTATACCGGTAATAATATATAATTGTGTTTACATTTACGAAAACGTAAAAAATTTACCAATTATACGCCGATAAATTCTAAGTTTTTCCAATGTTTATATTGTTACACTGACAATAATATATAAATGTGCCAGAGTTTATAAAAATGTTAGAAATTTATCAATTCTGAATTCGTAAATAAGAAGCTTTCCCTGCATTTACATTGTTAGGCCGGTAATAATATATAATTATTTTGACATTCATAAAAAGTAAGAAATTTATTATTTATGTGATGATAAAAGATATTAACATAAATTTCACTTCGTATTTCAAAAATATTTTATTTATATTTAAAAAAAATATATGATCAATTAATTTTCTCTTATACTTTTTTAATGTCAATTCCATTTTCGTATTCTTCCAAATTTTCTCTTACAATTGAAAGATTACAATATATGAAACTAATTCTTCATAAACTCAATATTATTTTTTTCCAACTTTCTTGTTGTGTGTGTGTTTTCACAAATGCTCCTCAAGACTTTCTTTTATAGGTGTAGGAGTATGTATGATGTTAAATAGATACGTGAACTTAGGGAACGACAATACATGAATCATGATGATACATGAACATGGGAGATTGAGATACATGAATGGGTAAGAATTCTAATGCTCATCCATCAAATCATGGAATGTATTTTACTACGTCCATTTATTCACAACACAAAAGACGTTTGCTAGACTCTCAATCTTTAGGTCCTTTGTTCTCAAGTCAATGCATCAATTCTGGATTTTATCCGTCTACTACTCTACTGCTTTTGAGGGCTTCTTTGACAATTGCATTGTTGCCACAATCTCATAGTTCAATTTCAAAATCATCCTTTATGGTATGAATCTCTTTCTCATAAATCATAAGTATAAAGTTGAACTTGTTTATTTGGGTTGTTCTGGTTTATTATTTTAATCACGTGTTGATTAAATATGTTGATGAAATACTGTACAAGTATGATTAAATATTTTAAAACTTTATTTATTTATTTTTCTCTTGATTGGTTTAGACAAAAAGTTAAAATACTTACAGAAGATTAATTTCCTCTTCCAGACTAGAAATAATTACTATAAATTTATTTCGTCAAGTCGATCAAACTTCCTCAAGAATCCTTACATGATAGTGTAATTGCACCATTTTTTTTATCCCTCTCCAATTCTAAGAGGTCACTCATGCTAGTCCCATCAAAACGTTAGTTCAACTCTGAATATTTGAAAAGGATTGACACTCATGTCCTTAATTAAGGTGTATTAGATTCTCGTCTTTGGCCGATTACATATGGATATGCTATATATTGAAACCAAGAAAAAGTTTCTAGTATTTAGCTCACCTATCTTCATCTTCATTAATACAACATAGAAATGATATTACATACGTGCCAGATTAATGAACTACTTTTACGGTGTAAATTAATATACTGCTACTTATGATCTCTAGGAATTTGACAAATTAATATTTGTTTATAGATAACAATATTAAAATTTGTTTACAATTATTACAAGAAATATCACTTTTTGCAGCGCTTAAAATAGCCACAAAATGTAACACATGTCCCAAAAAAATTTTCCCGTCCATTTAAATTCGGTAACACCTAAAGTCTGCACCCAACTCAAGCCAAGCACAAGTTATATAATTTCTTTTTAGATTAATTTGTTTAGAAAGCCCTTTAGTGAGTATTTTTAAATAGGCTATGGGCCCAACTATTTTGGAATTGTACCGAGAAATTTGCGGAGGATTTGGGCCATTTTAGCAGTTGGGTCAAGACTCAATTTTATTAAATGCTTGATCCATAAAAATATGGACAAATCCAAGAGATTATTTTAAACTACTTTAACCGGACCAACCCATTTATTAAGTCGTAGGCTACACAAGACTTGTGTCCAAATATAAAAATGAACCCTATCAACGCCAAGGCCTACACCCGAACCGCCAATTGTCCAACGTGCAGTTATTATTATTATTTTTTTAAACTCCCCACCATGGACGTCTCCATCCCGTCTCCCACAGTCCCACTGCATGCACGGCAACAATACCTATATAGATATTCATGTATAACTGGATGTTCATTTTTTCCAAAGCTAGGGTTGCCGCAAGTAGTTTTTCCAGCGGCCAAACCCTAGGAAAACCACCACCTTATCACTCCGCTGCTCAGCCACTGTAACCCTGACGCCAGCTAGAGACTTCTACAGCGTTATCCCTGCACGCACCTACGCCGCTGCCACCCAGCGTCCATCGCGCAGCAGCAGCCCGACGGAAACCACCCCACGTGCCAAGATCTCCTCCGCACGACGGAAGCCACTAGCCCACTGCCCAGCCCCACGTGAAACCGGCAACCAACAGCCACCCACAAACACAGTAACAAACTACCAATTTCACTGCTGCCTCCACGTCTAGGAAGCAACCATACAAGCCACCTCAACTTGCACTCAAGCATCCACCCTACACCACCGTCGCCGAGCCACCGAAAACTACCAACGAGGGTGCTCTGTTTGCACCACACCGAAACAGAAGAACTAGTTTCCCCACCGTGAGCCACAAACCGCCAGCCCACGTTGCCAGCCCCCTCCACGACGTCGCTAATGGCACAACTGATCCTCAACAACCGGATAAAGATCATTCAACAGATAGAGCACAAGATAATGCCACAACCAAATCTCAACAACCAGATAAAGCTCAAGTTCAAAACAAGGCTGAAGATAAAGATCAAGTTCACGGCAACCAATCTGGAAACTAACAAACTATTTGTAAAATTCAAATATTTTAAATGTTTGTAACAGAATTGGTTTATCCAAAACTATCTATAAAACATCACGTGATCCTCCTGAAAAGTACCGAGGAAAAACATTATTTCATCTATCATTGCTTGTTTCTTTATGGTATCAGAGCCTCACAAAGACATACGTCTCCCATACATGGCCTCCAACGTTTCCTCTGCCAGCTCTTCCTCCAGCAATTCTTCTTCCTCCGTTGCTTCTATTCTTCCCACCCAACTCCCACATTTTATCACAATCAAACTCACCCAAAATAATTACCTTCTTTGGCGAGCACAATTAATCCCATATCTTCGTGGTAAAATTTATTTGGTTACCTTGATGGGTCCATTCCCTACCCACCCATCACAATTCCTTCCTCCTCCACACATATCCCTAATCCTGCATACATTCACTGGTCTCAACAAGATCAAATCATCTTAAGTGCCCTCCTTTCTTCCCTCACCGAATCTCTTCTCATCCAAGTTGTTGGTCTTACAAATTCTAGAGATGTCTGGCTCGCCTTAGAGAAAACATTCTCCTCTACTTCCTCTGCCCGAATCCTCAGCATTCGTTTCCAACTATCTACTCTAAAAAAGGCATCCCTCTCAATCATCGATTACTTCACCAAAGTCAAACAACTCTCAGACACTCTCTCTGCCATCAGTCATCCCCTTAGCTCCTCAGAAATCACCTCCTACCTCCTTACTGGTCTGCCCTCCTCATATGACTCTCTTGTCACCTCTATTACCACTAGACTTGATCATATCTCTCTTGATGACTTATATGGCTACCTCCTCACTTATGAAAGTCGTCTCAACCAACAAAATACCTCCAATGATTTCAGCCTACCCTCGGCTCATATTGCAACCTCCTACCCCGGTTGAGGCCATCGTGGTTCACCTTCACATAGAGGTGCTTCTCACTATGGCAATCGGTCCAGAGGCAGGGGGCGTGGCTTTCAAAACTTCTCACCTCATCAAACATCACACATAAACAGACCTCCGTGTCAAATATGCTCCAAAATTGGCCATACAGCTACGACTTGTTGGTATAGATTTGATCAACAATACCAATAATCTCCTTCCCAATCCAACACTCAAGCAAACATAGCCCAATCCCATACACCTCCTCCCCCTGCACCCACATCTGATCAAAATTGGTACCCTGACACTGGTGCCACCAATCACATTACCTCAAATCTCAATAACCTCTCCCTCAATGCTGACCCCTACACTGGGCCTGATCAAATTCAAGTCGGCAATGGACAAGGTTTGAAAATCCTTCACACTGGCTCTTCTCTTCTTTGTTCCACTTCAAAATCTTTCTTTCTCAACAAAATTTTACATGCTCTTGAAATCAAAAAGAACTTATTGTCAGTTTCTCAATTCACAAACGATAATAACGTTTATTTTGAATTTCACCCCTCCTTTTTCTGTGTCAAGGATCCATCCTCGGGCGCTACCCTTCTCCAAGGACCGAATAAAAATGGCCTCTATCATCTGCATACGCTCACACCTCCCTCCACCAGTCCAGCTTCTTACATTGGCGAAAGAGTTTCGGTTCCACATTGGCATGCACGCCTCGGACACCCTGCTTTACGCATAGTGAAAGAAATCCTCACAAAACATCATCTATCAGTCACCAATAATAAAAGTTTTCCAGTTTGTCATGCTTGTCAATTAGGGAAAAGTCATAAATTACCTTTTCATTTGTCGAATTCTATTTCATCTACCCCGTTTGAGTTACTTTTTATGGATGTATGGGGGCCCTCGCCCACTGAATCTATTTATGGCAATAAATATTACTTAAGCATCCTTGATGATTTCTCTAAATTCATATGGCTTTTTCCTATTGATGCAAAATCAAAAGTTACACATACCTTCATCAATTTCCAACTTCAAATCGAACGTTATTTTGATTGCAAAATCAAAAGCGTCCAAACTGATTTTGGAGGTGAATTTCAAGCCCTAAAATCACATCTTCTTACCTCCGGCATCGTTCATCTTCTGTCCTGCCCACACACTTACGAACAAAATGGGTCTGTCGAGCGGCGTCATCGCCACATCGTTGAGACTGGCCTTACCCTGATGGCCACTGCATCTATCCCACACCAATACTGGGATGATGCTTTCACCACCGCCACCTATCTCATAAATCGTCTCCCCTCTCCTGTCATTCAACACAAAACTCCACTCGAGCTCCTCTTCAAACAAACTCCTGACTATACTTTCCTCCGTACCTTCGGGTGCGCTTGCTGGCCCTATCTTCGTCCCTATAACTCCCACCAAATGGATTACCGCTCCGATCTCTGTGTCTTTAACCATCGAGGATATCGTTGCCTGCAACAATCCACAGGTCGAATCTTCATCTCTAGGCACGTAATCTTCGATGAAACCCATTTTCCATTCCAACAAATGAATCCTCCATCTCCCGATTCTCAAACACCCCTCACAACACTGCCCTCATCTCTTTGTATTTCGCAACCTAACTCTTCGACAAATGCTCTCTCTTTTTCATTGGACCACCGCCTTCCCCATCAATTGAATCGTGCCCTAACTCAAGCCCAAACACCCAACCCGAGCCCTTTCACGTAAATCAGAACTTCCACCCCATGACCACAAGATCCAAAAATAACATACACAAGCCCAAACATCTCCCAACCGATATGACTCCCACTCCGCGGGCCTTCCTCACCGAGAACCAAGAAATTGAGCCCACCTCATTCTCCTCTGCCTCAAAAAGCCCACATTGGAGACAAGCCATGAATGAGGAATTTCAGGCCCTACTTGACAATGGCACATGGGTCCTAGTCCCCCCAAAGCCCAACATAAACTTTGTGGGTTGTAAGTGGGTCTATCGAATCAAGAAACGAGCTGATGGGTCCATTGAACGCTACAAAGCACGTCTCGTTGCGAAAGGGTTTCACCAATTACCTGGTATTGATTATGATGATACTTTTAGTCCGGTGGTAAAACCCACGACCATTCGAACTGTTCTCTCTTTTGCAGTGTCACAAAATTGGCCTATTCGACAACTAGATGTCAAAAATGCTTTTTTACACGGAAACCTACAAGAAACAGTTTACATGACCCAACCTCCCGGATTCTCTGATCCATCATGTCCTGAGTATGTTTGTCACCTTCAAAAATCTCTTTATGGGCTCAAACAAGCACCCCGGGCTTGGTCCTCAAGACTCAGTACTAAGTTGGTAGAAATGGGCTTCACGGCTTCTAAGGCCGATACTTCTTTATTTATTTTTAGATCAAAACAGGCTGTCATTTTTTTATTGATATATGTTGATGACATCATCATAACTGGGCCTCATAAATCTCTTTTATACTCAATCATCACAAATCTTCAGCAAGATTTTGCCCTAAAAGATCTTGGGCCACTACATTATTTTTTGGGCATTGAGGCCCTACAAGATGACCGTGGCCTGTTTCTCTCACAGCAAAAGTATATTTTTGACCTACTCAAGAAGACCAATATGCTACATGCCAAGCCGGTGAACTCCCCCGTGTCCACAACAGCCAACTTATCACTCTTCAAAGGTGATCCTTTCAGTGATCCAACTCTTTATCGCAGTACAATGGGCTCTCTCCAGTATCTCTCATTTACAAGACCCGATCTCGCCTTTGCCGTCAGCAAAGTATGCCAGTTCATGCAGCGTCCCACGACTGACCATTGGACCGCAGTCAAACGAATTCTTCGTTATCTCCAACAAACCATCCACCACGGCATTCTCATCAACCGCAGCTCATCCACCGATATACATGCCTTCTCCGATGCCGACTGGGCCGGCTGTCCTGACGACAGAAGATCTGTAAGTGGCTACTGTGTATACCTTGGTTCTAATCTTATATCTTGGAGTTCTCGCAAGCAACCAACGGTATCACGTTCAAGCACCGAAGCCGAGTATCGAGCGGTAGCCAATACCACCGCTGAAGTTATGTGGCTACGATCTCTCCTCTCTGAACTTGGCATCTCAAGTCCGAACCCAACGACACTATGGTGCGACAATATAGGGGCCACGTACCTCACGGCCAACCCTCTCTATCACTCACGCACAAAGCATATCGAACTGGACATCCATTTCGTGCGTGATCAGGTTGCCCAACATCAACTCCAGATTTGGTTCATCTCCAGTACGGGTCATATCGCAGACTCCTTCACCAAAGCGCTCCCAACTGCACGGTTTTGCACTCTCCGAAACACTCTCAATGTCCACGAGCTCCCATTGCGATTGAGGGGGCGTAATGGCACAACTGATCCTCAACAACCGGATAAAGATCATTCAACAGATAGAGCACAAGATAATGCCACAACCAAATCTCAACAACTAGATAAAGCTCAAGTTCAAAACAAGGCTGAAGATAAAGATCAAGTTCACGGCAACCAATCTGGAAACTAACAAACTATTTGTAAAATTCAAATATTTTAAATGTTTGTAACAGAATTGGTTTATCCAAAACTATCTATAAAACATCACATGATCCTCCTGAAAAGTACCGAGGAAAAATATTATTTCATCTATCATTGCTTGTTTCTTTAGTCGCCACCTGCACAGAAAGCGCCGTCGGGCACCCCACGCCACCTTAAGCCACCGCTCTTTCTCTCTCTCTGTAACCTCTTTTTTTCCCCCTCACGCCAAGCCAAGCACATGTTATATAATTTTTTTTTTTAGAGTAATATGCTTGGGAAGCCCGCTGCGTTGAGCTAGTAAGAGTGTAAAAACTGCTCTCAACGCTTTTCCTTATTATTTATTTGTTATTATTTATATATTATTATTATTATTATTTATTTTTTACTTATTTATTATCATTATTATTTATTATTTTATTATTATTTTTTATCTACATTTTATTACTATTTACAATTCTTCTCAATATTCAAATCCACCCTATTTATTTTGGCGGTATATAGATTTTTAATGGGCTTGTTATTTAGGTTAAAAAGTTTTTAATGGGCCAAGTGAGATCTATTTCGAAATTGTCCTGAGAAATTTACGGGAAGAATTGGACTATTTTAGCAGTTGAGTCAAGACTCCATTTTATCAAATGGTTGATCCAAAAAAATATGGACAAACCGAAAAGATTATTTTAAATTACTCTAAATGGCTCAACCCATTTATTAAGTTCATAGGCTAACAAGACTTGGAGCCTGTTTGGGGTTGCGGTGGAAAGTCTAAAAAGTGCTTTAAAATGGTTTAAAGTACTTAAATGATAAAATTTACCTGTTTGGTAATTTTATATTAAAGTACTTTTAAATTAAAAAAAGCTAAAAAAGTACGTTTCAACAAAAGTATCAAAGTGATGCTTTTTGTCAGAAGCACTTTACAAAAAGTAAGTCCTATTTTTCCGTAACATGTATATTACGAAAAAATCTTCACTATTTTACCACGACAACTTTTCCCCTCCTCTTCCCCCCCTCTCTCTCTCTCTCTCTCTCTCTCTCTCTCTCTCTCTCTCTCTCTCACATTTCGAAAACCTTCACGCCTTCAACTTTCAGATGGAGCTGAAAATTTTCATATGACAGTTTGTCTTCAACCTTTTTTGTTTTTTTTTTTATAACACCGAATCTCAGAGAGCTAATAAATTTGAAATTTACAGACAATAACATGACTGGAGAGATTCTCGAAGAGATAAGAAACCTCGTGAACCTTAGCTTGAGCGTGATTATATTGCTGTTTCACTTATACATGGTTGAAGTTATTTTCATTCAATTATAATTACTGAAAAATCTATTAAACTATTTTCGTTGTTATTTTATTTCTATCAAGAATATACCCTTTTGTGTCATTTCTACATCAAAAAGTACTTTTTAAATTCGTTTCCAAACAAATCTAATATATTTGAAAGTGCTTTAGACATACGGATCCTCAACAGTAAATAACTTTTTAATAGTAGAGCTTATTACGTTAAGCTCTAAATTATAAGCCTTAAGCTAAAAACAATATTTTCTACCACAATCCCAAACATGCACTTGGTCCAAATATTTGAAATCAACCTATCACCCCCGACGCCCACACCAGTTTGCTCTAAACCGGGAGACCAACGTGCTGTTATTATTATTATTATGTTTAAACTCCCCACCATGCACGTCTCCCTCCCACTACATGCACGGCAACAATCCCTATATATACTCATGTATAAGCTGGATGTTCATTTTTTCCAAAGCTAGGGTTGCCGCAAGTAGTTTTTCCAGCAGCCAAACCGTAGGAAAACCAGCTGCTGCTCAGCCACCGTGAACCCTGACGCCAGCTAGAGACTCTACAGCGTTATCCCCGAACGCACCGACGCCGCTGCCACCCAGCCTCCATCGCGCAGAAACAGCCCGACGGAAACCACCCCACGTGCTGAGATCTCCTCCGCACGACGGAAGCCACTAGCCCACTGCCCAGCCCCACGTGAAACCCGCAGCCACCTCGACTCCATTCCATAAACCGCAGCCACCCACAAACACGGCGACAAACCACCGATTTCACTGCTGCCTCCACGTCCAGGAAGCAACCAGACAATCCACCTCAACGTGCACTCAAGCATCCGCCCTACACCACCGTCGGCCAGCCACCTAAAACTACCAACGAGTGTGTTCTGTTTGCACCACACCGAAACAGAGGAACTAGTTTCCCCACCGTGAGCCACAAACCGCCACCCACGTTCCCAGCCCCCTCCACGACATCGCCACCTGCACAGAAAGCGTTGTTGGTCACCTCACGCCACCCCAAGCCACCGCTCTCTCTCTCTCGGTAACCTCTCTTTTTCCCCTCACGCCGTGCTCTCTCTCTCTCTTTCGGTTCTCTCTCGCTTTCATCACTCTCTCTCACTCTCTCTCTCAGTGCTCCTCCGTCGCGATAGCCGCCGTCCACCTCACCCAGCTCCGTCGCGGATCCCTCTCTCTCGGTGAGTGTTCGAGTTTAGCCCAGGTCGCACGGTATTTCCCCTCCCGTAAGCCACCGCCTTCCTCTTTAATGGTTTTGGTTTTTTCGTCTTTCCCAAAAAGTGCATGCAAGTTTTTCGTTATTACTAAAATGTCTTAAAGCTACAAGAGCATTGGCAATGAGTTATTTATCTTTATCTTCATCTTTGAATTTAAAGAATATATCTTTAAAATTATGTGCATTGATTTATGCATATGTAAAATTATAAATAAATATGTACAATTATTTAAAGACGAATAACTCATTTTCATTATTTAAATGATATTTTTATTATTATTTTAATCTCCATTTCCGATCGGCTCTCTCTTTTCTCTCTTTTTCTCTCTTTTCTTTTTTCTCTTCTCTCTTCTTTTCTCTTCTCTTCTTTCTTCATCCCCGAACGCTCTCGCTTCTTCTCTTTTCTCTTCTCTCTTCATCGCCAAACGGTCTACATCCCCGAATGGCTCTCTCTTCTTCTCTTCGACACCCATTTCACCCCTCTCTCTCATTGCTCTGTTTTCTCTCTTGGACGCCCACAATTTTTTGGTGGTTTCTTCATCAATGGTGGTCTCTTCTCTCGCCCAAAAGGTGATTTCGTGTAACCCATTTGTGGATTTTGGTTGGAGAATTTTTTTGTGTTATTTGGCCTGATTAGAATTTTTTAGGGTTTTTTTTTTTATTTTTTTTTTATTTTTTATTTTTATAATGTGATGGCCCATAATATTGAATTGAGAATAGAGATAGATAGAGAAAACTGAGTTGGTTCTTCGTTTGTTTTGATTTCTCCTGATCTTGTATATGTATTTGATTCCCCTGATCTTGTACATGAATTAAGAGTGTTCTGTCCCTATCGTTATCTCTAGACACTGTACTTTGTGGATGGGGTTTTTTGGTTTTTTGTACTCATCTTCGAGACTCCAACTTAAGAAAACCTCTAGTAGTAAAGTAATCCTTTCTGGCACCGACTTCGGAAGGTAGGTGGGACAGTAATGGCATTTCGGAATAGAGTTGATTTGGGGCTAGGTTGCATTCTTAGTGCTCTAGAAAGAGATTGCTTGTATTAATTGTTGGGAGCTAATCAACTTAGTTACGCCAGTGATGTGGAAAATACACAAACGAGTTGGCTCGAAAAGTTACCATTTGAAACAAGATGATATGATAGTTGAGCTCTTTTGGTAACGGTCATGGATGCGGTGCAACTGAGCAGGACAAGGTATAATGCTTTTTACTGCTGTTTTGTGGTTTTAATTATCAAATATTTGCAATGACATTAGTACTAATTGTGGAAACTATTTTATAGATTGATAAGGAAAAAATCTTGTACCGAGAAAACCTCAAACATAATTTTACCATGGATCATTGTTGGAATCTATTAAGGCACCAACCGAAATGGCAAGCACACATGGACCTCATAAAAAAGAAAAATGGGTCAAGTTCAGGTATTATTCCAAATTCAATACCTTTAGGGGAAGACATGGAAAATGTGCCCATCGATTGTGAGAGACCTCCTAGAAAGAAAGTTGAAAAAGTAAGAGAGAAAGAAAGAAAATGTAACGAAAGATAAGATCTAATAATTAAGCAGGCCTTAAGCCAAATGACGGATGATAGGAGGACGTGTATGATGGAGAGAAGAGAATCACAATTGAAGTATGAGAATGAAAGATCTGAGTTACTACTTCTTAAGAAGAGAAAACTTGATTTGAAAATTAAGATTGAAGAAGATAGATCTAACTTAGTAACTCTTAAAAAGAGAAAGGTTGATATTGAAATTATGTCCAAAGATATTGATTCGCTAAATGGTGTACAACAAGAGTATTTCCATAATCTTCAAATGGAGATCATTGAGGAACAAAGGAATAGGGCCATATTTCGTACATAGTTTTGATTGTGGTTACTTATTTTGGATATTTTGAAATTGTAAATACTATGGTGATATTATTTTGGGTTTGTTTGTACTGTTGGTCGCACCAAATTCGATCATTTTTTTGTACTATTACCGTGGAGCTACTGTGGAACTGAATTGTGCTGCCGTGAAGTTGTTGTGGAGCTGCCAAGTTGTATTAAAATCAACTTTGTGGATTTTCTACCAAGTTGATTTTGATACATGAGATTTATTTAAATTTGTATGGAGGTTCTTTTGGTTGGAAGTTGAATTTGTATGTCATATATTTTGCAAACACTGAATTGTATGAGTAGAATTGTCCAAGTTGTGAATTTTTATGAAATTATAAGTCACATAGAGTATGTGTGGAATTTTCTGTGTTGCTGTATATATATGGTAGATTGAATTTATTGGACTTGGATATGGAATTTGTATGGCATATATTTTGCAAACATTGAATTTGTATGGAGTATAATTGTCTAAGTTGTGAATTTGAATGAAATTAGACTACACATAGAGTATGTGTTGATTTTTCTGTGTTGCTGAATATATATATGGTAGATTGAATTTATTGGACTTGGATATGGAATTTTTATTGAATTTATTGGAGGTGCATAGGCATTAAACATGCAAGAATTTTATGAATTGATGTTGGGGACAACAACTTGTGGATGGAAAACTCACATATAGGCATAAATAACACAAGAAAAATGGAAACATGGGAAAAGATAGTAAATGAGGAACGTACCACCCTCAGCTTAGGAATTTTAGAAAAAAAAATATTTTATTATTATTTGATCAAAAAATGCACAATTCAACGTAGGAAATTTTCTTCATATTCAAAATCAAGCTTTAAAAGATATAATTTTGCATATGAAGATAAAAAATCCATTGCCAATGCTCTAAGTTGTTGTGTTACGTGTAGCCTTCCGAGAAGAACCTTTTAATTAAAGAATAATTCTTGTTCCAGTCGCATGGGAGAACCGCCGCACAACTGGCATCCACATAGGAAAATGGAATGAATCGTTTCATTCTTGTCTCTCCTTCCGTGGTTCCCACTTCCCCTTTCTTTTTAGTTCCCCTTTTGTTTCCCTCTTTGTGTATTTTTGAGAAACAAAATATTGTCTTCGTGGGTTGCATACTCTTGAAAATTGGAAGGAGAACTTGAAATACACTGGCTGTACCAACACTATGGTTGGCAACCAAAATGAAGGAAGTGAACACCTTGATTTTGCACAATATATTCCAAAAAAATTTCAAGAAAAGTTTCAATATACGATGAAAAGAGAAACAAAATATTCAAAAGAAGCTCCAACCCACAAACCACGGTAAATAAATGGAAGAGCTCACCCAACATCCATCCTCCTTCCCTAAACTAGCTACCTCGATTTCTTTTTGATTTTTCTTTTTTAAATCCTAGGCAAAAATACACAGAACTAGCCTATCCAAGATATTCAAAGAAAGCTATATCCTTGTTCGACTGCCTCTTTAATTTTCTCATAGATTCTCATGGAAAAAAACAAGGAAAGAAAGAGATGAGGCAAGAAAACCAAACCTAGGAATGTAGAATCGGAAGAAAAAAGAGAAAGAGAAAGAGAGAGGTCTTAAAGGTGAAGGTGCTTTGCTTTACATTTGAAATGTGGTCTTTCTCACCTGAAAAGAAGAAAAAGCTGCTCTGCTTCTCACTCGAAGAAGTTTTGCTTTGCTTACAACATTTTCCTTTCTTTCTTTCTCTTTTTTCTCTTTTGTTTTTATTTTTTTATTCCATGTAAGCTCCTATGTACAACTGATTACCTCCCGCTTGCACACCCCCCGCTTGTACCTAGTAGAACTGCTTGATTAAATTACGACAGTGTCCTTAGATGTAAGGCATGATGGATATAGTTTTATACTTAAGTTTCACGTAGGCCTTGGTTTTTTTTTTTTTTTTTTTCTCTTTTTGTGAGACTTATTCCTAAGTCAGCTTACCCTCTGTAAGTGGGATTGGACTTAATATTTTAATTGGACTTAGTGTTAATTTATAATAATTTAGAAACTTTATTTTTCATAAAATTCTTAAAAGATTTGAATTATGTTATTAATTATTAATTTGTTACAATCGTATTTTAGAAGTGAATAATAATCGTGTAACTTAATTTTTTTTAACAGCATAAAATTTGATTAAGTTGATTTTATTAAACAAAATCTTTGATAGTACTTATATTAGTGAATATCGATTTATTTGAGAAGTTATGATATTCTAGAGTTACAAGAATTTTAAACCTTTAGGAAAATAAGTTAATTAATATTTTAGGTTTCACTATCGAAATACGTGTTTAATTTGAAATTTATGGAAGTTATGTGACAATCTTATAGGTGACGAGTAATATTCATTCAACATAATTGTGAGAAAAGTCTAAAAAGATAAAAAGTCTAGGTAAGCGAAAATCTTATACTAGACTTTGCATAAAAAGAAAATGAAAGGAGATTGATTTTGAAAATATGTATGATTGCTTTGAAAGAAACTTGAAAACAATCTTAGATATGTGTTCTACATATTCATGAAATCTGTATAAAGAGAGTATTTTTGTCATGACTGGTTTAGACATGAGCTTATTTTAACATTCTGCTTCTGAACTATGCGAAAAGAGTGAATATGAAATTTATGAATATTTGTGCTTATGATGCAAAAATGTTCTGAATCTATTTTTGAATATGTGAAATGATCTGAATCTATTCAGTACTCTGTTTTGATATGACGTGGCATATCAAAATCTTGGCATGATTTTTTGATTCTGTATCTAAATATAATCTGGTTGTAATAGTATTTCTGTTATGTTTCCATTAAAGCCTTGCCATAGGAATAATAGTGGTATACGATCCCGCCATTGGTATAATAGTGGCATACGGCCATGCCATGGGCACAATGGTGGTTTATAACCCTACCATGAGGGTTAAACATGGTATCTATCTCGTTGTGATGCTTTGGTATGATATGGAGATATGTCTTAGATGAGAAATTCTATTTGCATTCTCGACTTGGAGACTGTATGTGCAGGCTCTTTATTAAAAGAGAAAAAATATCATTTTAGGATGGATATTTTAGTAATTTTAAAAAATTTTAAAAATAAAATTACCTATGCCTTCATCGCAATCTCCAAATGGGGACTATATGTAGCATCACTCCTTAGATTTTGATATGCCAAACAATTTTTTAATAAGAATGTTTCTGAAAGTTTCGCTCTTAAATTTTGATAACATGTTTTGATTTTGTATTTTGAAAGCACATATTCTAATTATGAATTCTAAAAATGAAAATCTTTATTCTGCATTCTGAATTCTGTAAATGCTCATGTTTACATACTGTTATATTTTTCTGCTTATTGAGTTGTTGATAACTCGCCTTTTATCTCCAAAATATGTTTTAGATGTTTTGGATGTTTCAGCTAAAGTTCAAGAATAGATAGCATTGGTAAGACTATGTGAGTATAGTAGATTAAATACAAAGATGGTACTTTGATGATTAAAGAACTTTATTAAGTAGTTTCGTTTTGCTCTGTTGACTGGTATTTTGGAAGGTTGACTTTTTTTTCAAGACTTTGAGGTGTTCTTAGTTAATTATTTGGAAATAGTTGGTTTAAAATATTAAGATATGTGTGTTATTGAGAAAATTGAGTATATATACATATGTGGTTGGAATGTGAGTTTAAGTGATAGAGAGTAACTCTTTGACTCATCCGGGAATGGGGTATTATAGATTCGTAGTTAGGTGGACAGTAATAACAAATCTCAATAGATCTTTTATAGAGATTTTATTTTTAGAAACAAAAAAATCAATGTTTGTAACAATATATATAGCTACAAATAGTCTAAAATTTTGTCACAAAAGTTTAGCAACCATTGTTAATTATTACTAGTAGATAAGGCCATGGATGTTGTTGGACACACAGCTCAAGCATCATCTCGACATGAACACTACTAATTTTAGGATAAAATCATCTCCAATCACCCACTTCAAATGCTGTATTATGTCTAGTTTTTCAATTAAATTTAAATATCCACAAAAGTATCCCAAATCTCAAACAACGTGTACAAAATCAATTATCAAACTTCATTCCACCGAGTTTCTAGTCCTCAAGGTCAGAATCTTCATTTCTTAAAAAAAAAAAAAAATCTCAATAAATTATGAATATCCTCAACAAGTCACATGACTCACCACTAAAACATTGGAAACGATCTTAAGCATCAATAGATCAGGACAACCACAAGGCAAGAACATAAAATTAATAAGAGAATAGAAACTCACAAGGCTACAGAATCCATTATAAATGGGGAACTTCCTTTTGCAACTCTTGAGTCGGATTTATCCAGGTATAACTCGTATACTTGAATTTAAAAGTTTTGAAATAAAGAGTTTTTAATTTTTAATTGTTATTTTTTTGCAAAACTTGTATGAAATGACTTTATGTTAAAATTTTAATTTGAGTTTATAAATCTTGATACTTAAATTTATCATTTATTTTGCTTTACTTTTCAAAGTTCAATATCATTTTCTATACTAAGTTTTTAGTTATTGATGATTTTGCTTTCTAGTTCAATTCTATTTTTATATTTTAAATATAGTTAAGCTATGGACAAAATTTGGATAAAAAAACCTCGGCATACAAAAGAGTATGTTGATAGTATATAGGAGTTTTTGAAGTTTGAACGTGAGAATTATCATACAAATTCGTCGATTTATAGCCAATGTAGAAAATGTGAATTATGTATGCTATTCATGCCCAACATAGTATATGATCATTTGATTAGCTATGAAATTTCTTAAGGTTACATTAAGTGGTATGGTTCTAGGTAGAGAAAAGGGGATGCATTTTACCATGATACTAATGCCCAATACAAAAATGAGCAAACACACGAAGACTCTAGTGGGATGACAACCATATTACATGACGTTTTTCCTATATTTGATCTTGAAATGGTTGAAGGTGGGCCTGAAATAGGTGTGGAAGTAGGAGAAGCTGGAGTGCAAGATGAAAATTAACAAGGTTTTAATGAGAGAATTAATAAATTTTATAATATGTTGAAAGATGCTGATGAGCCACTATATAAAGGGTACACAAAACATACTAAGTAAAGTGCTATCGTACGTCTTTAGAATATGAAGTGTTTGGCTGGATAGAGTAAAAATATATTTACAGAACTTCTTGAATTTGTGAATAAGCTACTCCCACTAGCAACATCATTGCCTAAAAATGCATACGAGGCAAAGAAGCACATGAATGATTTTGGGCTTGGATACGAGAGGATCTTAATATGTCCCAATAGTTGTATGTTATTTTAGAAGGATAATGAGAATCTAGAAACATGCGTGCTATGTGGAGCATCAAAGTGGAAGCAAAAAGAGTATGGATGAAAGGTATAAAGGAGGAAAAAGAAGTTCAATGAAAGTATTACGGTAGTTTCCGTTAAAACCAAGATTGCAAATGGTTTTTATATCATTGAAGACATTTTCACAAATTAAATGGCATGTTATAAGCCACACAAATGATGACTTATTTAGGCATCCAACAACATATGGATTGGCTTAGAAGATGTTTGATTCACAACATTAGGAGTTTGCCTTTTATTTCCATAGTATTAGACTTGGTTTATCTACGAATGACTTTAATCATTTTAGTAACATAAGCATTTCCTATTATACCTGGCTTGTTATGTTGATACTGTATAATTTACCTCATTGGATGTGCATGAAACGATTAACTTTCATGCAATCGTTGATTATACCCGACTCATCATCACATTCTATGAATATAGATGTATACCTAGAGCATTTAATATCAGAATTAAAGGAATTAAGGGAGATTGGACACCAATCTATGATGTTTGCGCTAGAGAGATATATACAATGTGTGCGGCTTTAAGGTGGATGATAAATGATTTTGCTGCATATGATGATTTGTTTGGATGGAATACGAAAGGTTGTTTGGCATGTCCTTGTTGTGTGGGTAATACACAAACTAGATGTTTGCAAATAAATCATAGGTGGAGAATGATGGCAAGAACATTTGATGATAGATGAGAAATTGATCTTCTACCTAATATGCAAACAATTGAGGACATTTTGAAACAATTAGATGATGGAGGATCGAATGTTAGAAGAAATCGTAAAAGAAATAGAGTTGTGAGATCCATTGATGTTAAGGAACACTCCTGAAAGAAACGAAAGGTAGCATTTTTTTTAGTTTGCCTTACTAGAAAGAAAATTTATTGCATCATAATCTTGATGTGTATAAAAAAAATGTGGTGGATAATATTGTTGGCACACTGTTAAATATTGAAACAAAATCAAAAGATGGCATACAGACATGCCTTGAATTACAAGATATGTGTTTGATGCCGTAACTTCATTCAGTTATCAAAGTTGCAAACAAGATATATTTGCCTCCAGCTATTTTCACAATAAGTAACAAAGAGAAATAAGACTTGTTGAAAGTTATAAAAAAAATATAAAAGTGCCAGATGGTTATGCTTCACATGTTTCACGTTGTGTCAAACTTCAACAGTGTACTATAGTGGGCATGAAGAGTCATGATAGTCACATACTGATATAATAGTTCCTGTCAATTGCATTGCGAGGGTCATTATCGAAGAAGGTTATAGAACCTTTAATTGAGCTATCTGAATTTTTCAGGAGAATTTGTTCAAAAACGATGCACTTAAAATTTGGACATATTGGAATCTAAAGTACCATATATATTATGCCAATTAGAAATGATATTTCCACCATTATTTTTCACGGTTATGGTGCACTTGATTATAAATTTAGTTGTAGAATGCATACTTGGAGGACCGATTCATCATACTTGAAGAGAATATGGTGATATGCTTGAGTCCACGACCTAAAATCGAGGCGAACACAAAAACTTCCCCTTTAGAATCATTCGAGAAGCTAGATGGTTTATTGAATACCGTTTGTGCAAATTCTAGATAATGAGAACAAAACGTCAATAATTCTTTCAACAAATATCCTTCAGCAATGGAACCTTCTGGCACAACTTTGTTTCGCACATGAAACTTAAGTCGATGTAGGTACCTACCACAAAAATCACGAAATGTCAATTAACTTTTTTTAAAATATGTTTTTACCATAAAAGGTTTATGTGTTTTTAATTCAATAATTATATTATACCTCTTAACGAGATACATTCATTGATAATGAACTGGTCTTCCAAGTATGCATTTTGCAACTAAATTTCTGATCAAGTGCATCATAACTGTTGATGGAGGAAATACCATTTCTAATTGGCATAATATGTAGGGTACTCTAGATTCCAATCGGTCCAAATCTTCAAGTGCATCGTTTTCGAACAAATTCTCTAGAAAAATTCAGATAGCTCGATTAAAAGTTCTATAACTTTCTTAAATAATTACTCTCGCAATGCAATTGGTAGGAGCTGTTGCATCAATATATGACTATCATGACTCTTCGTGCCCACTATTGTACGCTGTTGAAGTTTGACATAACGTGAAATATTTGAAGCATAACCATCTAGCACTTTTACATTTTTTTTATAACTTTCAACAAGTCTTCTTTTTCTTTGTTACTTATTATGAAAATAGTTGGAGGCAAATATGTCTTGTTTGCAGTTTTGATAACCGGATGAAGTTGTGGTTTCAAGCCCATACCTTGTAGGTCAAGGCATACATGTATGCTATCTTTTGATTTTGTATCAATATTTAATATTGTGTGGACAATATTATTCATCACATTTTTTTAAATATGCATCACATCAAGATTATGATACAATAAATTATTCTTCTGGTAAGGCAAACTAAGAAAAATATTACGTTTCTTCCAAAAGTGTTCTTTAACATCACTGGATCTCACAACTCTATTTCTTTTACGATTTGTTCTAGCATTTCATCCTCCATTCTCTAATTGTTTCAAAATGTCATTAGCTGTTGGCATAATAGGTGGAGGATTAATTTCTCATCCATCATCAAATGTTCATACCATCAGTCTCCATTTATGATTTCTTAACAAAAATTGTCTATGCCTCATATAGGAAATTTTTTTTCTATTTTCAATTATCTAGATTATGTATTACCCATACAACAAGGACATGCTAAACGACATCTAGTATTCCATTAAGAGAAATCACCATATACAAAAAAATCATTTATCGTTCATATTAAAACCGCAAGCATTGTAAATATCTCTTTAGTAATAAACATCATAGGTTGGTGCTCTAATCACATAATTTCTTTAATTATGATATTAGAGGCTCTAGGTATACATCTACATTCATTGAAGATGATAATGGACCCAGTATAATCAACGATAACGTGAAAGTTAATCATTTCATGCACATCCAATGAGGTAAATTGTAAGGTACCAACATAACTAGCCAGATACCATACAAAATGCTCATGTTACCAAAAGGATTAAAGCTATTCGCAGATAAACCAAGCCTAACATTGTGAGGGTCAGAGGCAAACTCATAATGTTATGAAACAAACGTTTTTCAAGCCAAACCATCTGCTGGATGCCTTAGTACCCCATCATTTGTGTGGCCTATAGCATGTCATTTCATTTGTGAGGAGATATTCGATGACAATTAAAGTCTTTGCAATCTTGGTTTTAATGAAAATTGTCATAATATTTTCATTGGACTTTTTTTTTTTACCTCTTTTAGACCTTTCATTTATACTCTTCTTGCTTCCACTTTGACGCTCCACATACCACGCATGTTTCTAGATTCTCATTATCGTTCCAAATTAACATACAACTATTGGGATATACTAAGATCCTCTTGTATCCAAGTCCTAATTCCTGTACTTCTTTGCCTCGTATGTATTTTTAGCAATGATGCTCTTGGTGGGAGCAACTCATTCACAAATTCAAACAGTTCTGTAAATATCATATTAGTCCATCTACCAAAACACCTCATATTCCAGAGACATACGATAGCACTAAACTTAGTATGTTTTGTACACCCTTCATATAGTGGCTCATCAACATCTTTCAAGATATTCTAAAATTGATTAACTCTCTTGTTAGAACCTTGTCAACTTTCATCCTTCACTCCAGCTTCTCCTGCTTCCACACCTATTTCAGGCCCACCTTCAACTATTTCAAGATCAAACATAGGAAAAACGTCATGTAACATAGTTGTCATCCCACTAGAGTCTTCGTGTGTTTGCTCATTATTGTATTGGGCATTAGTATCATGGTAAAATGTCTCATCTTTTCTCCACCCAGAACCATACCACATAATGTAACATTGAGAAATTTCATAACTAATCAAATGATCACATACTATGTTGGGCATGAATAGCATACGTAATCCACATTTTCTACATGGGCAACAAATCAATGAATTTGTAGGACAATTCTCACATGCAAACTTCAAAAACTCCTATGCACCATTGACATGCTCTTTTGTATGTCGAGATTTTTTTTATCTAACTTTTGTCCATAGTTTAATTATATTTGAAATATGAAATTAGAACTGAATTAGAATGCAAGATCATCAATAACTTAAAATTTAGTATGAAAAATGATATTGAACTTTGAAAAGTAAAGCAAAATAAAATATATATTTAAGTATCAAGATTTATGAACTCAAATTACAATTTCAACATAAAATTATTACATGCAAGTTTTGCCAAAAAAGAAAAATCACTCATTTTTTTCCAAAATTTTTAAATTTTAGTACACGAGTTATACCCGAATAAATCAGGGTGAAGAGTTGCAAAAAGGAGTTTCCTATTTTGGGTTTGAGAGAGAAGCTCACAATTTTGATTGTCATATTGTTTTCTATCTTTGTTTGTGGGTGGTTATTCTTCCTAAGTTTATATGCTTATGCTTATTTTATTTTGGTGTTATCCTCTTGTATTGATCCAATAAAGATTTTTTTTTTCCAGAGTATAAGTTCATCGAGGTTATTTTTAAAAGATAGATAAATCAATTGGCATATTGTGAGTTTCTTCTGATTGAGGCATGTTGCTTCTTTTCTCAATTTTAGTTTGTATATTCTTTTACATTCATTTTATATTTTTTCTTTTTGATTAGGTGACAACATTTATATTAGATTTGGTAGCCTTGTGAGTTTCTATTCTTTTTTCTCGTATTAATTTATATGTTTTTGCTTTATGGTTTCCTCGATCTATTGATGAGTCATGTGACTTGTTGAGGACATTTACAATTTCTTGAGAATTTTTTTAAAAATGAAGATTTTAACCTTGAGGACTAGAAACTGGGTGGAATAGAGTTTGATACCTGATTTTGTACACGTTGTTTGAGCTTTTGTTTACATTTATGGGCATTTAAATTTGATTGAAAAACTAGACACAATACAACATTTGAAGTGGGTTATTGGAGATGATTCTATCTTAAAATCAGCAGTGTTCATGTTGAGATGATGCTTAAGCTGTGTGTCCAACATCCATGGCCTTATCTACTAGCAATAAGTAACCATGGTTGGGAAACTTTTTTGATGAAATTTTAGATTATTTGTAGCTATATATATCGTTGCAAATATTATTTTTTTTGTATCTAAAAGTAAAATCGTTACAAAAAAGGTTTTGAGACTTGTTATTACTATCCACCTAGTTGCGAATCTAAATGGATGGGAAAAGTTTTTTGCAACTATTTTAGGCACCGTAAAAAAGTGATATTTCTTGTAGTGATATTGTGACGTTTTTGAATATTGTTTTTTGCAAACAAATATTAATTTTCCAAATTCATAGATGTCATAAGCGGTGGGTAAATAAATATGAATTTACACAGTAAAAACAGTTCATTAATCTGGCACGTACATAATACTATTTCTATGTTGTATTAGTGGAGATAAAGATAGATAAGCTAAATAGTAGAAACTTTTTCTTGGTTTCAATATATAATATATCCATATGTAATTGGCCGGAGACAAGAATCTAGTACACCTTAATTAAGGACATGAGTGTCAATTATTTTCAAATATTCAGAGTTGAACTAACGTTTTGATGGATCTAGCATGAGTGACCACTTAGCATTAAGGAGGGACAAAAAATGGTGCAGTTATACCATTATGTGAGGATTCGTGAGGAAATTTGATAAGCCTGATGAGATAAATTTATAGTAATTATTTCTAGCCAGGAAGAGGAAATTAAACTTCTCCAAGTATTTTAACTTTTTGTCTAAACCAATCAAGAGAAAAAAAAAAAAAAAAGGTCTGGTGACCTTTGAAGGTTGGTACAAGTTCAGATCATAGTGGGACTAAACTCTTGCTATCACACCATGTGAGAATTGAATTCACATGACAATATTCACATTAGTAAAGTGGGCTAGCTAATTAAATAGATTTTGTATTGTCGGTCTAGCTAGGTGCTTTATCGGATTTCGTAGGACTATAAGTTCAGCTAATCGATTTTTGGGTCATACTTGTAAGTATTTCATCAATATGTTCTAATCAACACATGATTAAAATAGTAAACCACAACAACCCAAATTCCAAGTTAAAGTTTTAAAAAACTAATAAATCTATTGCAAGCTGATTTATCTTTATATTTATAAATAAACAAGTTCAACTTTATACTTATGATTTTTGAGAAAGAGATTCATATCATAAACGATGATTTTGAAATAGAACTATGAGATTGTGGCAACAATGCAATTGTCGAAGAAACCCTCAAAAGCAGTAGACAAATGAAATCTAGAATTGATGCAGTGACTTGAGAGCAAAGGACTTAAAGATTAGTCTAACATACATCTTTTGTTTAGTTTTTCTATTAATTTATTCTTTATAGCAAGCGAGTGGCCAAACAACGTGACTCTATAGCTAAGAGTTTGTAATCAAAGTGAACTTTACAATGTGATTTTATAAGAGTTTGTAACTAAAGAGGATTTTTTTTTTTTTTGAAATAATAGTTCATCAGCATTCATTAATAACCGGAACATTACAACTAGACTTAGAACATACATTACAAGTCAACTATAACCTTTAAAAGCGCCTCAGTACACAACCGTAATTGACATGATTTAGTCCCTGCTACAAATCTCTACAAACCCAGAGGATGAAAGACTGCACATCTCTGTCCAATAAAAGAGTGACATAACCTCATATACTGTCTAAGACGGAGAGGACAAAACTCTATGGACTAAAGGCCAAGAGACCGTCTTTTTTTTTTAAAAACACAGTACATAATTAGCAAGGGAAAACATTACAACAAAAACAATTAAAAAAAACACTCGGCACTCATCCATGATAGACTCTTGGGCAGCCCACACCACACCTCTACCTTTTGCTCGACAGCTACCGCATTTCTTGCACATTTTCCGGTACAACTTCCACACCTACTACACTTCTGCACAACAGTCGCACACACCTGTCATGCCACCCCTGTGCTCAAGAGCGATGTGCCTCCTCTACGTTCCTGCACCGCAAATGCCACTCCAGAGTCCATATGAGGCTATGGCAGTCAATGTCCTATGTTTTATGCTCTGAAAGCAAAGCATTTACACGACCAACCACGAGCTGCGTCGCCGCTAGTCCACGTTGCTACTTTCACATGCAACTTAGTCTTCACTGAACAATCGAGAACAACCTCTACTTTCCAAAGTAGAAGTATGCACATCTGCAAGAGCTTTCGTGTTTCACCACACCACCACTCACCTCGAGAGACCAGAGGCCATCCCAGCCTTTCTTCAACAAGTAAAGTCCACTTTGCAACCACTTCTGCACCTAACTTGTGCGTGGCCCCATCAGCACGGTGACTCTATTTTGATCGGAGAGAGGGAGAGAGAGATGAACTACCGAGAGTCTTGGGCAAGGCGCCTGAGCCATGGCGATACAGCCACACAAGCAATTCATCATCGAGAATCTTATTCCAAACACCAAACAAAAACCAAGGCAAAACTAACTAAAAACCTTAAAACAGAAAGAGGAGGGAGGGAGGAGTACGTGACTATCTCTCTTAGAATTTAATCCTCTCTCATATAAAACAATTTCTGAACCAGTGTCACTAGTACATATGTGTCTCTCTTGCCTAATTTTTCTCTCTTTTGAATTATGGTTGTATCCACGGTAGAAAGTAAGAAAACAATAATATATTTTGATGATTTAAAAATATTTAGAGATGTTTAAGACCAAAAAAATAAAAAACCAATTAAATAAAAGACTGAAACAATTATAAGAGAAAATTTGGAAGACTAGGAAAGTGGGATTGACAATACAAAAGCATAGGACAAAATTAATTGATCATATTTTTTGAAATATATAACTAAAATAGTTTTGAAATACAAATGGAAGTTTATGTTAATATTTTTTTTCATCAAATAAATAATAAATCTTTGACTTTTAATAAATGTCAAAACAATTATATATTATTCCCGGCCTAATAATGTAAAGTAAGGAAAACTTCTTATTTACAAACACAAAATTGATAAATTTCTGACCTTTTTATAAATGCCGCCAAAATTATATGTTATTGCCAATGTAACAATATAAACTCTGGGAAAACTTATAATGCACGAGCGTATAATTGATAAATTTTCGACGTTTCTATAAATGCCGACACAATTATATATCATTATCGGCACAAAAATGTAAATGCAAGGAAAACATTTTATTTATCAGCATAAAAATTAAGGGCCAGCAATAATTTATATTTACTAGCGCATACATAAATGTCGATATTAATGTAAATGCCGGAAAATCATAGTTTTTTTTTGTAATGAAGAGAAATTATGTACAGATGAAACGTGTGATTTCACTGCAGCAAGATTGGCCTTCTAGAAGCAAGCCCCATAAAATGAAATGAAATGATATTTGATCATTTTTTGTTGTCAATGTTTAAAACAATTAAAATCATGTGTATATTTTTTACTTATAATTATGGCAGAATTTAGCCTATATTTCTATTTCTTATATGCCTAATTTATTGTTCATTAATAGAAAAAATATTCACATTAATCACGTTCAAATGCTCATTAAATACGTTCAAATGTAGATCCAAAGTCCAAATAGCCACAATACGTTCAAACTATAATATGATTGAATGTCTTCATATATCATGTTCGTAATTTACATGCATGCACTTATATTCACATTCAACTAATGACCATATTTACATGTAAACGTACATGTACAACATTAATATTGTTTTCTAGCATGAACTCCTAATTAACCTATGAACATATATAAAGAATGTTACAAGGATGCAATTTTGTTCTTGTTTCAACTTAAATGTATGGAACCTTGTTTTTATACGTTCAAACGTTAATGTTAGATACTATCATAAAGTGCACAAGTATCGCGTAATCCTTTTGAAAAAGAGCGGGGTCTATTATTAAAAAAAATTAGTTTTTTTTTTTTTATTTTTCTTTCTTGTGAGTCATGTATTTATTCACCTTTTTAAAAATGATTGTATGACGTTTATTCACTCCATGATCGCAAATATCATTTCTTATATACGTATTTCTCACATTTGATTAACGATATTAGAACGTATATTTATACATCCAAATAATGTTGATCTGGATGCTGAAACAAATTTTTGCAAAAAACCAAAAGTTTAGTTATATATGTACCGTTAGTTATAAAAGACATGTTTTTCTGTAACGGTTAAACAGCAAATATCTAAGATATTATGTGATGATTGGGGGATATTTTTTTCAATTGCAACAAAATTTTGTGGTGTATTTTAGATTTTTGGTTACAGATAGCATTAGAAGGGTATGATCTTAAAAAAACTCATATCACATGTTAATCAAGTAGTATCAATTTAAGTATTTTTTTTTTTTGTTTATACAACCTGGGTTTTGTTACGAAAACATGATTAGTTAGGAACTTGTTTGTTTTATTGTTTAAGAGAGTTGAGGGATCAAAACAAATTATGCTATCTAACTTATTGCACCAAAACTCATATTACAAATATTATAAAAGGCAACATACATGGTGCATGCCTTTTCATCATCATTGCACACAAAAACATCTTGAAAAAGAGAATCTCTGAGAATTCTAATTCTTCCATAGAAACTCTACACAAAAAAAGATGATCAGTAAATGGTCAATGTATCTCTTGTCCTTCTTCCTCATACTCATAGCTGGTGTCATGTCTGCAATGTCCCAGGGACCATCTCATGTGTTTCTCTTAGCTGGACAAAGCAACATGTCTGGACGAGGAGGTGTCATCAATGACACCAAAACAAATAGCCTCATTTGGGATGGCCAAGTACCTCCAGAAAGCACTCCCAACTCAAACATGCTCACACTCGATTTAGACAAGACATGGAATGTTGCCCAAGAGCCACTCCACCGACAACTTGATCGTATGAAGCCTTGTGGAATTGGACCAGGCATGCCTTTTGCCCATGAAATCTTGGCCAAAGATCCGAGTTTTGGTGCCATTGGCTTAGTCCCATGTGCAATGGGAGGAACCAAGATAGCTCAGTGGCAAAAGGGGACTGCACTATACAATCTATTGGTAACTAGAGCAAGAACTGCAATTCAAAGTGGTGGAAAACTTCAAGGGTTGCTTTGGTATCAAGGTGAGAGTGATTGTGGAGAACAAGATTATGAGCTATACAAGGCAAGAACGAAGATGTTTTTCACTGATCTTCGAGTTGATCTAAACATTCCCGACCTCCCCATCATTATGGTACAATATTTATTTATTTATTCTCCTATTTGATTTATTTTTTTTAATATTTACTTATATTAATTACCTCTTCTAAAAATTTTGGATTTTGTCACACTTGGACTACCTACAAACTTGAGTTAAAAGAGTGATATTTTTGTTGATTGGTTGCGTTTTCTAGTTGGGTTTAAAATGATTTGCTAGTCAAATATGTGTTTCTTGATATTAAAGGGTTTATTGCGCATGTTTGCCTAGTTGGTTTTTTTCTATTTACAAGTTGGTGTAAAGGAATCCGCTCCAATACAGATTGAAAGGGTTTGAAGTTCAAGATTTTAAACTTTTGTTTTAAATCAATCAAGTGATGTTATCCTAACGCCTCTACAATGCCACTTATAATTCACCTTATTTAAATGGTAATATTTATTTTATAAGATTTACATTTTAAGATTTATCTTCAAAGTTAAATTATGTCACCTGGATATTATGTGGTGTAGAGGCTTAGAATATCATTTTTAAAATCAATTTTTGTCATGTCAGATACACGTGGGTGTGTCTTTCAAGTCAATTTGCTAGTATGACTGTTCATAGTTATATATCCTTCTCTAAATATTACTAAAGATATAATTTGCTTATATATGTTTGGACCTCTTGTGAATAGGTTGTAATTGCATCGGCAGAAGGTAACTACATGGATGCTGTGAGAAATGCAGAGATGTCAATAAAACTGAAAAATGTGCTTACTGTTGATGCTATGGGATCAGCATTTATACAAGACCATAAGCACTTAGATACTCTATCTCAAATTCGCCTTGGTCAGAAATTGGCTGATAAATTTCTTCTCTCTTTTTCCCATTAATTAGTTAGTGATTGATATTAGCCAATTAACTTAAATCATGATCGTGTCTTACAATAAAGATGTATTTGTACTATTAGTTAGTTGGATTATACCATTTTTGTATGGCACCTGCACATTGAATAAAAATCAAGGGAAATATAGTCAATTTCGTCTTGTAAAGTTTATACTTTTATAATTCGGAGAGAAATAAATATAATATGTGAGTTCTGACATGGTCGAGGCTTACTCAAAGTCTATATATAGACTGTGTCTAACTTTCTTTGCTTTATATATATGTTCAAGTTAGAAAATTGTAAAGGATCTTAATATTTATGATCGATCAATATTATTTAGTGAAATTTGGTTCTAAATAATTTATATCTTAATCTAAGGAGCCAATGAGAATCAACAATAACTAGATATTTTCTAAAATCAAGACTGGGAAAGTATATACTTAAAAGGCAACCTATATATGGGGCACTGAAAAAGTATTTACATTTTACATGTTTAATACATTACAAGAAAACTGTTTATTTGTAACTAATTATTTCCAGTTAAATACATATTTTTAACTAAAATGAGGTTTTTTAGTCGCAAATAGTCATTTTTGTTGTAAAAAATTAATCACAAATACCCATTTTTCTTATAGTGATACAAGTTAAAGAAATTTATAAACTAGATGCATGGAGGAAGAAAATTCTACATTTATTTTCCATCCTACTTTTCTCATTCGTGCCAAATATAAGATCAAAGGGTGATGAAAACAAACATTTTTAGTTCGAAGCAAACAAACAAAGCCTTCCATTTTCGATTTCAAATCTTGCAATTATTTTTTTCTTCCATTCGCATAAAACTAGATATATATCACGTTCCTAGGTAGAGAAAATAGCTAATTTTATTTACAAGTATTTCCATCAATTTACAGTATTCACCAGTTTAATACCACTTTAACTTGTTTATATTGGGATTTGGATCTTATGCAAAAAAATATTGGAATTTGGATCAAACTATGATTCATCTAGTTTGTCTTGAAAGAACATTTGCACATTTTATTTTATTTTTATTTTTTTGCATCACTAGCACTTTTACAGTTTTTTAGCGGAATTGTCTAGAGATCATGGGGGCAATTCAAGTACTAGAAATATAAAATTTCTATTTGTAAATTGGTGTAGAAAGCTTACTTTATGTGTCATTAACGTGACAAGAGTTAATTTATGAGTCTCGTCACCTCAAAGACATAAAGAATATGTTTTACACAATGATTTAAAATTAAAAAAATTCACAAGATTAGAGTACTTATTATAGCCATACCTAAGTAGACAATATGAATATCTATTTTGCTATTATTCAAGGTGGTGGTTCAATAATTTATGGATTAACTAGCCAAGTGGTTTGAAATCTGTATATGAATTTACTTTAAATTATTGATATTGGCTATCTAAGAATTTACTAAATTCGATCCCTAGTGAAAGTGGGGTTTAAGTTATGACTTAAACTTGATTTGAGAGAACACCTGCTGCTTTCAGCTATTTAATTCCTTGCTTGGTTCCTAATGGGTAGAGTGATACTGTACCTATTACTGTAGAAATTATTTCAAATATTTATCTCTCTTTCACCTTTGTTAGAATATTATCATACTTAAAACATATTCATAATATTGTAGTATTTATTTTAAAATAACGTAATCTTTACCATATTTAGTTTATTGTATAAATCAATTAATACCAATTAACACTACAAGAAATATGGGCTTTTCCTATGAGTTTTTTTTTTTTTTTCAAGATATACATCCATGATAAATACTAACCTTATAACACGAAAATTCTGTGAGAAAAAAAATATGCATTTTTCTATGAGATCACGTTCGACGAAGAAGTTTTGGGAAAAGCATTTTTTTCTCACGAAAAAAAAAAAACAACTTTGTGCGGTAACTTTGTGTCGCTACAAGTAAACCAATCAGATTATACTTTGAGCATGACTAATTTGTTTTTGTGGCGAGGAATTATGAGACGTTAAAGCGAAAATAAATAGCCGCAAATAATTTTAAATATTTAAATCCACTTTTCCCCTTATTTCTTTCTTCCCTAGCCCGATACCCATTCTCATTTCTACTTATTATTAGAGCCCTTAGGCATCTCTAGTCTAATCTATGTACGTAATATATATATTTTTTTAAAATATAAAAGACCTTCTTCTATCTTTACTTTTTACTAAATTGTTTTATTTTATTTAATCTTTCTCATTCTTCCTCCTAAAACCCATTATTTTCTACATTCAATTTGACCCAGTGAGAAAACTATGGAATCAATCTTTTTTATATACTTGAAAAAATAGCAAAATCATCCAAAACAACAATCTTTCCCACCGTTCAAATCCCCAACATCTCATGAAGTCTCTCTCTTTCTCCCTTCATCATCCCTTTTGTACAATGGTAGCCTCTATTATCTCATTAATGTTCTTACCATTTTGATCTTATTCCACTACACGAACATATGGTTATGTTAAAAAAAAAATGGTGTATTAGAGATTTTTTTGGCGCCTTTTTTTAGCAAGCTCATTGCCTCTTGTTACTTTCCAAACTCTAACGACGTTGCTTGTTCTGAAATCAAATGCTAGAATTAAGACCTAATGTGGCGCCCCCAAAATCCCCACGTACGGATACGGGGAATTCGAGGCGCCCGGATGGTGACATCACGGGTCACCATCCTAACGACGAGTGCCAAGTGTGTGCAAGCGACAAATGTGCACAAGAAGATACGCAGCGGATAGCAAAGTCAAATACTAAGTACCAGAATTTTTTCTTAAATAAAATACAAAACGGTTCAAAGGACATAATAAAATATTACATGATATAAATATTGTTTTAAAACTAAGTACAAAGCATAACTTCAAATCAGAACTCCGGCGGAGCCGATCCTCGGGCTCAGCCTCCTCCTCCTCCTCGAACGCTGCATCAAAATCTACGGTACCAAAAATGGTGCCGCAGGTAAGTAAAACCCAAACACCACTAGATAAAAGCATATTAAACTCAAACAACAAGTATGAATGAATGTCAATGCTCCAAAACTCATAAATCATATTTTCCACGCACGCCAAAAACCCAACTGGCTTAAAAACATAACCTTTAAAACCAAGCCTCGCCATTATCCCAGATAATGGCCCAAACCACCATTTTCCCCGAAAATGGCCCATATCCGAAAACCATGAAAACCAACCAATTATGCATGCACCATGATCTCCCCTAGGGATCATCCGCACACTCTGGCTCTGTGCCACACCGCAGGTAACGTCTACGCGTGTGACACCTACACGAGTGATGCCCAGACTCGCGCCTCCACCTTGCGCGTACCTGGCCAGGCCATCCTCTAGTCCCCGCCACTAAAAGGACCACGGAGTCGACACGACAGCGTTACCGTATCGTGCGATCCGGTCGTCGCCCGGCGACAACCCAGGGGATGTCACTCAGTATTATCCACTCCCGAGTGACCAGAGGAGCTCCACCGAGATAATAACCCATCCCGGCTTGGGCTCGTGATACGCACACTCCCAAAAACCATTTACGCCAATAAAACATGATTTTATCCAATAAAATAAAATACAAGTGCATGCATCATGTAAATGCCAATTTCAATGCTCGACAAATAAATTCAACCATAGCACAACAAATCAAGCAACTCCGTCCTCCATCCATCCGACCCCCGAACTCCTCGGACTCAGTCCGGAATCAGCGAACCAACCAAATAATTTATTGAAAGAGTAAAATACATTTAAATCTAAAAGTAGCGTTTGGAAAATACTTACAGCGCTATATAGGATTTTTAGAAGGTTCGGCGCGAAGCGAACGGCGATGCGAAAGCAACGTAACAGTGCAAATGCACTGTTCCCGTGGGTCGCAAAATACCCACTTTTGACCGGGGACAAACCAAGACACCAAATTGATAGGGAATGGTCTAGAGATGTTTATGAAGCTAGTGGAAGTGAGTTTTGGCCGTGGGTGGCGGCGAAAACGCCGGTAGGGGCGGAAAAAGGGCAAATCGGAGTTGAGCTCGTGGGAGCCGCTCCGGTGACCGTTTGAGGCCGGGGATGGGTGGGTTAGGTCGGCAAGGAGTAGGGGAAGAAGTGGTGAAGAGGTGGTGGCCGGAGGTGGAGCGACGGCGGCGGATCGGGCCTCAAGCCGTGCGGCTTGTTGGGCTTTTTCCGGCCAAACGGCCGGCCGGTTGGGGCTGGGAGTCGGAGGGGATGATCACCGGCCGGAGGGGAGTCGACCGGCAGGGGTGGCGTCGGGCACGACGCCGGCGAACGGCGGGCCTGGGCGGGAAGGCTTTCCGGCGTGGGTGAGGAGAGAGAGAGAAAGAGAGGGACGCGGGGAGAGAGAGAGAGAGCCGAACGGGAGAGGGAAAAAAAGGAAAAAGAAAAAAGAAAAAAGGAAAAAAGAAAAAGAAGAGGAAAAGAAAAGATGAAGGAAATTAATGAGGTCCAGTCCTCACGTCGGAAGTCCAAAAACTGATCAGCCGAAAACGGTAAAAACATAAAACGATTAAAATAAATTAACACTACATCAAATAAATAAATAAACACCAATAAAATATTTTAAACACATCAATAAGCTAAAATAAAATAAATAACTAGTAAAAACCAATTATTTAAATTTTTAAAACCAAAAACAAGCCAAAATAAATTAAATCACAATTTAAATCCAACAGCCAATAAAATCCATTTAAAACTCGATAATTTAAAATAAAAGCACTATAAAATATTTAATTAAATTAAAATATCCCTTCAGTGAAAATACACATAAAAGCGGGTCATCACACCTAATTCCAATGCTATAGTATTTTTTTAGTATCTTTTTTTTTTTCCAGCAGGCCTATTGTCGCCCTTGTTACTTTCCAACCTTCAAAGTTGCTATTTTTTAAATCAAGATATTTTAGATTTAAGTTCACATAGTACAGATATTTCGATCTTCTAAAGCCCAATTCCATACATCATGATCACATTCATGCATTGGGAGCATCGTTATTAGAGCATTTGCAATGGCTAGTAGTCAAGCCTAAAATTTGACTAAAGTTAAAACTTTTAACTAAAGTCAAAACTAATAGAGACATTAATTTACATTGAACTAGTCATCTTAAAGTCAAAATAATAATATAATATGATTTATTTTAATAATACTATTTTTAATTTTTTTAATATTTTTCAAATATATTCCATATATTAATTAATAACTTAATTTTTACTTAGAATTATTGTTTTCCAACTATTTCTTCCTCAACTTAATTATCTAAAAATACATTTTGCCAATCCTCACACCTAATAATCACATATATAATTTTGCTAACATTTATTCTATTCATCATCTACATTTACAATTTTATGAAGCCAACAAATACATATACCAACCTTTCTTCTACCCTACAATCATATTTAGAATTTTTTAAATTAAAAACACTTCCACAAACCCTTATTTTTCTACCTAACAATCAAGATTAACAAACACAAGTTTTCACCACTTCTTCTACCCATCAATCGCACCTACAATTCTTGAAACTAAAATTCACCATTTTGCCAACCCAATATCCACATTTATAATTTTGTGAAGCCAACAAACACATATGCCAACCTTTCTTCTACCCAACAATCACATCTATAATTCTTTAAACTAACAAACACTTCCACAAACTCTTCTTTTTTCACCCAACAATTACATCTACAATTCTAAAAGACTAACAAACACAAGTTCTCACCACTTCTTCTACTCACCAATTACATTTATAATTCTTGAAACCAAAATTCACCATTTGGCCAACCTTTCTTTTTTTGCCAACTTTTTTAGTTGTAACTAATAGTTGAGGAGTATGCCCTATAAATAGACCCATCCTCTAACTACAATCATCAAAAACCAAACTTTCTTCTTCCAATACTTCAAATTTTATTCCCATAATTTGCTATGGATCCCTCTTCAAATATTGATCATATTGTATATGATGATTATTTTGATCATGAGTTGGATATGATGCAAGCAACTGTCCTTGAAAATGTACGAAGGGCTACCGAGGGAGCATTTTCTTCATCTTGTCGTAATCCTCAACGTTGTATGTTTATCATTCATGATTCATTGGAAGGTCGTCAACGCCTTTGAAATGATTACTTTGCCGAACCACCAATATATCTGCTCAATCATTCTAAAGGTGTTAATACCCATCCAATGAGTCACGTTTGATGAACATACGATGAGGTGAAAAAGATTTTCCCTTTGTAAGCCTTCATACATTTTTAAAGGTAATTGCTTGCATCATATCCAACTCATTATCAAAATAATCGTCTTATACAATATGATCAATATTTAAAAAGGAATCCATAGCAAATTGAGGGAAGAAAATTTGAAGTACTGGAAGAAGAAAATTTGGTTTTAGATAAGTGTAGTTAGAAAATGAGTCTATTTATAAGGCTTAATTCTCAACTATTAGTTACAACTAAAAAAGTTAGCAAAAGAAGAAGGTTTGCAAAATGGTAAATTTTGATTTCAAGAAATTTGGATGTAATTGATGGATAAAAGAAGTGGTGAAACTTGTGTTTGTTTGTCTTTTATAATTGTAGATGTAATTGTTGGGTAGAAAAAGAAAAGTTTGTGAAAGTATTTGTTAGTTTAAAGAATTGTAGATGTGATTGTTAGGTAGAAGACAGGTTGACATATGTGTTTGTTGGCTTCACAAAATTGTAAATGTGGATGTTGGGTTGGCAAATTGGAGAAATTTGGTTTCAAGAATTGTAAATGTGATTGGTTTCAAGAATTGTAGAAGAAGTAGTAAGAACTTGTATTTGTTAGTCTTTTATAATTATAGATGTAATTGTTAGGTTGAAAAAAGAGGTTTGTCGATGTGTTTATTAGTTTAAAGAATTGTAGATGTAATTTTTAGGTAGAAGAAAGATTGGTATATGTGTTTGTTGGCTTTACAAAATTGTAAATGTGGATGTTGGGTTGGCAAATTGGTGAGTTTTGGTTTTAAGAATTGTAGATATAATTGGTGGGTAGAAGAAGTGATGAGAACTTATATTTATTTGTCTCTTAGAATTATAGATGTGATTGTTGAGTAGAAAAAGAAGAGTTTGTGGAAGTGTTTTTTAGTTTAAAAATTTGTAGATATGATTATTGGGTAAAAAAAAGATTTGCATATGTAATTGTTAGCTTCACAAAATTGTAAAAGTGAATGTTGAGTAGAAGAAATATTGACACAAATTATATATATGATTGTTGGGTGTGAGAAGGGTTGGCAAAATGTGTTTGTTAGATAATTAGGCAGGGAAAAAAATAGTTGAAAAATAATAATTTTCTTTATTAGTTAAATTATTAATTAATATATGGAGTATATTTGTAAAATATTAAAAAAATAAAAAATATATTATTAAAATATATAATATTATATTATTATTTTGGTTTTGGGATATTTACTTCAATGTTGATTAATATCTCTATTAGTTTTGCTTTAGGAAAAATTTTAGTTTTAGTCAAATTTTGGACTTGGAACTATTGCCAATGCTTAACGTTTGCCAATAGTGCCAAGTCTAAATTTCAATTAAAATTAAAGTTTTTAGCCAAAGTCCAAACCAATAGAGACATTACTTCATATTAGATTAGTCATCTCAAACTCAAAATAATAATATAATGTTATATATTTAAATAATAATTTTTATTTTTAACATTTTACAAATACACTCTATATATTAATTAATAAAAAAATTATTATTTCCTAACTATTTTTTTTCAAGCTAATTATTCAACAAACACATTTTGTCAACATTTCTATCATCCAACCATCACATATACAATTTTTGCCAACATTTCTTATATTCAATATCCACATTTACAATTTTATGAAGGCAGCAAACTTATATGCCAACCTTTATTCTATTCAAGAATCACATCTACAATTATTTAAATTAACAAACACTTTAACAAATCATTCTTTTTCTATCCAACAATCATAGTTATAATTTTAAAAGACTTAATAAACACAAGTTGTCACCACTTCTTCTACTCAACACTCACATCTACAATTCTTAAAACTAAAATTCACCATTTTGCCAACCCAACATCCACATTTATAATTTTGTGAAGCCAACAAACATATGCCAATATTTTTTCTTCATAACAATCACATCTACAATTCTAGAAGACTAACAAACACAAGTATTCACCACTTCTTCTACCCATCAATCACATCTACAATTATTGAAACTAAAATTCACCATTTTACTAATCCAACATCCACATTTACAATTTTGTGAAACCAACAAACACATATGCCAACTTTTCTTCTACTTAATAATCATGTCTACAATTCTTTAAATCAAAATTCACCATTTTGCCAACCCTTCTTCTTTTGCCAATTTTTTTAGTTGTAACTAATAGTTGAGGATTAAGTTTTATAAATAGATCCATCCTCTAACTACCTTCATAAAAAAACAAACTTTCTTTTTGCAATACTTCAATTTTTCTTTCTTCAATTTGTTATGGATCACTCTTCGAATATTGATCATATTCTATATGACGATTATTCTGAACATGAGTTGGATATGATGCAATCAATTGCCCTTAAAAATGTACGAAGGGCTACTGAGGGGGCATCTTATACACCTCATCGTAATCTTTAATATCGTATGTTTATCAGATGTGATTCATTGGAAGGTCATCAACACTTTTGGAATGATTACTTTGCTGAAAAACTAATATGCTGGCACAATTTTTTTAAGAAGAGGTGTTGAATTAGTCGTGATATTTTTTTACGCATACATGCTACAGTAGCCTTCTACAATGATTATTTTATCAAAAAGAGATATGCCTGTGGAAGGTTTGGATTATCTTCCATTCAAAAGATGATTGCAATGATTAGGATGCTAGCATATGGGGTAACTACATATCTGATGGATGAGTATGTCAGAATTAGAGAAAGCGCCACACGATTGAGTATGAAGAAATTTGTTAAGGTGATTATTTTAATTTTTTTTAGGCTGTGTTTGGTTAGTCAACCCAACTCAACTCATCTCATCTAATAATTATAACTTTCCCAACTTTTAACACAAAATATAATAAATAATTCAATTTTTTTATATCCCAATATTCAAATTCTAAAATAATAATAATATTAAAAATAATATTTTAAATTTTTATCTTAATTCAACCCACTATCCAAACTGGCCCAGGTGAGTACTTGAGATATCCAAATAATAGTGATATAGCGAGGTTACTAGATGTTGGACAAAGATGTGGTCGCGTGAGTTCGTATGAATGTTGGGTAGCATTGATTGCATGCACTGGAAATGGAAGAACTATTCTAGTGCTTGAAAATGTATATACTCCGTCACGTAAATCAACCAACTATTATTTTAGAGGCTATTGCATATTACAATCTTTAGATATCACATGCTTTTGTTGGTTTGCTTGGGTCTCATAATGACATCAATGTACTTAATTAATCTTATGTTTTTCTACGTTGGTCGAAGGTCGTGCTTCTTTGTGCAATTACACAAACAATAGTCACGAATACACAATGGAATATTATCTTACTAACAGTATATATCTTTTATGGGTAACATTAGTGAAAACAATTCTTTCTCTACAGGGAAATAAGAAGAAATATTTTGCTGCTTACCAAGAGTCTGCAAGGAAGGATGTGGAGCGTGCCTTTGGAGTACTCCAAGATAAATTTGTAATTGTGCATGGACCTGCTAGGTATTGTCAGTCTAAAGTTCTAAAAGACTTTATGTACGCATGTATTATCTTGCACAATATGATCGTTGAACATGTGCGTCATCTATATCTCAAGGCTAAGCAATTCATTTATAAACAATTGGATGATACTCTAAATGAGCCAATTTCACGCAATAATATATCTAACTTCATGGAGTTCATTGCGCAACATCGTCGAATTAGAGATAGAGACACTCATAATCAACACCAGGCTGACCTTATCGAGTATTACATCAAGGCTTGTTATTTGATGTAGTACTTCTATGAATTTTTTAAATGTAGTAATTTGTAGTACTTCTATGATTTCTGATGACGTTAATATATCTTAATTTGACATTAGTTGAAAAATCAGATTAAAAGTACTATATTATGCATAGCTTTGTTTATAATTAATATATCTAAAATTCACATTAGTTTGAGTTAAATGCTCTCAATAATCAAAGGATTTTAATTAAAAACAATTTGTAATATGAATTAATTTTTCCATCAAATGTCAAGCCACAGCCCAAACAACATTTAGTATCACCCAACATTTACAATACAAAGGCCAAGCCGCAGTACATTTCAGTATCAATATTTCCACCCAACATTTCCTCCAACATGTTTCTACCCAACATTTCCACCAACAAACTAGTTCATAAACCAGCAATGTCAGTAAACTCACATTTCAGTATCAAAATAATGTAGTAGCAATACAAACCAGTTCATAAACTAGCAATTTTAGTAGATTCACATTTCAGTATCAAAATAATGTAGTAGCAGTAACTAGCAACAATAGTAGATTCACATTTCAATATCAAAATAATGTAGTGGCAGTACGAACCCGTTCATAAACCAGAAACTTTAGTAGATTCACATTTCAGTATCAAGATATTGTAGTAGCTCTACAAACTAGTTCATAAACTAGCAACTTCAATAGCAGTACATTTCAGTAGTATTAGTACAAAACATTTCATAAACCATCAACTCTTAGCAGTAGTAGTACCAACATTTCAGTATCAACATATAACACGGCTACTTCAAACAAAACCAAATAATTTCAGCAACTTCAAACATATACAAGATTAATCTATGTCAAACACGAAAAGACTACATACTCCATGCCAAACACAAAAAGGATACATACTTCAACCAGTTCATAAAACAAGCCACTTCAACTTCAATCATGACACCTAGTTGCTACCCACCCACATGTTTCTCCAAACCAAATGTGGCTGGGCAGCCACTAAAATCAAAACAAAAATAACATTTACAGCTAGTTACACACATCCATAAGGGGTTGATGGAGATATAAATGTACCTCCAGAATCGGACTTAGGCTCCACACTTTTCCTCTGAATATTAAATAAATATTCTTGTTGCATGTCATTCATGCTAGCAAGATCTAATGTCGTCATCTTGGCCTCGAACTGCTTCTTCTTTAATTCAAATTCTACACATCTATTACCCTCTTCCTTCAGCATAACTAATCTCTACTCTACCATGCACTTGTGTCTTTCATCGGTCATTCGAGCTATGGCCTTGTTAGTCTTAGTATCATGTTCTTTCAAGGACTTCCGCTTTTTGTCTCTTTCTTTTTAAGCTTTTTTGTCTGGATGTCTCTCACCAAGAACCTCCACGTTCTCCTCCACAGTGCTGCCCGCAACTTCACTTTTCTACTCAATGGCTGGACGTTCATTGTTTGGCTTTCTCCTTGTATCAAGGGTCATGATGTGCTACTGTCATTTTGGTTGGTATCTCAGAAGACACTAACAGTGCTCCATTGTAAAGTTCACCCTCTCCATCTCTTTGTATATAAGCTTTACTTTCTCAATCTACAAAATTTTTGGAATATTGTTAGTTCATAAATCAATCCTACATAATTGTATAATTAAAGAAAAATGCTACATACATTGTCTTGCTCAGTTGCACCACTCGGGTGCAATGATTCTACTTGTGCAAAATATGTACAAAACTTATTTGTACACTTCTGAATCGAGTACCATGATTCATCAAAGAGCCTATAGAATGGTTCACTATGTTTGATTGTTTATATTCATGATAAAATTCAGAAATTCTTTCTTACATTTAAGTACTGGATTTTTTATTAGTACCCTTTATAGCATTAATGCTAATATTGAGCCAAGCTGAGATGAGGAGGTTTATCCTCCTTGACAGTGAATAATGTACCTTTTTGTATTTTTTTTTTGTAAGATGCCTCTTTTCACCTTCAATAGGTGTTGCTTGGACCACAATATTGGAATGTTGTGTTGGGGTGCTATTATAACATTCTCCTCTACTTTGTAAGAGAGTGGTGAAGAATGTGTCATCATCAACAAGTGTGTCTGTCCTTGAAAAAACTTAAATTTTTAAAGAGTTAGCCATGAATATACTAATTTTAGCAACTTCAGTCTATATCAGTTCATAACAAACTAGAATAGTTCATAATATACCAGAGTTGTTATGAATGAGCAGTCAAGTATGCAAAACAGTTCATAACAAACCATAACAGTTCATAATATTCTTCAACAAAACAGTTCATAAACATAAAATTAGGTAGCACTTGGCACCATCATCGAAATTTTTGTACTCTAGCTTAACCATTGTATTTACCAGTAAGCAGTAACAAACTTCCAATAAAAAGGGATATGCAGCAGTGGAAATCACCATAGCTTCCATTGATGGGGCACATCTTGAAAATAATGCATCACTAATCCAAATTAAAATTGCATAAGTCTCTTACATGAGTCTAGTTAAAACTATAGTAGAAAGTTACAAAACAAGGAGTTTGCTGGACACTTGTTAGACTGAGAGTTTTTGCTATAAATGGAACTGCTATGAAAAATATACTGCAGCAACAACATCTTTTTATTGTTATTTGTAGCAACCGAAACCAATTTCATTGACTGGCTATATAATAAAACATTTGTGCTGCAGTTTTTAAAAACATCGTTCTGTGCAGAATACTTGATAGCCTTAAATAAATTCTCAAACAAAAATAGAAAAAGCAAGAAAAAAAAGTAGGAGGGGAAAAAAGCTAATGTCTATAGATTTGGCTTGCAAGCAAAGGGTATGCCTCTTTTATTTATTTCTCCAACCCATGACAGATATAACATTAAACGTTACATCCAGATTTAACCATTAAGTTATTGCTAAATCATGATGTCTTTTTTTTTTTTTTTTAATCTATTCGCACGATGATGTTTTAAAAAACTTGCAGATTTTGATATTCAATACCAAAATTCACAAATGGTCCAAACAGTAACACAAACAAACACACATAAATGGGTGAGGAGTTCTATAAAAAAAAAAATCGAGGATCTTGGATTCTTGATGAGAGACAAAGAATGACTACTTTGTAGGTTATTGGTATTGATCAATCAAGTCTCTTTAAGTTTTCAGCAGGTTAAGAGTAACTTTCAAGAAGAGTAACTTGGTCTCAAATGGGCAATTCATAATTCGTGAATTGAGTAATGAATTATTCAAAATAACCCACTAGCTGAATCTACACAAAATTGTATTGCATTTGATTAAGGAAACTTTGAGGTTTGATTATAGAACAATATCACAATATCTACCAAGTAAAATGAAACTTAAAAATTTTTAAGTCCTGTTTGATGATACAAAGATGAATGTTTTTGCACAAATAACAATTAAATACGAAATCAAATATGTGCAGAATGGAGCGGTCTTGATAAGCTCAATGTGTCAATATTATGCAAGATGCAATTTTATATTGGCAATGAATTCTAGTCACTAACTATATAAATTGTTATAATAGATTAAACCATGACATTTAGATGGTAGAGACATATTTTTTTTGGTTTAGAAATAGGAATTGAATGTTCTCCACAGGAAAGCATGTATTCCAACTGAATATACTTATCCAAGGCATATAAAATTAGCCATGAAAAATCCATCAGAGACAAATTAGCAGCTATGAACATATAAAATTAATAGCCATGAAAAATCCACTAGAGACAAATAGAACATATAAAATTAGGAGGCATGAAAAATCCATCAAAGACAAATTCATGACTAAGATGGAGGTTCTGAAGTCCTATAAAAATATTGCAAACAAAAAGTCTCAGCCATGAACATGTTTTCCTAACCACCACAACATTCAGGCCAGTTCAAGCAAAAAGAAGCTAGGTGAAAGGCCGGAATTTGAAGGAAAAAATAACACTAAATTTACTCTTGTGAAGCACAATAGTCGTCGAGGGAAGATAGAATGTTGATCTTGACAGTCTAGGGCAAAAATCGTGGCAATAAAGAAGTCTAGATACTCTATGTTGCTGATGCCTTTGATAGGTTCTCTGCAAATGGAAAGGAAAGAAAATGGGAGGGAGGGAAAGAAAAAGGTGGGTTCTCTACAAATGGAAGCCAAGTATGGAAAAGAAAGAAAATGTCGTTGAGAGAGTCGATAGAAAGGAAAGGAAAAAACACAAAGGCTCGAGAGGGAGATGGTGTTCGACGAAGGTGCAAAGAGAAAATGAAAATGGGAGAGAGAAAGGAGAGGGTATGATTCAACGTGAGAGAAAATGAAGAGAAAATGGAAGGAAAGGAAATGGGGGAGCTAAAAAATGAGGGAAGAAAGAGACGTTGAAAGCCAATTTTACTCAATAAAATAATGTTTGGAAGAGTAATAGTGACTGACCAAATTTGGAAAAACATATGGAAATACTGTAGACCAAAGCTCAAGCCATGGCTCGTCCAATTTATACCGATTTTGACATAATTGGCTATAATTTGATGAGTCACTGGCATTTGGCTTGGCCAATGCCAGTGCTCTTAGCTGTGAGCCTTCTCTCTTTTAAATTGGGTTTTGGTCTTCTAATTTTAGTACTATAGTTGACCATGACCATACATAGCCCATTGTTGGCAACGATTCCAGATTTTTTGATGTTCCATTTACCAGTCACTTCATCTCGAACATCAATTTCACCATTTTATCTGCGATCAATCAATAGATATAAAAGTTACACTCAAATTTCAAGTTCAAGATTTCAAAGTTCTTCATCCTAAGTTTGATGGGATGTTAGACTATTATAACCACTTTTAAATAATATATTCATAATATTCTAATTATATGAATGATAATATGACTTATTCTCTACCTTATTTAATGTTTAAATTAATCAATATCCATTAGTATCATTGATTGATTGTGTTTTCATTATTTTTTTTAGTCTCATTTTCTTATAAATAGGTACATAGGTTATGTATTCAATAACAATTAATATCGTGAAGATGTAGCCCTTAAAAATCTGTCTTTCTCCCTTCCCCATCTATTTTTCTATTTTCTATTTTATTTTCTAAGACTTTATTAACTCTTGAAATTGAAACTTTTAAAATTCTTCAAAAATATAAATTTGGTTGAGTTTTGCAATGGGTTGAACTAAATTGCCTTTCAAAACCATTTTTTCCCTCCCCTATCAAAAGATCACGATGTTTGAACACGAATATGACACGTACAATGAAATCATATGAAGATAAAACCTTGAGAAAAGAACCTATCGACTTTATTAAAAGATAGAGATCAGAAAGTTAAAAGTAGATGAGCTGCATTCCATAAAGTAGATCATGAGCTCGTGAGCTCATGTATGCTAATGAGTTGGTAAGCAACCGATTTACATAAAATTAAACTATCTTATTTCATCTTATTTCATATAATTATTATAATTTTTTATATAAAATATAATAAATAATTTAATTTTTTCAAATTTTAAAATAAAATTAATATTAAAAAATTATATTATAATAATATTTTATTTAATTTTTAATAAAATATCTTATTTTATCTCATCTAAATTGTGTAATCATACGAAGCCTTAAAGAAGATGGTTTACAGTTATTAATAATGCAACAGTCAAAGCAGGCTTAAACTATTAAAGATGAGCATTTAGATTAGCAGGATACCAAACCTAACTACCTCCCCTTACTTTCAAGTCAACCCCATCAATTATTACTTGATTTTTTGTCTTTCAGTTGTATTTTTCTTTTTTCTTTTATTATTGAAAGGCTTCACTTGTATTTTTTGGAGGATTTATACTATGTATTTAGTTTATATAAATTAAATAAAATATTATTAAAATATACGTTTTTTTAATGTACAAAATTTGAAACAAACATTTCTCTCCAAACATATCCAACTTGTCCGACCAAAGGATGGACCGCCCTGTTTCTGAACAGCGATTGTGCTCTTTGACATTATAGGTTCATTAAACTGAACAGTTCTTTTTATATTAAAAATAAATAAATAAATAGATCTGTTCTTATCCATAATAAATTATGAACAGTATTACATCTACTGATAAGAATGTAGTACCAGACCTTACCTGATATGAATAAAAATATTATTTATTTATTTTTAAATACTTTTTTAAAAATAAAAATTTACAATATTATTAAAAAAATACTTCTTTAATCAGTAAATATAAAAATTTAAAAAAAAAATTTTGAGACGTATAATCGTGACCCAACAATCTCTGACTCTAGCATTTTTCATAAATTATTATGAGACATTATTTTATAAGGTATAGAAGAAAAAGCAATCAATTCCTTATACTTGACATATATATATATATATATATATACATTTTCTCTGAAATCGATATATATATATATATATATTTGTATTGAAAATGATAAAAATAGATAACCAATAAACACCATGTGGGGTTCCTTTCAATTTGCTATGGAGTAATGATATTGCAAGTTAGTTTGTAAGCTATGCGCCCATTTTTCTTAAAAAAAATGAAGAATAATATTAAAAAATATATAATTTTATGTAAGTCTTAAATTTATTTATTTTTATAATAAAAAAATATGTGAAACTTACACATCTTAACATTGTATATGTTATTTTCCTTTACAATATCTAAGTACTTTGAGAAATGCTTATGATCTCGATAATGGGTTTGAGCATTTATCCTGACATTTTTATTTTATTTTTTTAACTTAGTGATTAAGTAAGCATTTTTTTATTGATATTGTAAATTTTATTTCTTAAAAAAATATTTAAGAGTATTTTAAAAATTATTGAAAAAAAGCAAAAAATTTACACTTGTCGGGACCCATCGGTGCTTGTAGAGCCACTCAAGTACTTTTATATGAGTAGTAATAAATGCACAATTTTTTTACAACCAGTATTTATGTAAAATGATGTTACTTTTATAAGTTATTTTATAAAAATATCCTTTATTTAAAACATAATTATATAAAATTTTTAAAAATGATTGTAGTACCATTCTCCCTTTTATATAGGAAGAAGTGGTGAAAAATAGTATTAAAAACTTGAAAGCAAAGGGAAAAACAAATTTAAAATTATGTACCATGAATTAAAAGTATTTTCAAATGAGATTATAGATACCTATAATGACAACTTAAAACCAAAAAAAATAATAATAATAAAATAAAAATTGAGGGCATTAATATTATGCAAAGCTATTTATGCCAGTTAAAATTTTGAAAAACAAATTAAAAAGATAATGTTTGAAAATAGAATTAATTTCTAAGATATTTAGCTTGAAAATTGTACCCATTATATCTACACTATAGAGTATAGTTTATGTTCATAATGTTCCCATATTTAATGAATGTGACCCCACGTCTTATATCGGACTTATTTGGATTAAAATATGTCTTCAAATAGTTTGAGAGTTCTTTTTTTTTTGGTAACTTTCAGCCGTACATTTCTTGAAATATAATTTTAAAATAATTTTGTGGACGGTTTGAATTCAAAAATTATTTCATCTCATCATTACAATTTTTTTAAATTTTTACGTAAAATATAATAAACAATTCAACTTTTACAAATCTTAATTCAACTTTTTCAAATTTTAAAATAATAATAATATTTTATTCAACTTTAATCTAAAACCATCTCCTATTATCTCACTATCCAAACAACCCTTTAATCTACTCATTCAATTCGTGTAATAAAAGGAATGCTTAAAAACAAATATAAAAATAACTTGAAATTACTAGCCTCAACAAGTTTTCTTCAAAAAAGCATTTTTTTCCATGATCCATAAATCTTTAAAAAAATCCAAATAAGTATATATCTCAAAGTTTTCTTAGTCTAATCGTATTTTCTTAAAAATTTTACTCATTTTAAAGAAAATTATCTCTAATTTTATTTCTCAAAAGTTTAAGATTTTTAAGAAAAATATTCATCCAACCCTAATCTTTCAAAAGTCTTTAAAATAATATATTGATCTGAAATATAATATAAAGATCAACGAATTAAATTAACATAAAAGTGTCTAAGAATGGTAGGAGGTCTAATTTCTAATTGAGAAATGCTACTTTATTTTCAACCACTTATAATTCAAGCAACTCAATGGTCATTTACTCATTGACCTACTATCTTGATCTTGTATTATTCCAACAATTATATATATATATAAAGAAAATGATTTAGGCAATTTTTTAGAGTTTTTAATTTTTGTATAAAAAGGAAAATTTAAGAACTACAAACAAAAAAATAAAAATAAAAAAATAAATCAACTCTTTTATGATAGACTATATTATTTTAAAAGAAATACGAAGAATTTGTACATATTAAAATTGTAAATAACATTATTTAATATATATATTTATATATATATAATTATAGTTATCGTTCATACACACTACATATTACATCTATTTTTATTTTTTATCATTTTTCATATAATAAATATGTAGTGTATGAATGATAAATAGAACAACTTAATTAGTTTAATAAAAATAAAATAAAACAAAAAATAATAAAAAATAATTTTAAAATATATAAAATATGTGGTGTGAAATGATGGTCTTCCCTTATATATATTATAGCTAAGAAAAAGTATTTACAATTGTAAATTGTACAACCGTTTCGTAATCGCTTTGATAAAAATGAATAAAATATAAGATTTATATAAAAAAATTAATTTTTTAATAATAAATTCTACTGTTATTCAAAATAATTCTCAGCAATTATATACTTCACACTTTACGGTTATACGAATAATTACTTATATACAAAATATAAAAAATAAAGAAATAAAGAAATGAAAACATAATAAATATAAATAAATAAATAAATAAAAATTATGGTGGCTACCCACCTCCACCCAATCTACTTGTTCTTGTCTCCTTCACTCCCTCAGATAGGCACCTTGCTCATCTTCCCACATCTCAGAAAGCAAACACGTACAAATCACTGACAATCTCTTCGGCATTTTCCATTTTACTCCTCCAGCCATTGTCGGCTACCCGATTTGGAACAAATTCTTCGGACTCAGCACTTTGGGATCAGAAGGACTCGCTCTCTTTCACTCTCCGAATCTCTTTTGGTGCTTTCAGATCAGTATCTCACTTATACGCACGCGGCGCAAAAAGGGTCTCCCTCCCTCTCTCGTATGTGTGCGCAAAGAGCATTGGAAATGCAGGCGAGCCAGCGATTTTTCTGGGCTGGAAAGCCAATCGGAATGTCGCCGGAGATTTGATGGAATCGGAGCTCTTGGTTGGAGCTTTCTCTGTTTCTATTTCATGGAGCTAATGGTTCGTTGTAGTCCGTTTAAAGTACCCAGATTTCTTACTAAGCTTCGGTTCGCCGTCGTTATTTTCGAGGTGAGGCCTTAGTTTAGTTTTTGCATTTTCTTTCTGTTTTTTTGGTGCTATAATAAATGGGAGATTGTATGGTTTCGTTTACTCACCAATTGTTAGATGCTGTGTTTCGTGGCTAAGAAAGTATGGAAAAAGAGGACATAAGAGTTGGGGTTTTGGAAGTGACACTGTAACCCACAGGCGGTTGTGAGTTATCTCTACTTTATTCTGTGTTTTCTCGGGAACAAACGAGTGGGGAGGGGTGACGGTGTAATTCGTGAAGGACAAGTCCTTTAGGAAATTAACTCGCTTGGTAAGTTTAGGCTTCAATAATTTCTTAAGCATAGATGGTTTAATGCTTTTCTTCCAAATATTTTTTTCACTTATTTTTTTAGGATATTTATGGAAACTATTCGTTGGTGCTTGGGGAGGCAAATTTGTGAGAGAATCGCGTTAGTTTCTCTCGCATTATAGTATATGCCTCGTATGGAAATTTAGCTGAGCTACTTACTGTTTATCTTTCGTCGATCGCAGAACTCAATTTTAATAGTGATGAAAGATTTTTTTTTTGTCTGTGTAATCCCACAAAAAAGTAAAACTAAAAAAGAATGAGAAAGAAAAACTGCTCATTGGATTCACTAGTTTCTCCTTCAGTGTGATGGTAGCTCCCGTGGGCCTGGTTTCCTCAGATCTGTTTCTCTTTCTTAGCAAAGAAATCGATTTACATATGATATGTTTATATCTTTTCTTTTCTTAATATATGAACCCAATTCGGGTCTTTTGATTTTACCCATATTTACCTATTGTGTCAGAAAACCCAGAAAGAACATTTTGCTCACTTTCTGCCTCAGATTATATTGATATTGGTACTGTTGGGAGCTACAAGTGGAAAATCCCTAGGCCATCAACTGCAATGGCAAGGTCCAGTACGGGAAGGTGATAGTAACATTGTTGCACACTCTTGCATCCATGACCAGATAATTGAACAAAGAAGGCGAACTGGGCACAAGGTGTATTCCGTTACCCCGCAACTTTATAAACAGTCTGATATCTCAAAACTGCTTTACCATAAAGGTAGGGCATTGCTTGGTGTCTCCAACTTCTTGGAGCAACTAAAGGATGCTAAGCAACCCATAAGAATATATCTAAATTATGATGCTGTTGGTCACTCGCCTGAAAGAGATTGTCGACGGGTTGGAGACATTGTAAAGGTAGGTGTTAATGTTAGATCAGCATGCTGTATACATGGCCCATGCCTGTCACCCTTATGTTGGCTTGCTTTCTGTAGTGTTTCATCATCTTGTTTCTTTGGCCAGGTTGGCGAGCCTCCTGTGACCTCTCTTCCTGACTCTTCTCCTTGCAATCCTCATGGTGATCCTCCAATTTTGGGTGACTGCTGGTATAACTGCACGTTGGATGATATCTCTGGGGAGGAAAAAAGGGCTTGCCTTCACAAGGTTTGGTTTTGTTTTCTGCGTATTCTCTCTTATTTTGCAATTTTGTGAGGATTTGGATAAATTTCTGTTTTGTTTTTTTGTATTGCTTGCTGTCATTTGTTACTGCTTTAGGGGATTAGCATTGTAATTTAGATTACTCTTTCAGAGGGTTTCTTATTAAGTAGGGAAACTTATTCTTTGGAAGCAACTTAATGCAGGCTTTGGGTCAAACAGCGGACTGGTTCAGGAGGGCCCTGTCTGTTGAGCCTGTGAAAGGAAACCTGAGGTTAAGTGGATATTCTGCATGTGGACAAGATGGTGGGGTACAGCTCCCACGTGAATATGTTGAAGGTACCTTGACAACAAATGAGTGCCTTGGAGCTTACAACATCCTAGTTCCACTGGTTCTTCTGTTTAAATAACTAGTACACTGATCCTTCGACTATTTTCTCCAGATGGTGTAGCTGATGCTGACTTGGTTCTTTTCGTTACAACAAGACCTACCACTGGCAACACTCTTGCATGGGCAGTGGCATGTGAACGTGATCAATGGGGCCGTGCAATTGCTGGTAAGTTATTCATGGCACATCTTTTGGTCTGGAGCATTTTTGTATCCTTGCAAGTGGTAGAAATCAGTATCAATGGTCTTTTGTAGGGCATGTGAATGTTGCTCCACGCCATTTGACAGCTGAAGCAGAGACCTTACTTTCAGCTACTCTCATACATGAGGTCAGTTAGTTATTATGTGTGCGTGCGTGCATGTTGTCTTATTTCAGTTGCTCTAATGCATAAGGTCAGAGGTCAGTTTGTCGTTGTGTGGGTGGGTGATTTTTTCTTTTTTTTTTTTTTGGTTTTTTTTGTGCTTGGGGGGGGGGGGGGGGGGGGGGCGGTTTTCTATTAATAAAAAAAAAAAGAAAAATGGGGGGGGGGGGGGGGGGGGGGGGGGGGGGGGGGGTGGGAGCTGTTTACATATATATATAAAAAAAGGATATATGCGTGTGCGGGTGTGTGTGTGTGCATATGGAATTAAAGAAGTACTGGAAGTACTTTTTTTTTTTTATTTGATAGTTAATAAGAGTTTTATTACCCTAAATAGGCATAGCCCAATTACATGGGATGTATATGAGGAAAGTACTGTTAAGTACTTTTGTATGCTGATCAGCAAATTTTATATTTTTCCAGGTCATGCATGTTCTCGGTTTTGATCCTCATGCCTTTTCTCATTTTCGAGATGAGAGGAAAAGACGGCGTAGTCAGGTAAACAGTACTCCATATTATTTTAGATCCTATCTTAAGACAATGACTGGAAGATTAACCAGATATTTAAGAGCAAATTATAGCAATTATCCCCTATATTCAGGGATTTGATGTCTTCAATTCTTGTTTGGAAGATTTTTTTAAAAATTGTATCTTCATTAGCTGTGTCAGTAAGCTCAATGCAATGGGTTTGCGAGACTTGAGGAGCTCTTTCCTAATATAACTTGATTTTGTAGGTCCTTACTCTCTTCATGCATTTTTTCCTTCATTTGGTCAATTACTATAATTTTTCAGCTGCCACACAAATGCAGCTTTGCAGAATATGTATGATGAAGTTTTACCTAAATTTTGATATTAGATATTGATATGAAATGCTAATAGCTCTAATTTCTAATAAATGTATGTTTCTTGCATTTTGACTAGAAGGTACTTTCAGAAACAATAAGATATGAACTTCTGATTTGAAAGGCACAAGACTTGCTTATGTGCTTGTCTGAAATTGAGTGCTTATTAGTTTGTTTCCTTTATCTTCTCGTTCATAATGTGTTATAAAAAGGTTAAATTTCATATATTGGAGGTTCAGAGGCACACATTTTGGGACCTTTTTGTTACCTGTTGTCCCTAATTGCAGGTCACGAAGCAAGTTATGGATGAAAAGCTTGGTCGGATAGTGACACGTGTGGTGCTTCCACGTGTTGTCATGCACTCTCGATATCATTATGGGGTGATTGTCAATGTTTAACCTTGATGCTGTAAAAGGATTTGTTTTTGAGAAAACCTTCGAACCAGATGTAGCGAGAAGTTTGCTTTTACACCCTCCAATAGGAAGCTGACACATAAGCGCTCAAAGTTATTCACGGTAGAACCGATTTGAGGAAATAATCTTCCCGCTGCAGAGCGCTCTCTCCCCCTCAGTTGCTCTCTCTCTCCTGAAGCTTGTCTCTCTCTCTCTCTCTCTCTCTCTCTCTCTCTCTCTCTCTCTCAGATATCCATTTCTCCCCCCTCAGTCTCTCACTCTCTCTCTCTCTCTCTCTCTCTCACATCTTAAGCCTGGCGACGGACTCTCTCCCCTCAAGCCCGGAACATAGTTTTTTTTTTTTTTGCCCTTTTAACAGGTCTGTTCTGCATGTTTTCATTTTCTTTTGTCCCTTATTTAATTTGTTGCATAGGAATTGGAGGGAAGTGCCATGCGGTGAGCTCCTATATGTGCACATGGCTTTCCGATTCTCATGCTCTTAGACTGTGAATCAGTTGTGGGGAACCTGCTGTTTTGGGTTTTTCAAGAGAACCAGTTGCAAAGGAACCACCTGATTGATTTTAGGAAATGAAAGCCCAGTATTTTAGGAGCAATGATGCCTGGAGAGCTGTGAGTCTGAGATATGAGAACAGCCCCGTAACTTAAGCCCCGCTTGGTTAACCAAAACCAAAAATCTCATCTCAACTCATCATTACAACTTTTTCAAATCCCCATAGAAAATATAATAAACAATTTAACTTTTTCAAATCCCAATACAAAATTAATATTAAAAAATTATATTATAATAATATTTTATTCATTACCATTCAAAACGTCTCATTTCATTTGTGTAACCAAACGGGGCATTAGTTTTAGTGCAAGTGCAGTTTTAAAGAAACCAAAGAGGACAGAGGGAGAGCGACTAAGGGATGAGAAAGAGAGCCTGAGGGGAGAGAGGAAGGGGGGGGGGATGAAAATCTTAGTTTCGGCTTGAAGAGAGAGAGAGAGAGAGAGAGAGAGAGAGAGTTGCCACTATTTTTTTTTGATGTAATCGATTCTATCGTGACTATATTAGGCTGCATACGTGTTCCCATTGGGGGGTATGAATTCCATATACTCACCGCGTCTGGTTTGGAGCACCCCTCTTTGTTTTTTATATATATGCTTCATTTGACAAGAGCTTATTTTGCATTGTGGCTATAAATGTTTCTCTGGCAGGCTTTCTCTGATAACTTTACTGGGTTAGAGCTAGAAGATGGAGGAGGACGTGGCACATCAGGTTTCTGTTTTGATATCGTTTTGGTTTTGTTCCAAAACCTTGCAGAAGCGAATCCTTTTTTTTCGATTTGGTGTAGATGTAAATTGAAAATTAATGGCGTCCAAGTTAGTGATATTTCTGGAGGCTGACATTTGGTAGGATTATTTGAAGATAGGCTTGTGAATATAATAATTTGGTGAATAATTAGGGGTGTAGCATCAACTACTTTATGACATACTACATTTGATCTATATTTGTGTTGGAATTCATCAGCATAATGCTCAATGTACATCTAACTTGCTTGCAGGATCTCATTGGGAAAAAAGGCTTCTGATGAATGAAATTATGACGGGTTCAGTTGATACAAGATCAGTAGTTTCGAAAATGACGCTTGCTTTACTAGAAGATAGTGGGTGGTACCAGGCTAATTATACCGTCGCAGACTGTCTGGAATGGGGTTATAACCAAGGAACTGAATTTGTTACATTGCCTTGCAATCTCTGGAAGGGGGCATACCATTGTAACACGACCCAGTCGTCTGGCTGTACATATAACAGGGAGGCTGAGGGTTACTGCCCGATTGTAAGTTACAGTGGAGACCTCCCTCAGTGGGCACGTTATTTTCCACTGGCTAACAAAGGTTTGTTCTTTATTTTGTTATTAATCTTCATATCTAGTGATAATTGATGCTCTTTAACCACTGTCTAGGGTTTGATTTAAGCATGCAAAAATAAAGACTGGAGATGACCAAAAGCACTATATAATTAATTTCAAACAAAAGAATATCAGTTGTCAACAGAAAGTATCATAGTGGTCTCTGTTAACCTGTTCCATCACATTCTATGTTGTCTCTGTGTTAACCACAAAAGCTGTAGTAGTCGCCAAATATTTACACTGGGATTGGGATCCCCTAATTAGACGATGGTCATAATTTGGATTGTCTTGTGCCTGTGTCAAAATCCCCTGTTTGGTATAATCAAATAGTATCTCGATCTCTGCTCCAATACTCAAATAAATTAAGTTCATGCCTTTCTTTGGCATTTGCTGATTAATATGGGTTTCATCATTTTATGTACTTTAGTATCAAGTTTCCAATTATCTGATCTTGGTCCTTAATGTGAGGTTCAGTTTATTAAGTTACTAACGTTATTGCCATTTGCAGGAGGGCAGTCCTCATTGGCTGATTATTGTACGTACTTTGTAGCTTATTCTGATGGATCATGTACAGACACAAATGGTGCTCGAGCACCAGACAGAATGTTGGGTGAAGTGCGAGGGAGTAGCTCTAGGTCAGATTTGTTTGGCACTTTATCAAATAGCTGTATGGCATGTCTGGTGTTCTATGGGATGTAGTTAAAAAGGCAAAAAATTCAATATTGCTCATTATGTTTCTCTTTTTGAAATATAGGTGTTTGTCCTCATCATTAGTACGTACGGGCTTTGTACGTGGTTCAATAACCCAAGGAAATGGTTGTTATCAACACAGGTGCATTAATAACTCTCTAGAGGTATGACTTGGAGCTTCAATACCTTTTGGTTCACATTCATGAATTGCTTGCCAACTAGGTCCAAATAATTAGAAACTAAGTTAAGAAAAAAAAAAAAGAGCAAATAAGAAAGAAAGAAAGTAGAGCAGGAGAAAGAGCATGAGCATCTATTTCTGAATAATTTTAAGCGGGTGCTAGTGCACACTATTTTGCTTTTTTATATCAAAAGAAGCAAAAAGCCTATGGTTCATTCTGGTGGAGTTCTCTGTTTAAGCCTTATTTTCCTCTTTTCTCCCAATTGCTTTTTTAAAAGTCAAACGAAATATAAAAGGTACTTTCCTTTGACTCAAACTACATGTTACAATGTTTGGTACAAGAAATAGTAGAAAATTACAAACAAGAATAACATCTAAAAAAGAAAAGTAACCAACAAGAACGGGTGGCCTGATGGTGATTACATGTTGTGTAGCATTCTTATGTCCTTGGTTTAATGCAAGTAGTCCATTTTCTAAAATATGTTTAATCCGGTTCTCAACTCTAGTGACCTTGACCTGATCCGTACTAGTGCATCGTGAATCCAAGCCTAAGCAGGTGGATTTGTGATTGATATACACTTTCACTTGGCAATATATAATGTTGACTGATTGTCTTAAATAACCCACCCAAGAAAAATTAGGTAGCTTCACACGTGCGCGCGCACACACATGCTAGCTCACGTCTGTGACTACAAAATTGAAGTTGCCCTTGATCATTTATACATTTACAATGTGATGTCTTATGAAAAATGGCATCCATGTAAAGACTGTAGAGCTGGAGATACTCACGTCTGTGACTACAAAATTGAAGTTGCCCTTGATCGTTTATACATTTACAATGCGATGTCTTATGAAAAATGGCATCCATGTAAAGACTGTAGAGCTGGACGGAAGCATGGGTCTCCAGAGTTAATGAAGGGTGACAACTAACTGTTCGTTGATGCTTTAAACAATAATACAATAAAAATCCAAATTTTTTTGGCATCATGGTGGCAGGCCCCAGCTATCCTGACTTGTTAGAAAGAAGTTAAATATAAAATAAGAGCTTTGCCTGTTTTACTACAGTAGGAGGGCAATGGATAACGTGTATCATTTTCTGTGTTAAATCCCCACCTCACCTTCCTTATCACACACCCATACCTATCTAAAAGAAAAGAGGGCAATGGATAACCTTTTTTGAAGTTTAAGCTCATCCCCTTGTTTTGCTGCAATATTATCCCAATGTTACTCATTAACATACTTTTCAGGTTGCTGTTGATGGTATGTGGAAAGTATGTCCTGAAGGTGGTGGACCAATTCAGTTCCCCGGCTTTAATGGTATTTATCCCATTTTGTTCACTGATGGTTTATGTTGTAAAATTTTTTTGTTCACATCATTTTCTTTGTATAGATTTTAATGCTTGTTTGTGGGTGAATTGATATGCCTGATGTTTGTATGCAGGTGAATTGATATGCCCTGAATACCATGAGCTCTGTAGCACAGGCCCAGTTCTTGGATCAGGTCATTGTCCCGATTCTTGTCATTTCAATGGAGATTGTGTTGATGGAAGGTGCCGATGCTTTCTAGGATTTCATGGTCATGACTGCAGTAAACGTGAGCTTCTGTTTCCCTTTTTTCCTATTTCGTAGTCAAGCACAAAATACAAGTTCGCTTGTGGAATTCCAATTTTCTGATATTTCTTTCCAAATCAGTTCTAAATTGATATTTTTTGCAGGCTTCTGCCCCGGCAATTGTAATGGACATGGCCAATGCCTCTCTAATGGGATTTGTGAATGTGAAAATGACTACACTGGTGTTGACTGCTCCACAGGTAAAGGAATATCCTCTTTCTTTTTTTCATTTTTCCTATGTTTTAGTTGGCTGGTTCCTTGTTTAATTATGATGAAACTACAGAAAACCTACTTTTTGGTGGCTTTCATGCTCATCATGATTGAAGCTCCCTTACCGATAAAAAAAATATTCTTACTCAAACTGTACTGTTTTTATGGGGGAAGGGAAATACAAGGGTGATTATATACATATTGAGGACTTATGAGACCAAAAAAATAAAAAATGTGTTATTCTTGTGGTCATGTTTTCCTGCATTGCAGATGAAGTGAGACCCACTGTGCCCAATTGATTTTTGATATTGCTCTTTTTGGAGAATGGCTTCAATGGAAAGAATGATGAGTTCACAGTAGTGAAAAAGCCCTATTTTTAAGTTCATAATTTAAATATATCTAAGCTCTTGGTGTGTCTTTTGACCTGGAAGCTATATTCTGAGAATAGGCATAGTCAGCCAAGTGCAATCACTGCAATTTTCATATGAATAAGCAAATGAGGGATGAAGCGCAGGGAGAGGAGTAAATGTGTTAAAAAATCCCCGCCAGCTTTGTACTAATGTATTCATGTGTAGATATGCACAGGAAATGGGTTGAGGCCACCTCCTAGTCCGTCCAACCTCCCGTGTATGGGCTTCGAATTGGCCTTCAACACATGCCGGGAGAAGGGGGTTAGACCTGCCTTTCCAGGAACATCTTCACAAGATATTAGTCCTTGTTTGATCCTTGCATGCGCATGATGAAATTAGTTTGACATATTATTTTGGTTGGTTTTTTAATCTGTCCACTTTGTTCTTTTGTATGATATGCAGCCATTTGCAATGAACAATGTAGTCTTCATGGTGGAGTCTGTGATAATGGAGTATGTGAATTCCGTTGTTCAGACTATGCGGGCTACACATGCCAGAACATCTCCATGCTCACCTCTAGTCTGCTAGTTTGCAAAAATGTGCTGGAAAGTGATCTAGCTGGGCAACACTGTGCACCCAGTGAACCAAGCATACTGCAGCAACTAGAAGAAGTAGTCGTTATGCCCAACTACCACCGTTTGTTCCCAGGTGGTGCCAGGAAGTTATTTAATTTCTTTGGCAGTAGCTACTGTGATGCAGCAGCTAAGCGCCTTGCATGTTGGGTAAGTTGCCTGTCTTAATACAATTCTTTTTTCACTAAGCATTTCAAACTGTGCCTCACATTGTTCTTTCTGCCGTCTGTGTGTGCGTATGCATATAGCCAGAGATTTTTCTTGGTATGAAAGAAGTTTATAGCATATGCACATGACAAGACCTGTCACTCGGGAGAGCAACTCAAAATATCACAATTAATAGTGAACTGCTTTTCCGTGTAGATCTATTAGGTTCTAAATTGGTTAGTAAATGGAAGAACTTCACAGCTCAAGCAAACACAAATACTTTCACTAAACAAAAACAACCCATTAAATAAACCAGAGAGGAGCTATTCTTACAAATATATTAAGGTAATTGTTAGGTTGAGATCCTATCTAGTCTTTGATTTGCAAATCCTCTGCTCACATGCTTATCAGCATTTCATTGCCTTCTTGACGAAAGAAAATTCAGTTGAGTATCTTAGATTTTTTCCCCTTCTAAAGAGGATATATCTCAGATTTCAACATGAAGGATCCTGTCACCTTTATGTTTAGCCCTGCCCTCAGAAACCCCCAACACATCTGCTCTGTAGATGCTTCTGTAATATGCAATGCAATTTAAAATTGCACCATGAATGACTAGTGGCTTGTTTTGGAGGGGGATTTCATGGTTTGTCATTTAATAAATGATTTGATGATTTGTATGAGATATTTCTGTTTCCCGTGTCACCATTAACTTGCCATTAAGACTTGATAGGGTGTCTAATATACTAGTTTTTGAGCCATTTGAATACAAAATTGGTTTTGGTATCTGTTTGACTAAACAAGATTGGCTTGAATCACCAGGTCTCAATCCAGAAGTGCGACAACGATGGTGACAACAGGCTTCGGGTCTGTCATTCAGCATGTCAGTCGTATAATTTAGCATGTGGGGCTTCACTTGACTGCTCAGACCAGACCCTCTTCAGTAGTGAGGAGGAAACTGAGGGGCAGTGCACAGGGTCCAGTGAAATGAAACTCTCATTGCTTGATCGGATGCTGAGTATTTTCTATCTTAGCAATAATTCCTGGAAAGGAAGAATGTCTGTAAAAAGTAGGCAGCGTTAGAATTTTATTTTTTGGGGGGTGGGGTGGGGGCTTAATCTTTTTCGTTGTGTTTGTTGTTTTATCCATTATTGGCTTGTAATTGTATGGGGGTTTATTATAGGGAAAATGGCAAGTAATACTGCACCAGCCTTAGCTGTAGGGTTTCCTTTCACATAGCCCAAAAATATTAAGAAAGTTGGGTGGATAGGTAAAGGTTACCGAGTCTAGGTTTTCAGAGCTTTGTAATCTGAAAGCCGCTTGTAGGGTCCAGAAAAAAAAATGTTGAGTGAACAGAGCTTCGGCCGAAGGCCTCTGAAGAAGTAAAGAAAAGCTTCATTTTTTTCATTGTGGTTCGTATTCATTCCGTTTTATTTCCCTTTTTCCATCATTTCACCACTGGTAATGGTTGAATGGTACGCAAGAATCTGACCAACTATCAGATCGGTCATGGGGCCAAAACAGCTGCTGGAAATGGTCCAAAATCCAAATCCCGAAGACCATGGCAGGCCGCTAGTACAGATCTTGTTTAGCCATTCATACATACATATAATATATATATATATATATATATATATAAATGCATTATCATACTACTACATATACAATATATGGTGAGCTATATCCATAAATGGTACGTGTGTTTGAGGGAGCTAATGAGTTTAACCACAAACTTGTTTGCGAATGTTAATCAAGTCGAGCGAAACGTATTAGAGTTTATTTCATTTTATTATTGGCTCTAAGTGATTGTAATCAAATTGAGCCAAATTTGAGTTTAATCAAGTAGAAGTTGGCCTTCTATTCTATTTCTCAAATGAGAAAATGTACGTGTTCAATAAATTAATTGAAGGAAAAGAAATGATATATAAGTTTTAAATGCACAAGTCTCGTCTATGTCTTTTATAAAAAAAAAAAATTAGACTTTATTCTTGTAGTGAAGTATCAAAAACTCATTTTTATTTATTTATTTATGGGATCTATATTTGTACAAAAGGTTTGTACAAGACTTATATATTTGAAATTTATACCTAGCATTAATATCGATTGAAATATTCGTGTAAACCGTTTCACTTAGTGGCGGAGCTAGGATTTTATTTTAGGGGGGCCAAATACAATTATAACAATATACATAAAATATTTTTTATTTTATTTTTATATAATTTTTTTTATGATATATAATAATTTGATAAGAAAATTTATAATATAAATAAAATACGTTTAACATAACTTATGTATTAAAATAATATTTGATATGTCAATAACAATATATCATTGAAATAATATAAAGACATTCATACAAATATATTAAACAAAAAAAATCATCAAGTATTGAATCTAAATAAAAAATTTTAACTATTTTTCTTTCAATATAGACAATAGAATAAGATTAGAAATACTACTAGTTATAATTAGAATTTTTTTTATTTATAATAAAAATTATGTATTTTATTTTATATGAGATGTGTTTTATTTATTTCATTTTTATATTAGATTAAATTTTATGGAGGGGCCAAAATAATTTTTAGAGGGGGGCCAACACATGATAAATGAATATTATTTATTAAATAAAAAAATTAACACATTTTTTTTTTTTGTCAAATTGTAGGGGGGGGGGGGCTGCCCCAACGTGGCTCCGCCACTGGTTTCACTCATGTAAACCCTTGTCAAAGAAACAAAAACCTCATTGATTCTTACGATAAATTATTGTTCCATGCAATTATTACCAAAACCAATGCCAAAATCATAAATGAAGAAGCACTTACCCTGTTATCTGCCAAAATGATCACCACTTTGTTGGGCAAAATGTGATCAAGTAATTCGACCTAGAGCAAGTGAAATGGCTTGAAACACCATCATAAGAGCACTAGTAGTGAAATAACTATAGTCAAATTTTGGCCAAAGTTGATCTAAATTGCATAGATTATATCCACATCAAACTCAACAAATATATAGTATTTTTAACCAATACCAAACTCACTAGCCAAATCTAGCTAGTCCAAGTTGTTGGCCAAATCATATTTTGGCAATAAAATATTCCTTCCTGCTTGTATTCATCGTGCATCTGAAAACTCCAAAAAGAGAAACGGAGGAGACACCAACCTCTTCAATGTCTCCCATACAATCCAATGCAGCCATCAGCCACTAGCAGCCACATCCACTGTTCAAGAATCCCACCGTCGCCCTCGAACACCTTCTGGTAACCCCTCTCAATTTTTCTACCTTTGACTCTCTTTCAAACCTTCCTTCCCTCTCCTTGAAAAATCATCTCTTTCAATCTTCGTTTATAAAGAATTTTCAGCTTTCCTTAGGGTATTGATTGGGTATTGCTGGTTTGTTGTGGAATATCGATCTTGGTGGAAAGTATTCACCTTTTTGATGTTTGGTTTCATATTGGGCATTCTCTGAATTTGATGAAACGTCTTATTGGACACAAGTTTTGATTTTTCATTAATTCCATCGATTTTAGAATTTTTGTATTTTATTTTACTTAAATCTCTACTTTGGAACTACACTGATTACATGTAGAATTTGAGTGGGTATGTGTCATTTTGTGTTGGCATCTCTCTTGTACAAAATAAATGTGTAGTACTCTAACATGCCCATTTATGTTCTCTACTTTGGTGCTCTAAAGTTTATGATTGTATTTATGCAAACACCATGCAACTTGAAGTTTTTTTTTTTCGATTTATCTGCATACTGCCGTTGGGATAATTCATTATTGAAAATCCTCATTTTTTTGTGTGTTTTACTTATTGATATGCTGGACTTTGTTACTTTAATTTCACTTGTTTATGCTTGCACAAATGGAGAGCAATCTTACTAAAGCAATGCTTTTGCTTAGCTTATGAAAACCTGATCTCTAAAGGACCCAAGATGCCCGAAACGGCGATACCTTCAGTGTGTTTTATTTGAATAATTAATAAATAATCCAATCCCAATAGGCATCGCATTTTAACAACCTTATTGTACAAAGCCCTCAGGTTTTAATAAATGAAAATACCAAAATCAATATTTTAATATAATAGTAATCGATTTAAAGAGTTGGTTATTTAGTATAGTTGAAAAGTGTTTAGTTACATTTATAAAAATGAATTTTCTAATAAAAAATTGGCTAAACTTTAGCTAGGCTACTACTAGTGCTCCAAGGGTAGCTATACGCGCTCGGACATGCTTTCTTGAACATCTCAGAGTACTGAGTCCGCGATCAAGATTGTGGCATCGAGTAATCGTCAGCACAACAAAACTGGGCCACATTGAACGCCTCGCACGCGCTCTTGCACCAGACCACCGATACAGAAACATTAACCACATGCAACTTCGGCAGACAGTTGTTATTCAAGTCAGCGATGCAGCCTGCATACTGGCGGTCACTTGTTTCGCCGGTGGCATTGATGCCCATGTGGACATTGTAGCCGTCGACCAAGCTGACATCGTAGAAGTTATTGTCGGTGGTTCCCAATGCAATGATGAACTGGGCTAACGTGAAAGGTGTCTGGCCGTCTATGATGCAATTTAGCCAGCCACAATCACTGTTGACGCATTTACTGTTGCTTGAGGAGTCGAAATTGCACCTAGTTCGGGCCCAAAAACCCTATCGGACCAGTCGGGGTTGGCAATGAGCTAGACCAATTTTCCTAGTGCCATGGAAAACCCAACATCCCCAAGGGTGGGACCATTTCCGATGAAAGTTGCTGGCTATAATGTGTAGCTACATTCATTTGCGAAGGAAAGAATGGATGCTGAAGCCATAGTACCTGCAATTTGACAATACACAAACGAGTAAACTACTCAATCCTTGGTCGAAAGTTAATTTGTAATTTTTGCACAGAAATTTCTGGATAAAATAAATCCTAGTATTCCAAGATAAAGGCTATTGATATTCTCGAGGTTTGGTTTTAACTAGAATTCTCTCTTCTTCTTCTTCCTTTTTTTTAATTATTTATTTAAATTAATAAGAATTTTATTATAAAAAAATAGGCACAACCCAAACAAGAATTATACAAGAGAAATACCTACATACAATAGCTAAAATAACAGAACAAACAAAAATAAATCCAAAATATCTTTACCATTCATTACATTAGCCTTAGCCCAAAAACATAAAAGTTTTGAATTTTTTTTTCTAATTTCTTCCAATGATCATTTCTTTTCTTCAAAACATCTCCTATTCCTTTTTAGCTATAAACACCACATCAAGTATAAAGGAATTATTATCCATATGGCAGCAATACGTTGACTCCTCTCTACACCTCTCCAAAATGCTAGTAAATCCATCACATGCTTGGGTGATGACACATGCTTAGTCATCACCCAAGCAATATCTATCATTCCAAAAATATTGTGTCGCTAACTTTTAGCCACCTCACAATAGAGAAACAAGTGATTTATTGATTCACTATTTTTTTTATACATGAAACACCAATCTACAACACAAAGTCTACTCTTCCATAGATTTTCCGGAGTCAAAATTTTATCATGAGACACCAACCAACAGAAAAAGTCACCTTACTCAGCACCTTGGCTTTCTAAATGTTTTTCCAAGGGTAGTCGCATACACCTTGAAAGATTAATACTTTGTAATAGGAATGAACATAAAATCTAGAATTTCCTTCCTGAATCCACATCAATCTATCCTCCATTCCTTGAACAATCTTCGACTCATATAGTCTACGAAAAAAATTAGAGATAACATTAACTTCCCAGTCATTCACATTTCTCACAAAATCAACCTTCCATTGAATGCTATTACTAAAAAAAAAGATAGAATTAGCAACAGCTGCCTTGCAATTTGAAAAAGTGAAGGGAAGACATTCTTGAGAGCTAACTCGCTACACCAATTTTCATGCCAAAAATATATTTTAGATCCATCCCCCACCTTGAGTTTGACATGTTTAACAAACTCTCCCCACCCATTCGAATTGACTTCCACAATCCCACCTCATAAGCTCCTCTTCCTTCATTTGAACACCAACTCCCCACATACCCTTGTATTTAACATCTATCACATTTTTTCATAGAACATCAATCTCTAAATGATATCTCCATAACCATTTCCCAAAAGTAGTTTTATTAAAAAGCCTTAAATTTCGCACTCCCAAATCTCCACTCGAATCGGTTGACATACCTCATCCCACCTCACCAAATGATATTTCCTTTCCTCCCATTTAACCCCCCCCCCCGCCCCAAAGAAAAAAAAAACAAGAAATTCCTATAAATCTTTTCAATTTTAATAGAAACCCTAATTGGCAAAGGAAAGAAAGAAAGAAAATATGTTGGAATATTAGACAGCATACTTTTTATTAGAGTGATTATACTCCCTTTAGACAAGTATAACTTTTTTAGTCGGCTAACCTCCTCTCAATCTTCTCAATCACCCTGTCCCCAATCAAAATAGATTTGTGCGTAGCATCCTGGGGAAGACCAAGATACCTAAGAGGTAGCGACGATTTCTTATACCCCAATATATTAACCAAATCAGAAATATTCAAAATTGAGCCCACTAGAACAATTTCAGACTTGGTTAAATTAATTCTAAGGCCCGAATCAGTTTCAAAACATAATAAAGAAGCTATTAAAGACTGGAGATGTTCTTGATTAGCTTCATTAAAAATTAATGTGTCATAAGCAAAAAGGAGATGAGAGACTTTTACACTATTTCAAGAATCATATCCCAACCCAAAACCTGACAAAAAGCTACATCCCACCACCGCTTCAATCATTTTACTCAAAACATCAATGACAAGAACAAAAAGGAAAGTAGATGGCAGATCTCATTGTCTCAAACCACAAGAACTACTAAAAAAATCAACCGGGTGGAAAATCTCAAAGTAGAAATACAATGCTTAATCCACATACACCACTTCTCACCAAAAAAATATCGCCCAAGTAAATACAATAGAAACTCCCAACAAACATGGTCGTACGTATTTTCCATGTCCAATTTTATCAAATTTCTAGATTCACCCATTTTAATTCTATAATCCAAAAATTCATTAGATATTAAAACAAGTCTAGTATTTGTCTCCCTCTCACAAAAGTATTATGTGACTTCAATACAATCTTTTTCTTCATCACACTCATATGATTAGCCAACACCTTAGAAATTAGCTTACCCCATTAATCAAGCTAATTGGCTTGAAATCCCGCATAGCCTCTACCCCCACTTTTATAGAGATCAAAGCTATAAAAATAGCATTTAGAATTTTCTCAAATTTCAGAGCATAATCTTGGTAACTTTTTATGTGACATTTTAGGAAAACAAATCTCCCATGAGGCCGTAACCAGATATTTGTCCACCCTCGACCATGTACTTCCATTAGACCACGTAAAATCCCCTTCCACCATAAATCAGTTCTAACACAAAAATCAGATCAAATAAATCATTCATCGCATTAGTGAAATGAAAACCCCCCACTCTTTCACTAGGAAACCGTGTAACGTTGAAATCCTCCCAAAAACACCAAGAAAGATCCCAACAGCAGCAAAGGCCCATCATTTGATCCCATAAAGCTCTCATATTAATCTCCAAATTAGGGCCATAAACACCTGCAAAAGCCCATTCCACTCCATCATCCACATTCTTAAAATGATACACCAAGTATTCTCCAACATAGTGATCTATCAACTCCACAACCCTTTTATCCCACATAACAATGATTCCACCTGACCCCTCATCCGCTACTAATTTCAACCACCCCACATGGTAAAAACTCCACAAACTACTAACAATTGATTGATTAACCAATTTTAATTTGTTTTCTTGAAAGCAAATCACATCAGCCCTCCACTTGTGGATCAAATTCTTCATACGAAGACTTTCTTTGTAATTGTTAAGTCCCCATACATTCCAAGAGATTACCTTTGGTTTCATTAATAACTATGAGAAACCTTTCCTTGCCTTTATCTCTAAAGGCACTTCCTCCCCTTATATTATAATTAATCGAACAAGACAAACGCTGCAATCCTCTCTCATTTTTTGAAACTAATTTAACCAATAATGGATGTCTAGCCTCAATAGCTATAAGGAGAGCTTTGAATTGTTCCTCATAACCATCGCATGAAATTCCTACACACTCATTAATTTCTTTCATCTTCCTTAGCACCCAATCAGAGAATTTATTATCCAATTCAATTTCGGGAGGAATAGAACACAATGGCTTAGGAACAAATTTCTCATCCGACGCAACCAACTCCCCATATTCATTACTTTCCTCACCAACAAGAACCAACTGCATCTTTGAATTATTAAACTGTGTACAAGGGATACCATTGACACTCTTCTCGGCAGACCCTGAGACCTGCTCCTCTCCTTCATCTTCCTCCAATTCCTCACCCTTTCCCATCTATACAGTGCCATCAAAACATAGTTTATGAGATGCCAAAACCTGATTTGATCCCTCTTGAGCTTTAGCTTGTTTATTGTTGCCTAGATGACTAACAAAATAGGGGAGTGAATTGGGTTAGTTTTAAAAATTAACAATTATAAACCAAATGCACAAAATATAAAATATGAACAAAATATGAAGCAGTAGTAAATATAAAGAGTAAGGGCAAGAGAGAAGTAAGCTCAGTATTTTAATGAGGTTTGGCCCCACTGCTTACGTCCTCACCTCAAGTTAGCCCTTGAGGATTTTCAAATTCACTATTCAACTTCTTTCAGGTAGAGATACAAACCTATTACATCTATGAGCAGCACCACTACAAAGAATTTGTGTAGAATATCCTCTACATTTGCAATCACTTTATACGTGGTGATTTAAGTATTCCCTGTATCGAACACCTACAAGCACAAGGGTTATACACACCCTTTTACTGATACACGAGCTAATAGTGAGTAGATTATCATAAAACACTCTTAATTAATGAAATAAAAACAATACAGCACAAACCATATTTCTCTCAAAATGAACAAGGTTAAATACTCAATGATTAGAGAAGAGAGATTGAAAATTTTAATGAATGTTGTAAAACTTGCAATTGATTGTCTGTATGCTCTTGTTGTGAATTTTAAATCTAAATTGAGCTATTTATAGGCATATAAGACTTCAGTTTCAAATTTAAAAAAATTCATATGACAGAAAGGAGCACCACTCACTTTTTAAAAAATTCAAATAAAAGTTCCTCATTTTTTCAATTGTCAAAAATAACATCATTCACTTTTCAAAATTTTCAAACAAAATCATCTATCTTTTGTATATGTCAAAAAGAACATCAATCACTTTTCAAAATCTTCAAATCTAATTTTTTAACTTTTAAGAGTATTATTTACTTTTCAAAATTTTCAAATAAAATAATCTACCTTTTACATGTCAAAAAGAATATCAATCACTTTTGAAAATTTTCAAACAAAATATGCACATGTGAAATATAACAATCAATCATCTTTCAAAATTTCCAAACTCAAACTTTTTATCATGCCATGTACATGTGAATTATGACAATCAATCATCTTACAAAATTTTAAATTTAAATTTTAAAAAATATGCTTAATCTTACATGTGAAAAATACAATTTAATGCTTTATGAAAAAATATTAATTTTGAACCTTAATCTAATTTTGAATTTTATCAACAGATTTACAAAATTACACTAACAGCTTTATTTGTGTTTAGACAGCATTGGAAAAAACATGTTAGAAATATTTACAATCATACTGCTTTTCTATTTTTGATTGAACCCAAAAATATTGGTGAAACACTTCTTGATAAATCTTGGATTCTAGCTATACAAGAAGAGTTAAATCAATTTGAAAGAAATGATATTTGGACACTTTTTTCTAAACCCAAAATCATACTATTATTGAAACATAATGGATTTTTAGAAACAAGAAAGATGAGTTCGGAGTCATCACTATAAACAAAACTTGACTTGTAGCCTAGTCTTTTTATTGAAGACTCTTTAAGCTTTACTATTAGTAGAATACTTGAGAAAGATACATTCATCAAATTTTGCATGAAACTTGCCTAAATTATCTCTATCATTCAAAATGAAATATTTACATCCAAATACGTAAAAGTAACTAATGTTAAGTTTTTTTTCCTATTCCAAAGCTCACAGGGTGTTTTATTTAACTATATTTATAACATAATTTGCAATATTTACTGCTTTGCCCCAAAAATAACAAGGCAAGTTGTTTGAGTACCACTACAAGGGTTAGATGTGGCATACCGCTTCTGGACCTGTCTTTATCAAAGTTTTAGGCTAGAACAATAACATATTCTTTCCTATGCTTTAATTTAAAATAACATTATTTGAATTGTTAACCTTGTTGTATATGATTAGAATTATGTTTATCAATTGCTTGAAAAACTAATGTACATTCTCAGAGGCAACTTAAGTATTATTACAGGCTTCAGAGTTTTACTAAGTATTTGTCATCATAAAAAAAGTGAGAGATTGTTGAACCCAAGGTTTCAAACTTTATATAAATAGATATCTACATAAAGATTTTGATAATATAACAAAAAAAATTCAAATAAAAATTTCTCTATTTTGAAATTGTCAAAGATAACATCATTCACTTTTAAAAATTTTCAAATCTAATTTTTTTTACATTTTTCATGTGAAAAAAGAGCATTATTTACTCTTCATAATTTTTAAATAAAATCATCTACATTTTGTATATGTCAAAAAGAGCATAAATCACTTTTCAAACCTAATCTTTTACTTTTCACATATGACAAAATGAGTATTATTTACTTTTTCAAAATTTTCAAACAAAACCAACTTCCCCTTTTGGCATCATTAAAAAGAAATCATAGTAAACAATGGATTGACAAAAACGTTGCGTTAGTAAAAACTGTAGAGAGTTTAATAGTTGGAGCCACTCGGGTCTCAACAACTATTGCAAAGTCTTGAAGCCTAGCACTATCAACCTCGTACAGAAGGAGATTTAAATTGCCTGATGTTGTTGACAACGGGATTTTGTAGATATTTGAAAGTTCTGGGTTTCTATTTAAAAGGACCATTTTCTCCCATCGGATATTGACAAAAAAAATCTCACATTGCTCATTGACTTAGTTTTTGTTTATCCATAACGATAGTATGGCTAAACAACTTTCTTCCATTAATGTTTCATATTTGAATTAGGAACCCTTTACGTTTCAACTACCAATTTTCTCTCATGAGGCCTTCAACACCATGATAGAAGTAGAGATGTGTTTTTCTAGTATGACTAATTATGAGATTGTTGCATAATCAAGAATGATCAGTGCTCAATATGTTACCTCTGTTACAACCATATATTGGAGGTTACTAGCGAAGGTGAGTGAGGTTGATCGCCTTAACAATTAAATATCTGAGTTGCGTCAAAAAACTTGCTAATAAAGATAGAAAGAATAAAATATTAAACTAAGAAAATAAGCAGTTGAAAAAATTAATGAACTGGTATGCTCATGAGATGCAACCATGAATAAAGGAGCTGGAATAAGAAATAGTTCAAATACAAAGTCAACATCAACAAATAACAACAGAGGTTCAATGTTTACGAGAAAAATAGGGACAAGTTACAGTTAATCTTGCTGGCTTAGCAAAATAACTTTTTATACAATGAGTTTAGCATATCTTGTAATTTTTGACTAAGTAAGATTTGAAGAGATGATTGCTTGTCTTATTCTCATTTTTATTTCTATAAAATCAGTCTTGAGTTTCATCTAATTCGCATCAAATCTTCTTTACTCTCTATAATCCATCTGCATTCTCACTCTTTAAGCTTTTTCTCTTTACGATGACTCAGCAATCTTCTTCTAACAATCCCCTTGATTATTATATGAGGTATTCTATATCTCAACCACCAGTTATTTCTGCATCTGCCATAGGTGCTATGATAGAACATGAGAGTAATATGATTAATAAGTTAAATGATGATGTCATTTATGAACTTGTGAGTCTCGGTACTCGATACTCATATTCCATTGTCGCATTTTCCCGGCTGTTACAATCTACAACTCGTGAGGTTGAGAAGTTTAACGAAAAGATTTATGTATTTCAACGATTTGTTCACGAGTCTAACAAAAAAAAATGAGACCTAAAGCAAGAGAATAATAATTTAAAATCCTTACTCGTCTATTCATTTCGACTGCCTAAACCTTTAGATAAGGATAGCATGTTGATATATAAAGAGTAAGAGCGCCTGAAAAATGAGGTTAAGAGCCTCAAGTTTTTGTAAGTCGTTTCGGATAATAAAAGTAAATTTTTTTAATAGATATTCATAGCATGTGCATTCCTATCTATCTTCTAATCATGCATATTCTATCTTCTGACTGAGGTTTTGTGATATTGTCTACCAACTGATCGTGTGTGCTTGGAAACTCTAGTAGAATATTACCCTTTTGCATAGGATCTCAAAGAAAATGATATCTAATATCAATATACTTAGTCCTAGAATGTTGTATTGAGTTCTTTGAAAGATTTATAGCACTTGTATTATTACATTTGATTGGAATGTGATTATATGAGTTTAAATCTTCAAGTTGTTGTTTCATGTAAAGAACTTGAGTTTAACTACCCATAGAAACATATTCTGTCTCAGCAGTAGATAATGCAATACAGTTTTACTTTTTACTAAACCATAAAACAAGTGCATGACCTAAGAAATGATATGTTCCACTAGTACTTTTTTAATCAACTTTGCAACTAGCATAATCTGCATCTGAGTAGCTGATTTGATAAAAAAAAATGTGCTTAGGATACCATAACCCTAGGTCAATTGTACAAACAAGATATTTAAGAATACAGTTAACTGCAGTCAAATGAGTTTATTTTGAATATGATTGAAAACATGCACATAAACATACAATGAACATAATATCCGGTTAACTAGCTGTCAAATATAATAAACTACTAATCATAGCTTGATATACCTTTGAATGAATTGGCTTACCGATTTCATCCTTATCAAGCTTGGTAGATGAGCTCATTGGTGTTTCAATTTCCTTCGTACCTTCCATCCCAAACTTTTTGAGTAATTCTTTGATATATTTTGACTGATTAATTAATGTTCTACTTTTTGCTTGCTTGATTTGCAATCCAAGAAAAAAGCTAAGTTCTTTCATCATGCTCATTTCAAATTCTTCCTGCATACTCCTATAAAAACTTGGCACATATTTTGTAGAGGAGTTCTAGGAATAGAGAAATTATGTACAAAATCATTTTCATTACAAAAACTATTTGCATAATTTATGTGCTCCTCGAACTCATCAACAAAATATGTGCTAAGTTTTGCTAAGAGTATGGATGATGAATTTGAAATGAGAATGATGTGAGAACTTAACTTCTTTCTTGGATTGCAAATCAACTAAGCAAAAAGTGAAATATTCATTAATCAGTCAAAATATATCAAAGAATTACTCAAAAAGTTTGGGATGAAAGGTACGAAGGAAATTGGAACACCAATGAACTCATCCACCAAACTTGATAAGGATGAAATCAGTAAACCAGTTGATTCAAAGGTATATTGAGATATGATTGGTAGTCTATTATATTAGACAACTAAGAGACTGGATATTATGTTTAATGTATGCTTATGTGCACTTTTTCAATCATTTCCAAAAGGATCTTATTTGACTGCATTTAATGCATTTAAACACATTCTTATATATCTTGTTGGTACAATTGACCTAGAGTTATGGTATCCTAAGCACATTTTTTTTTATCTAATCAGCTACTTAGATGCAGATTATGCTGGTTGCAAATTTGATCGAAAAAGCACCAGTGGAACATGTCATTTCTTAGGTCATACACTTATTTCATGGTTTCACAAAAAGTAAAATTTTGTTGCATTATTTACTGCTAAGTCATAATATGTTGTTGCAAGTAGTTGTTGTGCTCAAGTTCTTTACATGAAGTAATAACTTGAGGATTTTAAACTCATGCATAATCACATTCTAATCAAATGTGATAATACAATTGCTATAAATCTTTCAAATAATCCAATACAATATTCTAAGACTAAGCATATTGAGATTAGATATCATTTTTTACGAGATCATGTCTAGAATGGTGATATTCTACAAGAGTTTACAAGTACAAATGATTAGTTGGCAGAGATTTTCACAAAACCTCTCATAAGAGACAGAATATGTATGATTAGAAGAGAAATTTGAATGATGCATGCTATAAACATATGTTAAATATTTTTATTTTTATTATCCGAAACGACTTACAAAAACTTGAGGCTCTTAGTCTCATTTTGCAAGCGCTCTTACTTTTCATATATCAACATGTCATCATTATCTAAAGGATTAGATTGTCAAAATAAAGAGACAAATAATGATTTTAAATCCTTATTCTCTTGATTTAAGTCTCATATTTTTTGTTAGACTCGTGATCAAATCACTAAAGTACATAAATTTTCTCTTTAAGTTTTTCAACCTCACAAGTTTTATGCTATAATTGCCGGGAAAATGCAACAATGGTCGATGAGTATCGAGTACAGAGACCTACAAGTTCATAAATGATGTCATCATTTGACTTATTGATTAGATCACTCTCATGCAGCATCATGACACCTATGACAGGTGCAGAAATAATTAGTGGTTGAGGTGTAAAATGTTTGATATAGTGATAAAGGGGATTGTTGAAAGAAGATTGTTGAGCCATCATAAGAAGAAAAATCTTAGAGAGAGAATGCAGATGGGTTATAAAAGAATAAAGAAAATTTGATGCGAAATAGATAAAACTCAATACTGATTTTGTAGAGATCGAAATGAGAACAAGACAAGCTATCATTTCTTCAAATCTCACTTAGTCAAAAATTACAAGATATGCTAGCCAATGAGATTAACTCCAAGATGTCCCTATTTTTCTCGTAAACGCTGAACCTCTGTTGTAATCTATTGATGTTGACTTTGTATTTGAACTCTCTCTCGTTCCAACTCCTCTATTCGTGGTTACACTTCATTAGCATATCAGTCCGTAAATTTTTTCAATTTGTTGTTTCCTTACTTTAACACTTTGTTATTTCCATCTTTATTAGCAAACCTTTGACGCAACTCAGATATTGATTGTTAAGGTGATCAACCCCACTCACCTTTGCCAGTAACTTTCGAGATATGATCATAAAAGAGACATCATATTGAGTAATGAGCAATCTTGATTCTACAACCTCATAATCAGTTCTACCATAAAAATGCATTTCTACTCCTATCATGGTGTTGACGAACTTTAGAGAGAAAATTGTTAGTTGAGGTATAAAGGGTTCCTGATTTAAATCTAAAACATTAATGGAAGAAAGTTAGGAAAAACAGAAACTAAGTCAATGAGCAATGTGAGATTTTTTTTTTTTAAGTATCCAATGGGTGAAATTGGTTCTTTTTAAAAATATATATATAAAAATCTAGAACCTTCAAATTTCTGCAAAATCTCGTTTGTCAATAACATCAGATAATTTAAATCTCCTTCTGCACTAGGTTGATAGCACTAGGCCTAAAGGCTTTGTAGCAATTGTCGTGACCCATGCGAATCCAATTAATCAGCTATCTACAGTCTACTAACGCATCATTTTCGTCAGTCCATTGCTTACTGCGGTTCTATTTTAATGATGTGAATAGGAGAAGAAGTTTTAAACTAAAACATTAACATCATTTGAATTGTTAAACTTGTTATACATACTTGGAATTATGTTTATCTATTACTTGAAAAACTAACGCACATTATGAGGGGGAGCTTAAGTATTACCACAAGCCTCAGAGTTCTACCCTAGTATTTGTCATTATAAAAAATGAGGAGATCGTTGAATCTAAGATTTCAAGTTTCATATAATTATATATCTACATATAGATTTTGATGATAACAAATGAATTCAAGTATAAAAGAGTTTCAAAATCAAATTGTCTACACAATGAAGTCAAACACATCAACGAACCAAGTATGAGCAACAAATGGAACAAGCTCACAATTAAAGCTCTTAGACTAATTTTGTACATCTTTTGAAAAACTCAAAATTAGATTAAGGCTCAAAATTAATCTTTTCTCATAAAACATCAAATTTTGTGCATAATATATTTGAAAATTAAAAGTTTGAAATTTGAATTTTTGAAAGATGATTAATTGTCATCTTTCACTTGTGCATAACATCATTAAAAATTTGAATTTTAAATATTTGAAAGATAATTTGTTATCATCTTTCACATGTGCATGTTTTGTTTAAAATTTTTCAAAAATAACTGATACTCTTTTTGACATATGCAAAAAATAAATAATTTTGTTTAAAAAATTTAAAAAGTAAATAATACTTATTTTATCATATGTGAAAAATAAAAGATTGGTTTTGAAAATTTTGAAAATTAGACATGACAGGTTGTAAGTCAATATCTAGACCTATGCCACCTAATGAAAAATTACAAGAAAATGATGAAGCAGAGAAGGCAAATGCTAAGACATATAGAAGTCTTGATGGTTCATAGATTTTACAAATACAAGGCCAGATATTCTTCATTCTGTCAGTCTTATATTGAGGTTTATGAATTAGTCCAGTAAATTTTATTATGCAGCAGCAAAAAGAATCCTTCGCTACTTGCAAAGCACTAAGAAAATTGGCATAATGTACAAGAAGAAAATTACCAAAAAATACCAACATTTTGTTAGGAAAGGCCAAAAAATATCAGAACCATGCTGGAAACGACCAGAAAAACTAGAACAAAGCTAGAGATATGCTGAACCGGTAGAATATGTCCTAAAGCGAAAATAAAGTAACTGAGCTGGCCAGAAATTGTACTGAACTGGAATAAAAACAACTGAGCCGGAAAGAATAATACATGAACCGGATGAAAAAGCAGTGAACCTAAAAAGAAGTAGTGGTATGACATTGACGGGTATGAAACCCAGTAAAAACTGAAAAGAAAACCAATGAACCGGGAAAAAGCAAACCGGATTTATACAATCTGAACGAGCACGTTAAAAAAAACATACCATATACGACTTGTGCTTGGATATGGAACTCTGCATGGGCTAGAATCTGTTTAAGGAAACACCCAGCAGTCGTCTTCGACCTCGAGATGCAGGTCAAGTGACCAGAGAGAGAGAGAAGATGGAGAACAAAATGAATTCTAAAGATTAAACTAATACACAACCAATCAAAGCTAAATAACTAACAACAAGCTCTATATTAGATTTTAAGAAAGGATTTTTTCTTACGTACCTGAGGAGATCAAAAGGAGAAGGAGAAGGAGAAACGGCCCTGAAATGTCTGCCCCCATTGGTGTTTCTGTGAGAGGAGGAGGATATTGAATGGAGAGACTGTTAAGGGTACCTCTGGGGGTATGGTGCGTTGCATATGTGACTTCTTATTACGAGGGCTGCTGCTACTGAAACATATATAAGAATCCCAGCTACTCACGTCCTGAAAGTATAGTATCCATGATCATGTACAGTATTTCACCTGCCGACCTGCAAATTAAAGCAATTATGTTGTGCCACGTGTTGTATGATACAAATTAGTCAATACATTACTCATGGACAAAATTATGAGCGTTGATAAATCTTTCCTTTTCCTTTCGGCCACTGGAAAAATTGGCGTATGCTGCCGAGAAAAAGGACTAAGTCATACGCATTTATCATATTTACACATCTGTCAGTATTTACACATCTCTCTCGCCACAAAGCTCTCATTCGCTCTCCCCTCAAGTCCCTCCACAGACGCTCTCTCCCCTCATACACCAGGACCTACAACAAGTGTTAAAGTCACCTCGATTTTGGACAAAACAAATGCTATTGGAAGTTTTCTATTGTCCTACTTCACTCCATTTTCCTTTATTTTCATTCTACTGCCATGAATAATGCAGTGAAACTCATAGTCGAGAAAATTTTCAGGCTGTTGGGAGTGATGGTGGGGATGATGATGATACCTGGAGTGATATATGCTTGATTTATTGTGTTTGGGTCCATGATAAACAACTCACCTGTAGCTTCGAGTCCACAAAGTCGCCCGACAATCTACTTTTTAAACAATTAGATGCATTTTGGAGGTGGAGCACAATTTATGGTTCATATTTGAGGCAGTAATTTATGCATAATGACTAAAAATATGATGATTTTAATGGGTTTTATTCGTCTGTTTGCTTCTCATTGCCATCTTTAGTGTTGTAACTTATGAATTACACCTTGATAATTCTCAATTTGGGTGGTGTAACTACTATTTATTATTTTATTATTATTTTTTATCTACTTTTTATTATTATATACTACTATTTAATACTTTTTAATTACTAACTATCTGAGATCACCTTACTATCCAAACACAACCGTAAGTTGGACATTATTGTCTCGGTCATATCACCATGGAAATTTCGTGGCTACATTGTTGTTTCCCTACAATGGTTTGCAGGTCATCTTCGCTGTACGTTTGGTACTGAAAACGATCAAAGAAAGGGAGTTAGACGAGAGATAATAAGATTTTGGAGACTAGAGAGTGAGGTGTGTGGAAAAATTCACTAGAGAGAGAGATACGATGACCTCAATGAAGAAGAATATGATCAGATGATGCCTAGCTAGTTTGTTGAAAAGAGGGAAATAGAATCCAAAAGAAGAGCATTAATAGGAATAGTTAGTTCTGAGCAATATACTTGTATTTGCAGCACTTCCACCTATATTATATATATTTGCAATGCTATATATAATCGGGAAATATGTAAATGTCGTGCAGTCATTTTAAAAAAGAGTATGATACATTATTAAAAAATTAATTTTTTTATTTGAATCCTGTATTTATTCACTTTTTTTTTAAATAATTACATGGCTCTTATGCACTCACGATTGTAACTATAATTTTTGATGTAAATATTAGGCATTACATGATACATATATGAACTATAAATATCTTCTTCGATCTTTTTAAACTTAATACTGATCGATTCTGGAATAAATTCTGAGATCCTGTACTTCTGGGACAAAAGAAAAACCAGAAAGATTACCAGCATTAATAAATCTTTTTTTATAAGTATCAGGACAAAATCGAGTCTCTTCATGCTGGATGAATTGAATATCCTCGTAGCATTATGATTGTGATGCAGTAACATCATCATAAGTCCCATTACCATTTCCTCTCTGTAAATCTAGCTCTTTTCTACCATCAAATTCATATAAGGATCCAACAGAGGAAAAATGAAAAGCCACATCCAAATGAACAAATAAATAAGAAATACTCGCACAATAAATGCATCCTCAATGGTGCCTGCTTACTCTGAACAAATAAAAAGATACCAACCATCCCCACACGTTACTCTGCGGAGCTGATTTACTGTAGCTAAAAGTCATTTTATTTTACATTTATCTAATCAAATGTAGCACACTTTTATGCTCTATTAGTTATTTGATCATTTAGATTTGCATTTGGCTATTTCAATGCTAAAGCTCATGAGAGACTTAGGAGATATTTGTGGAATGAGATGATATAAGAATTTTATGAATAGTAATGCGATGGTTTATGAATAGTAGTAAGATAGTTTGAGTTAAATATTTTTTAAGTTTTGAGATTAGAGAGAGAGAGAGAGGGAAAATATATATTATATAATTAAAATATTATTAGAATATAATTTTTATTTTAGAAATTGAAAAAGTTAAATTTTTTTTTGTTTAAAAGTTTAAAAAAGTTGTAATGACTAATTTGAAATATTTATATTTGAGTGATATTTAAAAAAAAAATGTGATCAAATGAGACGAGAATTATATTCAAACATCCCCTAAAGGAGACTTTCGTAAGAGTAGCTATACTTGCTTCTACTATAATTAATATATAAATTATTCGTCGCCCTTTTATTAGATGGTGTAAGAATAGGACTGTTTGAACAGTTAGTGGCCGCAATATCTTCTTTCAACGTCCTAGTATGGACTCGTCAATTGAAAAGCAATTATGCAGCCATCATATACTTTTTGACTTCCCTTCCCTGTTCTCTGTTCGTCTAAACACACAAAGAAAGTAGGCGGGATCTCATTCTCATGGCAATTGGCAACCGACCAATCATCACGGGAAAATGATAGGTTAGTATCCGTATGTTATACTCACTTATTATTATTTTTATTTGATTTTTTTAATTTTTAATTTTACTTAATGGTTAAGAAAGTGGCTATTAATAAAGTTATCTATTTTTTTAATTTTTTCTATTAGGATGTTAAAAAATTATTTAAAAGAAAATGATAATAAAATATAAAAAATTCCTAATACCTTATAAGTAGTAAATGGATAGTAATAAGGTAATGACCCTATCACTACCCTTTTCTAACACACACACACACATATATATATATATACTAGTAGTGGGAGCAACGTGCGAGATTGTTTGCTCGGTTGTGACCCATTGTACCTTAAGAAATGATTTTTTGTTGATAGCTAGTCCGTTTGATCCTAATTTAAATGTCCAAAATTATTTTAATGATGGGTATTTTTTATATTATTGAACCAAGCCTTAACTATAAGATCTATTATTGGCTTGCAAATTATTAAAATAGATGACAAAATAATTAGATGTAATGTCTTTGCTTTCCTTATATTTTAAATAATTATTTTACTAATTATTCTTGTGGGTTCTTTTTTCGGACTAGGTCTTTTGTTGATGGCTTTGTATGTGTTTCATTCTATTGGGCCAATGGTGTGTGTGAGAGGGCCCAACCCGTGTGAGTGTAGGAAGCCCAACTCTTAAGGCCAAAAACGGTGTTGTTTTGGCAAAGCCCTTGAGACTTCATCGTTTTCTCCTCTTCCCCCTGCCGCCCGCACCTCACTTCCCTTTCCCTCTTCTATTCTTTTCCCCCTTCTTTTGCTTTTTCTTCCTTCTTATTCTTCCTTCATGTCGAGCCCCTGCATCACCGCCTCTTTTCAGCAATGTCACCCTCATCTCTCCCTCGTTCGACCCTCTTCTCTCGTGTGAACTTGTTTATTATTATAGTAGAAATTAAAGGAAAACTGTAAGAATTAAAAAAAAAATTAAGATTTTATTTTCTTATTACAAATTTACAAGCAATTATCATATTAATTTTAAAAAAATAATTGACCAGATATAGGCTAATAGTAAAATTCAAAATCATTTATAAGATTATCTATTTCTTACATGTCAATCTGACGAGAGAATTTATGTGTTTTGTGTATTTCTTAACTCGTTTATCTATAATTTTATGTGCCTTTTGAAAAGTGTGATTTTCACTCTTATACTTACTAAAAGTATTAGTTTTTTCTTTTCTTTTTTTAACTTTGATTTTGATTTACTTACTTTGATTTTATTTATTTATTGTTTTATCCACTTACCTTTGAAACAAGCATTAAGCACATGTATGGAATTTTCAAATGAGTGCAGCTACTGTGCCGCTACACTTTACCTATCACGTGTACCGTTAATTCAAAATCATCTTATCATTTTTTTTCAATTTTCTTATCCATATTTTTTTTTATCATTTTAAAATATTTTTAAAAATATATAAAATTTCAATACATTAAAAATCACTTTCTTAATTATTAAATAAAAAATATTAAAAATGATGAGCCATAGATTTGAGCGGTACATTGCAGGAGGCAGCGTGGTGTTTTTGTTTTCAAATATAGACGAGAAATATGTGGGACCCACCAAATTGATGAAATTGTAAGCAAGAGACACGCAAGTGGGTTTTATTTCCTTGCACCATTCGGTTTTCAATGGCCAACACAAGTAAAAATATAAAAATCAAAGGAATAAAAAAAAATAATAATAATGCTATACATCATCCTACACTATATATTTTATATATTTTAATATTATTTTTTATTTTTATTATTTTTTATTTTATTTTATTCTTGTTAAACTAATTGAGTTGTTCTATTTATCATTCATACACTACATATTTATTATAGAAAAAATTAAAAAAAAACAAATTAAAATAAGTATAGTGTGTGAAGTGTAGGGATGATAAATAGAATTTTCTATAATAAAATGGGGGCGAGTTGAAGATAGGGAGCATATTTTTCAGCGCACACTTTTAGATGTTGGACGCATGAGATAAAAAAGCAGCTGCCATGCACAATGGCTAGTTGTTCACATTCCCACCCAGGAAGATTAGGCACTTATTTGTTGGCTGCACATGGGTCTTTTGGAAATAAAGAAAAGAAACAAGAAGTTTGAAGGGAGGATAGGACACCGTTCATACATTAAACCCTAATTTATTTTTACTTCTCCACTATGTCTTTCTCTGCGTTGCACTGACACCTTCTTTATTTTTTCACAAAACCCTATCTCTCGTAAGAGCATTCACATTCGATATTCTAAAGTATCGGATTTTCAATAATTTGAAGTTTATTATAAAGTTTTGATCAAAATATCCCCTACATATATAATACATTAAACCCTAATTTATTTTTTCTTCTCCACTATGTCTTTCTGTTGGTGCTGCGCTGACATCTCCTTTATTTTTTCACAAAACCCTATCTCTCGCAAGAGCATTCACATTCGATATTCTAAAGTATCGGATTTTCAATAATTTGAAGTTTATTATAAAGTTTCGATCAAAATATCCCCTACATAAGGATCCCTACTTTAGAGAAAAGATTTATGGAGTGAATTGTAATTTTTTATATTTGGGAAATCACTATTTATTTCCTAAACTATTTTTTATCAATATTTTATTCTAATACATAAAATAAATTATTCTTTCAATCATCTACAATTTCTATCATATTCATATTTGTTATAGTTTTAAATAATAATTTTAAAAATAATTTAAATAATTACAAAAATATAAAAAAATAATTTTAAAAATATTATCATACCCACAAAAAAATAATTTAAATTTTTGTTTAAAATATTTACTAGAGTAATAGTTCAAAACATAACAAAAAATATTGAGTAGTTAAGTTGGTAAATAAAAGTGAGAAAAAAGTAATAAAGAAATAATAGAAAAATATTATTTTAATATAATAGAAAGAGTATAGGGAATGAGATATATGAAGTTTTTGAAAGATGAGTCAAATTTAGGGAAAACTTTTAGAGAATGTCATTTTTAGCTAAATTATAAAAAATTTTATGGGGAACCCAATGTTAATGCTCTAACCCACCCTCTAGATGCCTCTCTCCCTTCTCTTTCTTTCTCCTTATCTCTATTCTCTCTCTACCTCTCTGTCTCTTGCCTTTACCCTCAGCCGCACCAACGCCAACCCCAACACGACACCGTTGTCTTGCCTAGCCTTATCTAGCGTCGCTCAATGAAACAAAGAAGAATCCCTACTTCTTCATCTCTTTAATCTCTATTTCTCTATGTTTCCTTGTTTGTCAATTTATTTATTTATTTATTTTTGCAAATCCTTAAAAATCTTAAAAGTTTATTTCTCAAATTTGAACATTTTCTTGTTCATCTTTATGCATATTGGGTTTTTCTTCTCCCTTTTTTGGTTGGATATGCGTCTTCTTGTGCGATTTGTGTTCCTCAGTGTAGAGAATATTTTTTTGGGCATGATCTGAGGATCTGTGGAAGTCATGGTTTTGGAGAAGTTGGATTTCATCTCTGAATTTTTTTGCCTAACTCAAAGATTTTTTTAAGATCTACACATGCATTATAGATTATGTTTGGATTTACTTTTGTGTGATTTTTTTTAGTTGGATATGCATCTTCTCGTGCGATTTCCATTGCTCGGTATGGAGCATATTTTTTTGGGTACGATATGAGGCTTTGTGGAAGTCATTGCTTTGGAAAAGTTTATAGATGAGAGGTTTAGCGAAGGAAATGAGGGTCTGACTATCTCCTACCATGCAGTCCAAAATATTTTTGAATGGACCGCCTACATGGCGATCAGTTATTGGTGGATTGTTTTTATAACAGTACAGACAGATCGATTTTAAGGTTTTCTCATTTACTATTACACGTTAACGGGAAATAAAAGTTAGCGGAAGGAGAATGAAAACTAACGGAAAAATAAGAATGAATCACTGTAGCAATTAGATAGACACATATATAATAGAATAGATATTATATATATATACACACGCATACTAGATGTGTGCTTTTCCATTGATGGATCATGCATAATTGCATCCAATCCGGACGGAGGTTGCACCCATCCAATTTATTGGCTTATTGGCATCACTACATAGCTGGCACATGGTTGTCTCTTATCCTCTCCTTGTCCTTACTATTACTTAATGCCTTGACGCGGGGTGGCCGACTTCCTAGTTCCTAAACTTCTACATTAATTTTTTTTTAAATTTTTTAAAAAAGGGACTGTGTATATATGACACTACTTATTTTATATTATTCTAGAGTTATAATCTAATTTTTTAATTATGACGTGGTAGAATTATACCACACCATTAGAACCATTGGCCATTGAACTATCGAGTTTGATGAATCAGTAATGATAGGTAAGTTATAGCTTGCAAGTTTTGTATATTTATTTTTTGAAAAATAAGGTTTATTAGTTTATAATTAAAAAATTAATTTTTTATTTATTTATGTAAATTTCATTTTTAATTATTTTTTTTATAAAAAAATATTCAATATTTATGCCTTATAAATATCATTTCAAATGAGAAATATAAATTTGTATGCCAGACCTGTATCCGAAAACGATATGTCTGATTTAGGTGTAGACGCGACTTGACTCTCCAGAATCTTTGTAAAACTTTTTAGATCTTTATGGATCAAATTTTCCGTGGGTTGACTGTATTACTAGAGGCTAGAGGCTAGATCTTTTTATATTATATAATAAATTTTATGAAAATATCTTATTCCGTGGAGTAGTATAGCAGCCATGCATTCCAAAACATCACTGGCATTAATAGAGCAGAGTCTAGAGGGAACCAAGTCCATGAGAACCCGGACATAAAATATCTTGCCTCCTTTTCTTAACTCATTATTATATTTCTATCAACCTCTTTACGGCATTTTATATAATTTACTCAATCAACCTCAAGCAAACATGCTCTGAATTTATTTTTCAATCAACCTCGATCCATTCCACCCACGCGCCATTCCAAACGTGTGGGTTGACTGTCTCTTTACTGCAAATCTATTATTTCGATATTGATCTATTTAGATTATCGTTTTTCCTAAACTGTGATCTTGTTAAAGGAATTAAAGATTTTTTCAAAAAATATCTCAAGACAATAGATTGCAGTACCCGTTTACACCATCTCCAGGGGTCACTTACTTTCAGAACGTCTTTTAAGACAGTACTCTCTTTATAAGGCTTAGGTTGTGACCAAGAAATTAATCTCAAAACCCATTTTGTTTTTTTTCTTTTTTTTCACCACTTTTGCATGGTGGTTGTTGTACTAGAGTATTTTTTGGGGAACCCCATCCCCCTATCATTTTTTATTTTAATGAAGTTTGTTTGTTAAAAAAATAAAAATATTATGTATAGCATAATATATATACTAGGTTGGAACAACATGCAAAGTAGGTCCTAGTTGGGTGAGACAAGATTTTTAATAAAAAAATAAAATGATTTTTCACAAAAAAATTAATTAATGCATAATTCAATGCACAAAAACAAAAAAGCAAATTTTAGAAAACATATTTGGATAATGATAAATTAATGAAGTATAATAATGACATGTTTGGATAGATTAAAAACAAAAAGATTTGTTCAAAATAAACCATAGTTTAATATAATTTGTGGAGTCGAGGAATATAGACAAATTAAAGTCTTAGTTTTTTCCAAAAGGAGAATAGACAATGCAAATGTTTTTTCAACACATGAAAATACTACTTGGCTTGTTTGAGGGATAGTTGATCATTCTGTGTCTTCATGGGATTAATTGAGAGCACATTCAATTTTTTGTGATGATGTTGCTTGAGTTGATCAAGGTCTACACCAAGTTGAATCACCTATTCTCTTTGTGAAGTCTGTGTTGTAATGTTCTCCAAATATGACAAATGCTTCTACATGATATGGATTTAATGCTTGTGTATGACCAATAAAAAAGTAAAAAATATAAATGCAAAAAAGCTGTGCGCAGTAATCATGTGATTACAATAACTTTTGTTAAATAATTATCACTTATAACAAACAAAAAGTGTATTCAATTATGATTATAAATTTTGAAATGCTATTTATTAATCAATGATATATCAAATATAGGAATCCAACGCAACGCTTTTAATTATAGAGTGAATTTTAGAATTATGTTTGTTATTTTACCAGTTTTTCAATAAAATTGATCAAATAAGAATAAAAAACGTAAAATTTGTTATTTAATCATATTTTCATTTGCTTTAATAATTTACAAACTAATAATAGACCCTCCATAATCAATATAATAAAGGTAAAGGCTGATATGCATAAATATTTTATGAACCCTATAAAGAATATGGTCATGCTTGTGTTTTGAGAGAAGAAAAAAAAAGTGCTACCATTTTTTACTCCCCCGTGTGCATTAAACAAGAAATGAAGCAATAACATAAGTGTAAAAATAAACTGAAAAATCGGAAAACGGGACCAAACTGGTTGATTTGGTCCTGTTTTCGACTTGTTCAGTCTGGAATCGGTTTCTTCATTTTAAAAACTGGTTAGATCCGGTTTGGAATTAGTTTTACGTTTTCCAACACCAAACTAGACCAGTTCACATATTATATATATCTTTTATTAATTTTTAATATTATATATAATATATTTTATATTATATATAATTTAATATATATAATTATGTATGAAATAATATATTATAATTTATAACATAATATTTTAAAATTAAACATGAATATTTATTTAACCATATGTTTTAAATATAAAATATATATTAAATACATTTTATTGTCTAAAACATTCTCAACATATTTCTTTTGATAAATACATTAATAATACTAATATACTTAATATATTAAAACCGAAAAACCGGATCGGAACTAGTAAAATCAAAAGTACCAGTTTAAGAGAGTAACCGGTGCATAATTGGTTTTATAAAATGCAAAACCGATGTTATCGGTTCGGTCTTAGATTTTGTTCAAAACCGGACCGGACCGGTTACACTCCTAAGCATTAATTCCACTCCCTATTTTATGCTATTTAATATTCTAAAGCATTTAACTTTTGTTAAAAAAATTGGATGGTGAGTTAAATGAATTAATAAAATTACACGGGTTAAATGGATTAATAAAATTTCATATTCACGTAACAAAATATCTAACTAATTATAACTAAAATTGAGCATGATTTCTGATGTACCATATTTTATTGATATTTGGCTTGAAACATCGAAATGTTCACTTGTAGTATTGAAGGATATTTTAAACATGCTTATCATTGTAGTGTTACTCATTAATATTTCACTACAAAAAAGGCTAAATTGGCGGCGTTTATACGTGCGGTGTATGTTTATGCGCCGGTAGATATATAAATTTACCGTTGCTTAATTTTTCCGCCAGTAAATTATTGAGATTCCTAGCGTTTCAATTTTTACGTCGGTAATAATATATATCGTTGGTAGCATTTAGAACAACGCCGCCATTATAGTAATGATGCGCCGGGAAATTAGTAGTTTTCCGGCATTTATATTGTTACGCCGATAATAATATATGTTTTTTGTGGCGTTTAAACAAACGTCAATAATTTATTAATTATACGCCGTTATATTAATTGTGTTTTGCGGCGTTTCTAATATACCGCCGGTAATAACATATAACATCAGCGGCGTTTCACAAAATGCCAACAATTGATTGAGTTTACGCCAATAAAGTATTGAGTTTTTTAACGTTTATATCGTTTAAACAAATGCCGGCCATTGATTAATTTTACGCCGGTAAATTAGTAGTTTGTCGGCGTTTATATTGTTATGCCGGAATTAATTATATACATTTGCGGTGCTTATAAAATGTCAAAATTTGATCAATGGAACGCCGGTAAACTATTATATATTTATTGGTAGTAAAATAAAAAAAATAAAAAATAATAATTATTTAAATGATATGAAAATACACCCAAAAATTACGCAAGTGTCGTACAATATTCCTTTTGGAAAAAATAGAGTATATTATTTAAAATTTAATCTTTTAATATGGATTTCATATTTATTCTTGTTTAAAAAAGAATGTGGTGCTTGTGAACTTTATGACAAAATATGTTAAACATCGTACTAAGATTGTAACTCCCAAAAAGAGTAATAAAAATAATGCATAATCCAGCACTTCTCCTTTCATAATCCATCCTAATTCCAACTTAGAAAAACATAGCAAATGTCGATATATGGCATAATCATAAATATAGTCTCAATTAAGGAAAGTTGTGAATACCACCAAAACAGAGCAAACGTCGATATATTGCAAATATCATAAATATAGTTTCAATTATAGTCTCACTTATAATCCCGACCCTCAATCATCGTCCTCTTCATTCCCTTCCTCTTCTTCATTTTCCTCTTGATCTTCTTCCTCTTTAACATTTTCCTCTTCTTCATCTTTTTCTTCCTCTTCATTCTCTTTTCGTTTTTGTCCTGAAGCCTGAATATAAATTCAAATCAGAGTTCAAAAATTTCAATATAAGGTTGATTTATATCAACTAAACATATGTGGGGTGCTCACCTGTGCATGCACGAATGTGTTTACTAAGTTTCGTAATTCAGTTAATTCATTCCGCATTTTATCAAACTTTTCCTTTGATATACCATATTCTTGGTTTGAAGTCGGTAGTGAATGTTGACAAGTTTGCCTTGTAGGGGTTGGCTCAAACCGCACACACGTCCAGGCCGTTCTGGGCCCATAACTTTCGAATAAACATCATCTGATGCCCAAGTCATGGTTCCTCCAGACCCCATTTCTACAGAATTTGTGTCATGTGTTAAAAGTTCCTCCATCTCAACCTGTAATAGATAATAAAAAATACACATTATTCTTCATTTATAAATCCTTTAAAATTAAAAAAGTTATAAATTTGATAATAAACATAACACTTTCTTCCTCGTGTCATCATTGTAGTGTGTGCCATCCTTTTTCTTATGGGTCTTAACAAACAACTGGGCTCGACTTGGCATTACCCCAGTTGATTTTTTCTATGTCCAACATTTTAGATTAAACACATATATCGAAAACAAAGAACTAACAAATATTCAACAATAAATAACTATTAATTAAATAAATATCACATCATGGGCATATCTTGCTAAACTTTTTTATCATCCGCTATGAACAACCATCTACTTCTTACGACACTCCTTGTTTTTATTATATTTTGACTACAACATGTAAAATATTATGAGAATTATAATTAAAATAACTAGTTGGTTGACTTTATAAATCTATAATAGAAATATGCGAATTGTTACCATATATTCTGGATCAAACCAAAGATTGGCCAACTCTGCTAGTTGCTCTAAGTTCACCATATCGGGACTTGCCCTTGCCACAACTTGTGCTGCAGATGTGTCTTTTTCCTTAAGTAATTTTTTCTTCAATTCATGCTTGTAGTCTTTCTATTTCTTTCCCAAGTCCTTTAGTATCCATTTTTTGAATACGTCCAATTTGTCATCAGGAACTTTAAACTTGCCCTACAGTCAAAATAAATTTACACAAGTGAGTAAGTAGCTTTCTAACAAAATTTTCAAAATATACCTATTTAATTAATAATAATGTTTTAATATGAAAAATCATATATACCTTTAAAAGACCCCACGCTTCCTCCTTTATGGTTTTAGTTACCGACCTTCAATCTTTGTAAATTATTGAAACCAACTTATTAGTTCTCACTATCAGACCATCAAACCTTACCACCTTTGAGTCTTGCTTTTTGATAGGCTGACCAAGATTGTTGAGCTCCATTTCAATTCACTCCCCTTCTGGAAGATGCTAAATGTCATGAATAGAGTGCAATAGTCTCTTTACTCGATTTCCATTATTATCTGCAAAAATAGATTTAGTTACATTGTTAGTATTTTGTAAATCTACAGTCATAGTGAAGTAAATAATAAGTAAGAAAAACAAAAACATACCGAAGATGACGAGAAAGCGATCTCCAACGTCAAAACACAAGCCAACATTTTCTACTTCCGAAGTAGCTACTATTGGTACAGATGTGTATGGCTCGGTCTCTCTGCTCATCTCCGTATGTGTGGATAGTTGGCCTCCCATTTGGCTCGATGTAGAAGGTTGGGTCCCTTGCTGTGAAGATAATGATGGTTCTATAAAAGGTTGGGTCCCTTGCTGTGAAGATAATAATGGTTCTATAGAAGGTTGAGTCCCTTGCTGTGAAGATATTGATGGTTGGGAAGGACAATCTATAGAAGGTGGTGACTCCACTATCCTATCAACGGAAATGGGTGGCCCATCGACAGATTGTGGCTCACTATGGACAGCTTGTAGTCTTGTAGATTGTCTTCACAACTGTGGTATGGACATCTTTGCCTCTTTTTTTTGACCCATTGTACCTATACAAAAACAAATTTACATATATGCAAATCAATAGAAAAATTACATATTTTGAGCATGATATGAGATAGATTTATGTGATAAGAGATATCATGTTAAATAGTCTAAAATTATATATTTCTTACTCAACACTATTGAGGAGTTTCGATCATCATTCCATCTATGTCATTTCGCGTCCACACAACATCGTTAATACCAGGTTCAATAGCTTCATGGTTGGAAGTGTTAATACAATATTCGTTGACTAAATATTCATTCTCATCGTCGTAAGTCACTTCCTCTTCACCAGTGTCATACACGTCTCTTGGTTTTGTCTTAACAACCACAACCCAATTTTGGCATCTTTCATCTGCCACATAAAATACTTGAGATACTAGGGAAGATAAAATAAATGGATCATCAGTTATCCGACTACCAGTGTGTACTAAATGAGAAAAATTTACAAGAGTAAATCCAAACTCGTCCACCTTGAACCTCTACCCTGAGCAACGTCTGCCTAATCACATTTGAATAACGCATATTGGGACCCATCATAATACATAACCTCAATTATGCATGTTAATTGGCCATACCAAGCAGGGCCATCTTGATCAGTACACACACTAACACCACAATTCTGAGTTTTCTTCCCATTTTCATGATTTCTAGTGTGAAATTTTGTGTCATTAATGACAATTCGCTTAAATTCTTTGGCAATTTGCATGGGACCTTTAGAATGCATTACAACTTTATGGCCCAATTCACTTTTTCCATTGTCATCCATTTTAATTACCTGAAAGGTTGGATTATTAGCATTGATTAAAATGACGAAAAAAAACTACAAAGGCATAATAAAATTGGTCTTGGGTGTAATGGAACCAATTACAAAATTGGTCTTCGTGCCTCTTCTGTAATTTGTCATTCGATAAATGATTCCCATCAACTGTATTCCTCATTATTTCCAAGTGCATCCTATATATGTTCACGACATCACAAATGACTGTTATAATTACATAAATATGAATGAAATGTGATTTGATTCGTACGTATTAATCATTGCAACTCATATGCAGAATGGAGTGAAATCATCATAGTTGAAGAGAATATAGCGATGTGCTTGGGTCCACGACGTAAAATCGAGTCGGACGTCAACAACTTTCCCTTTAGAATCATCAGGGTTTCTAGATGGTCTATTGAAAACCGTTCGAGCGGATTCTAAATAACGAGAACAAAACGTCAATAATTCCTCCAATAAATATCCTTAAGCAATGGAACCATCTGGTGCAGGTTTGTTACGCACATGAAACTTAAGTCGGTGTAGGTACCTGCCACATAAATCATTAGATAACTTTTACTATTTTTTTTAATGTTCTCATTCAGCTGATATTTATGTGTTTTTAATTCAATAACTATAGCATACCTTTCAACGGGATACATCCATCAATAATGAACAGATCCTCCAAGTTTACATTCTGCAACTAAATGTATGGTCAAGTGCACCATAACCGTGAAAAATGATGGCGGAAATATCATTTCTAATTGGCACAATATATAAGGTATTCTAGATTCCAATCGGTCCAAATCTTTAAGCCGCAACGTTTTGGAACAAATTCCCCTGAAGAGTCCAGATAGCTCGATTAATGGTTCTATTACCTTCTTAGGTAATAGATCCACGTAATGCAATTGGTAGGAGCTGTTGCATCAGTATGTGGCAATCATGACTCTTCACGCCCACTATAGTACGGTATTTAAGCTTGACACAACGTGAAACATTTGAAGAATAACCATCTGGTACTTTTATATTTTGTATAATCTTCAACAAGTCTTCTTTCTCTTTATTACTCATTGTGAAAATAGCTGGAGGCAAATATGTCTTCTCTGCAGCTGTTATAACCGGATGAAGTTGTGGTCTCAAACCCAACTCTTGTAAGTCAAGTCGTGCCTTTATGCCATCTTTTGATTTTGTATCAATATTTAACAGTGTGCCAACAATATTATCCACCACATTTTTTTCAATGTGCATCACATTAAGATTATGATGCAATAAATTATCTTTCCAGTAAGGCAAACTAAAGAAAATACTACGTTTCTTTCATGAGTGTTCCTTAACATTAGTCGACCCCACAACTCTTTTTCTTTTACAATATGTTCTATCATTGCAATTTAAATCATTTAATTGTTCCAAAATTTCATCAGGTGTTGGCATAGTAGGTGAAGGATCAATTTCTCGTGTACCATCAAATGTTTTTGCCATCATTCTCCACCTATGATCACTTGGCAAGAATCGTCTATGCCCCATATAAGAAAACTTTTTTCCATGCTTCAGCTATCTAGATCGTGTGTTACCCATACAACAAGGACATGTTAAACGACCTTTCGTACTCCACCTAGACAAATCACCATACGTAGGAAAATCATTTATCGTCCACATTAAAGCCGCCCGCATTGTAAAGATCTCTTTGGAGCAAACATAGGTTGGTGCTCCAACATCCCATAATTCCTTTAATTATGATATTAGAGGCTCTAAGTATACATCTATATTCATTGAAGGTGATGATGGTCCTGGTATAATCAACGATAGCATGAAACTTGATCGTTTCATGTACATCCAAGGAGGTAAATTATAAGGTACCAACATAACCGGCCAGGTATTATAGGAAATGCTCATGTTACCAAAAGGATTAAAGCCATATGCAGATAAACCAAGCCTAACATTGCGGGGGTCAGAGGTAAAATCATCATGTTGTGAATCAAACATCTTCCAAGCCATGCCATCTGCTGGATGCCTTAGTACCCCATCATTATTGCGGCCTGTAGCATGCCATTTCATTCGTGAAGAAGTCTTCGATGACATAAAAAGCCTTTGCAACCTTGTCTTTAACGGAAACCACCGTAATATTTTTGATGGACTTCTTTTACCTTTTCTAGACCTATCATCCATAGACTCTTTTTGCTTCCATTTTGACGCTCCGCATACCACACATGTTTCCAGATTCTCATTGTCCTTCCAAAATAACATACAACCATTGGGACATACTAAGATCTTCTCGTATCCATGACCTAACTCATTCATGTACTTCTTCGCCTCGTACGTATTTTTAGGCAATGATGCTCCTGGTGGGAGCAACTCATTCACAAATTCAAGTAGTTCTGTGAATATGCTATTACTCAATCCACCCAAACACTTCATATTCCAGAGACGTACAATAACACTAAACTTAGTATGTTTTGTGCACCCTTCATATAATGGCTCATCAGCATCTTTCAACATATTGTAAAATTTATTAACTCTTTCGCTAGAACCTTGTCGATTTTCATTTTGCACTCCAGCTTCTCCAGCATCCACACCTATTTCAGGCCCACCCTCAACTATTTTAGGATCAAACATAGGGAAAGCGTCATGCAACATGGGTGTCATCCCACCAGAGCCTTCATTTATTTGCTCATTATTATTTTGGGCATCAATAGCATGGTAAGATGCTTCCCCTATTCTCTCCCCATGAGTATGCCAAATGTTGTAACCTTGAGGAATTCCATAGCTAATCAAATGATCATATACCATGTTGGGCATGAACATCTTACGTAATCCACATTTTCTACATGGGCAACAAATCGGCGAATCTGTAGCACAATTCTCGCATGCAAACTTCAAAAAGTCATTGACACCATCGACATACTCTTTTGTATGTCAAGGTTTTTTCATCCAACTTTTGTCCATAGTTTAACTATATTTTAAATATGAAAACAGAATAGAATCAGAATGCAAGATCATCAATAATCTTAAAGTTTGATTATAAATAGAATAAATTATAATACATGTAGAGATACGGATTGGGAGAACATCTGGCTGGTTATATAGGAGGAATATATATATATATATATATAAACGATGGTGATGGTTTAATGGCTGATAAAAGGTTAGAATTGCATAATTAAGTTGTTTAAATGGGTGATTTATTTTATCAAATAAAGATTGAACACTTAATTATGCATCAAATTCTAATATTGAATGCAAATTAATTGATGTCAATATTTTATATACATAAAGTTCTATATTTGCCTTTGAAAGAAATACATTTTTTATGTACTGCAGGGCATTTATGAAAATACTAAAAGAGGCTGGAACTCAAGGGAGCAAGCAGAAAATCAGCACATGCAGAAAAGGAAGATGCAGCACATGCATATGCAGAAGAAAAATGGACAGCACACACCAAAGTTAGGCCACCCACTCCCAAGTTAGGCCACCCACTCCACCATTCTTCAAAGTTAGGCCACCCACTCCACCATTCTTCAAAGTTAGGCCACCCACTCCCAAGTTAGGCCACCCACTCCACCATTCTTCAAAGTTTGGCCACCCACTCTTGATAAATGGTAGGATGCTCTCTCCTATAAATAGGAGAGAGCTCAGAAGAGAAAGGGCATCAAGGCAGTGGAGAGTTTTTGGAGTTTCAATTTTATTACCTTGTTGGAGTTATTTTGCAAGTTATTTCCTTTGTATTTTGCAAGTTATTTCCTTTGTATTTTGCAAGTTATTTACGGGGTTAATTTTTAAGTTATTAGTTTTGGAGTTTTGAGTTTATTACTTTGTGAAGAGTTTCAGTTTTTTTACTTTGTTAAGAGTTAGTTTTTAGTTTTCTTTGTTAAGGTTTTCAGTTTATATTACTTTGTTATAAGTTTCAGTTTTCATTATCTTGTTATAAGCTTCAGTTTTTATTACCTTGTTATAAGTTTCAGTTTTTATTACTTTGTTATAAGTTTTGGAGTTTAAATTTTATTACCTTGTTATAGTTTCAAGTTTATTACCTAGTGTTGGTTTCAATTTTATTACTTTAATTTAGTTTGTCTTATTTCTTCGAGTTGATATTATAGACTTTTTATTTTTTATTTCATTCTAAAGTTTATTTATATTTTCTTAGTTTTTGATATGATTCCACTTAGATTTATTTTTGTTACTAAAAATATCATGTGTAACTAATTACTAAAGCTTGGGTTGTGGAATGAGATTTAATTTATTTTAGATTCTAGTTTGATGCAATATATTATTGTTTAATGTTGATTTCACTAAATTACTAGTCGGATTCAAATGGAAAAAAGATTGCGGCTCTTGCTCTTGTTTTGTTGTTGACGTAAGGCACAACAAAAGCTTGAATTTATCAAGGTCTCTTTCGATTGATTATGAATATAAATTTGGCTAGTAAATTAGAGAATTTCTTGAGAAAATATTGCAAAAACTTGAGCTTAATTTTTATGTTCCGAATATCAATTCCTTGACTGGATTGTTAATCGATAAATTATCTAGAATCCGAGATAAAAAGAATCTCAAACCCAACCCAAGTGTTTGTTAATTTTTTTTTTTTTAGAAACTCTAAATTCAATTTCAATTTTTTTTTTTGGCATAGCATTTTAATTTTATTTTCATCTCACATACTCGATTCATTTGTTCCTCACAAATCCTTTATACGCTTTGATAACCCATTGTCCCTGTGGAATACGATCCTGGACTTATCCTTGATACAACTTGACACTTCTGCACTTGGAAGCACATTCTAAACCGAGTCAAGTTTTTGGGCCTACAATAATTTCCTTCTAGAAGTAAGGTGTACTACATGGAGCCGACAGCAAATAAATTAACAAGCACCGAAAGTTAACAATTTGAGAGACAAAGATTTCTCCCTCAACATGTATTAATGTTCTACAGTATTAAGACAAGAATATTATAAACATAATTTGAGATAATATCATTAATATATCTATCAATATAGGAATATATATACCCTACTAATATAGCAATTAGAGCCGATAGATCACAATAGGTCTCTTTCATTCTTTAACAGAAATTAAGAATCACATTCAACTTTAACTATAAAAAAGAATGAAATGTATATTGGAGAGATAAAACATGTATTAATGTTCTAATACTATATTCTACATTTCTCCCTCAACATTAATACAAAAAAGAATAAAACATTTTTAGATATATTAGAGAGATATTATCTCAATTTATACCCTGTAAGCCACAGTTTGTTTTTTTTTTTCAAAAAACAAATATATCTAAAAATGTATATTTCTTTAATGATTTTTAAAAAGGATTTTTATAGGATTTGGCCGTACGTGCAACATCCAAAAGGTTGATGATCAATAGCCACATGAATTTGAATATTAGTGCCAGGAACAATTAAATTGTGTTTCTAGTATCTTTTGTAGTCAGTAGTAGGATTGTAGGGATGCTCTTTGTTAGTTATTTAAGTTTTGGTTATGAAGATGGTTGTTTAATGATGAGAAGTTTGGCCCTTAAACCATTATCTTCCACCCAAAAAACAGAGCAACTGAAAAGTTTGGCCCTTAAACCATGACTACTACCAAATCGGCATTCTTACTCGTTTTGTTCCTCTATTTTCATGGAAACCAAACAAAAGAAAATCTACCAAACATACTAAAATTGATATAAGTGATAATAGTTTGTAGCTAGGGAACTTGTAAATAAAATGGGAAACCATCAACTATGTTGAGAAACCATCAACTTCTAAATAAAATGGGACTAAAGTTAATAACACCTGTACGGTTACGGCGCCCTCTGCTACAGCCTCTGTATTACCGTGTACCGTGGCTATCGATATTACTAACCTTCTGGTGCTCTGTTTTGAGGCTGCAAAATAGAGCCTCTCTCTTCTATCAATCGGTGGAAGCTGTGACAAAGGAAGGCTGGTGGGTAGAATATTTTCGTGTGGGGACGTTGTTGTGTGGAGGATGATATGTGATCAGGCCGGGCGATGTGAAGGGACGTTCTGTTGAGGCGTTGTTGTGTGGGAACGTAATGCACGAGAGACGTTCTGTGTGACGGCAACCCTAGCCATGTTAATTATGGGGAAGATAAAACGGCAAGATATGGAGTTGTGGTGAAAAAAAAATAATACATGCAATGAATTAAATACCCGACAGATTTTATAAATAATGAGAGAAAAAATATTTTGATCATTGGAATTTGGAAGGTGACGTTATGGGTGCAGATCCTTGAAGATATAAGTATGCGTGAGATAATTAACTATGGAATGGTAATTAGATTACAACATTGTTTAATCTTTTTAGTCTTTAAATTTACCAATCCATAAATTTAGTCTTTTTTTTCTTTAAATTTGAAAAAAAAAATTAGATTACAGCATTAATGAAGCCTCAAACTTAATTCTTTAACAGATAAATAAAAGAGTACTACTACATCCACAGAGCAATCATACAAAAAAAAATCATACAAATTGATGTGGTTTTATCGAATCTGTTAAATCTACTTTACAATAAAAGTAACTTTATAATCTAACAAACAATATTAAGCCATGTTAGTTTGTATGATTACTTTTTTGTAATCTCTTTGTGACTATAATATTTCTCTAAATAAAATGGGACTAAAGTTTAAAATTTGAGAATTGATAAATTTTATTTTATAATTACTGATATTAATGCAATAGGGAAAAAAAAAGAATAATAATGATACATAAGTGCTGTGGGAGAGGAAGGCTATGTGGGAAGAAATGAAAAGAAGAAGAAGAAGAAGAGAGTTTGGTAAAAGTAACAGTTGGCAGCCTCACGCCAACCTATAATGCCACTTTGCTAGGCCTTACACCTAGAATTCAAAAGTTAGGTTTACATTTTAATAAATTTATACTTAGGAAAAATTTAAGAATCTCTTTATTTTCTATAAGTAGAGCTTAGTGGACTTTATTATAAGGATTTATTTCCTGTCACCAGTTATTGGCTTAATTTAGTTTTAGACAAATAAATGGTTCTAGTAAATTTGAGTGAATTATATTTCATATATTAAGGTTTAGTGGTCAAGTTGTTTCAAGGTCTGCTTCTACATTAATCTAACTACATTTTATTATTTAAAACTAGGAGTTAAGAGTTTCTTTAAGGTCTAGTGGTCAAGTTCTATATATTTGTTGTCAAAGACCTTAAGCAATTTCTTAATCATTCGATTTACAAGCATTAGCCTTGTACTCTGGCACAATTTGATTGGCAATATAGTGCGGTGTTGAAAAGTTTGTGTTCGGATAGTATGTTTATATCATTAATAATTTAATACTACTATATCACTATAATTAATAGTATCATAAGTGATATAGTATTAGTATATTGATTTATATAATAATTTATATATAGACTTAAATTATATTACTAATAGTATTAGAGTACGTATTATTATAAGACCATAAAGTATAAATTGTAAAGCATATGATCAAAATAAATATTCATGTTTGAGATGATAATGATTTTATTACATATATTTTTTATATTAACAAAAAATTATAATAACATTATCTTTTATATAATATATATAATAAAATATTATTATAAATATAATATAATTATATCTAATATAAAGAAAGAGGCGTACATATTAATCAACAAATTAGAAACAAAGTGGCGGAACCAACAATTTCTTTGAAGAGGGCCTGAATCTTTTTAGCCGTATGACACATTTAGCGGTTAATATAAATAGAAATTAATAAGTTTATTATTTTTCTTATTAATTTTAATTTAATTTTGATGAGACCACATCCTTGAAAATATATATTATATAGAAATGATACAAAATTTAATACCTATAAGAAAAAAAAATGAGAGACATTTTTAAATATATTAGAATTGGCTAAAATTTTAAAAAGTATATGAGAATCATAAATATTTTGGGAGGGCCATGTTCTATATTTATAGAATTATGTTAAATAAAATCTTAAAATCATAGGACTATTTTGAATTTTACATAATTTTGGCATGCCCTCCCTTCAGCTCAAAGTGTTTCAGGGACTGCCACTTACCATATACAATTTCCCTCAAATGCATATAAAAACTACTGAAACTTAAGTTGTCGCCTCTACGCTGCCTCAAAATTTTGATGTAATTTAAATTTCCCTCTCACTACTTGCAACGCATTGTATAGAATTTTCATTCCATTTAAATTTCCCTCTCATTGCTTGAGTATGTGGCGATAATGATACAAAGATATTCCAGCGCCTTTTATTCGAACAATGGAAGTCCCTCCAACCAACGCCACCACGCTCCTGTTAGAGTATGCACTGACTCCTCCATACTCGGAAAGCTGCATCGTAAGCCACATGTGAGACGCCAAGAACCAGCAACCACCTGTACAAGTACTAAACTTGTAGCCTCTATTTTAAGCAAGAAGAACAGAGCATTGTTCTCCAAACCGAGGGCCATGACTTTGTGACGCCCCCAAATCCCCACGCACGGACATGGGGAAATTGAGACGTCCGGATGGTGACATCGCGGGTCACCATCCTATCGACGAGTGCCAAGTGTGTGTATAAGCAATAAATGTGCACGAGAGACACGCAGTGGATAACGAAAGCCATAACTAAGTACCAGAATTTTTCTTAGTTAAAATACAAAGCTGTTCAAAACATACATAATAAAATATTACAAAACACAAATATAGTTTTAAAACCAACCACAAAGCATAACTCTAACTCAGAACTCCGGCGGAGCTGCATTCTCGGGCTCAGCCTCCTCCTCTTCTTCGAACTCTGCACCAAAATCTACGGTACCAAAAATGGTGCCGCAGGTAAGTAAAATCCAAACGTCACAAGATAAAAACATATTAAACTCAAACAATATGCATGAAAGAAAGCAAAATGCACATATACCATAAAAAACATTTTTCCACGCACGCCAAAAATACCATTTGGCCCAAAACATTCCCTTTAAACATAACCTCGCCATTATCCCCAATAATGGCCCAAAATCCAAACCATCAGAGCACTGTAGGCGGGAATCGCAGGCGGGATTCTACCAGCGTCCCTGCTTACCACCATCCCAACACGTGCACCGTAGGCAGGAATCACAGGCGAGATTCTACCACTGTCCCTGCTTACCACCGTCCCTACTCACCACTGTCCCTACCCGTGCACCGTAGGCAGGAATCACAGTCGGGATTCTACCACAGTCCCTGCTTACTACCATCCCTACACCGCATGCACCGTAGGCGGGAACCACAGGCGGGATTCTACCACCGTCCCTGCTTACCACCATTTTCCCAGAAAATGGATCACATAGCCTCAAACATTTCTCGCTTGAAATCCCAGTTTTCAAGTTCCAACACATGTACATTCATGCAGTGCACACCTCAAGATACAAAACATCCAACCAATCACAAAATCAACAAAACCAAGCAACTCGGTCCTCAATCCATCCGACCCCCGAGCTCCTCGGACTCAGTCCGGAATCAACAACCAACAGCAATTATTTATTGTAAGAGCAAAATATATTTAAATCTAAAAGTAGGATGTGGAAAATACTTACAGCGCTATACGGTATTTTTTGAAAGCTCGTGGCGTTGCAAAATGCGGAGGAAAAGCAACGTAACAGTGTAATTTACACTGTGGCCATGGGTAATGAATTACCCACTTTCGAACGGGGACAAACCAAGACACGAAATTGATAGGGAATGGCCTTGAGATGTTTATGAAGCTAGAGGAAGTGAGTTTTGGCCGTGGGTGGCGGTGGAAATGGCGATGGAAGGCCAAAAAGGGGTTGAACAGAGTTGAGCTCATGGGAGCTGCTCCGGCAACGGATCGAGGCCAAAATTTGGTGGGTTAGGTCAGCAAGAGGTAGGGGAAGAAGCTGTGAAGAGATGGTGGCCGGAGGTGGTGCGACGGCGCCGGAATCGGTGAAAATCCGTGTGGCTTAGAGGAGCTCGTGGTGGCTAACGGTGGCTCGGATGGAGGTGAAACTTGGTGGGGATGTTCACCGGTGAGAGGGGAAGAAAACTGGGTGGGTGGTGTAGGCCACGCCGCCGGCGAGCGGCAGTTCTGGGCTGAGAAAGAAACCGACGACAGAGAGGAAAAACAGGGCTGGGGCCATGACTTCCAGCCGTGCATGGCGGCTAATGGCTGGTCGGATGGGTCTGAAAATTGGTGGGGATGATCTTTGGTGGGAGGGGAAGAGAATGGTGGGGGTGGTGTACTACAGAGCGGCCGGACAGCGGCGGTCTGGGCCGTCAAAGGGACGGCGACGAGAAGGAGAAATGGAAGAGGCAGTGCGCGGGGAGAGAGAAAACGAGGAAGAAATGAAGAAGAAAAAGAAAGAAAGGAAAGAAAAGAAGAAAAAGAAAAGGAAAAAGGGAAAAAGGAAAAAGAGAAAAGAAAAGAAATGAGGTCCAATCCTCACTCCGGAATCCAAAAACTGATCCGTCGGAAACGATATTAAAAACCATAAAACGAATAAAATAAATTAAACACACATCAAATAAATTTAAAACCAATTAAAATACATTAATTTAAAATAAATAAACCAATATATCAATTAAATTAAAAACAACCCTTCAGTGAAAATACACGTAAAAACGGGGTATCACATCCTCCCCCCCTTAAAAAAGAAATTTCGTCCTCGAAATTTACAAGATCAAACACCTGCGCCAAAAAGATATAGTATACAACTCTGAACATGATCGAGAGATACACATCATCAACAACTCCCAACAAATCCAATGGTTATTATCTTCACACCATAAATTGCTAAAACCAACGACGTCTCTGCTTTACCTTCCGAACTTTCATCCTATTCCAACTTTTGTAACCTAATAGACACTTCCCAAAATTAACCATCAATAAATAAAATTTGCACGACCAAAAGATTAATCTCCCATTAAAACTTCGAATCACTACTAATTCTTCAAAATCAACACAAAATTTATATACAAGCTAAAACTTAATGGCATTTTCTAATCCATATGATGATGAGATTATTTAAAAGTCATGAGTCTATATTTACCTTATGTTGACAAGGCACACCTTGACTGGAATACTAACATTTTCTATATCATGCCTTGCCTATACAAGAACCTGTGTAAAATTAATGTAATTTCAATTAATTTTTTTTTTTACACATTTGGTCAACGTACATTACCAAACTATTAATCTAGAGCACTATAGCAATAATCCTGATCCATTCAAACAAGTGTATTCCAAATAATAACTCATCTCACCAAACCTGCAAATAGTTGCATTAAATCTTTATATAAATGTTCTCATGCATCATAGGCTATGATTTCAAAGCTGGCCAAGCAAGCTACCACTTGTATAATTAATAGCATGCATGAGATATTGGGTCATAGTTGAAAACCATGCAGTAAAAAAAAGTACCAAAGCAAGTTCCTACATAATTTACCTCCATCGGCTTCCTTCACCCTCTCCAACAAGGGTATTTGAAAACAGTAGTGCTCATAGACAAAGTAATGCTGCTACCACATTCACCCCAGGACAACTTCATCAAAAAAGTATACCAAAAGTATATTAGAAACTTTAAAACAAAAGTGGGTACTTGACTCACTCAAAAATGAGTAGCACTAATGCTATCCCAAGTGCAGGAGGATGTCGTGTAATAATTAGGAATAATTCCTAGATCGTCTCCTCAGGGAAAGTTACTCAAAATTTAAACTCGTTGAAAAATTGTGAAAAACTTCACAAAGAGAAAATAATTGGATGGTATGTGCAATGGATGGAAATTTTACTAGTCATGGACTAGATTCATGTTTTTAGATTTTTGATTGTCGGATTGGAATGTAATTGACTAATAGATTAAATTCAGAAATTAATAAAACTAAATTAAGAATTTAAACTAGTATTAGAAAGTAAATAACAAGTATGCACTAAATATTGAAAAACTCCAAATTAAAGATTCAACACAAAGTTATGAAAATTAAATAAACATAAAAAATAAAATACACAAAAATGGCATGAGAACATAAAATTGAAAGAGGAGATAAAAGTTAAAAACTCTCTCTCCGTTCTTTCCTCACTCTACTAATCAATAAATCAAACCAGACTATATAAATAAATAAACTAAGAAAACTAAAATGAAACTGCCACCTCTAAACTAACAATAGAAGAAATTAACATATAATGAGAAAAATCATAATTGCCCACTAGCCGAACAACTATAGCAAGCAAATTAAAATAAAACTATGAAAATAAAATTCAATAAGCTACCTAGCCGCCTGCTATAAAAAAAACAAATGTAAGCTACAATGTAAACGAAAAGAGTAAAAAAAATAAGAAGAAGAATTAAAATTACAACCTAGAAGAAAATCAAAGATGCTAAATGAAAATAAAAAAAATTAATAAGCTGCCAATAAAAAATCTGTAAATGAAAAGAAAGACAAAGCTACTAAGCAAAATAAAATAGAATGAAAACCGAATGAGAAGCTACTAAATAAACTCAAAACCGATCCCTTTAATGTGAAGTGAAAACAGAAAAAAAATAAACTACCTCTATGTCAACTTTAGAAAAATACACCGACCAAAATAAAACATAAAACAGAAAAATGACAACAAGTGTATCTTACGTCTAAACCAGCAACTAAAAAGAAAAATGAATTCAAAACACTTAGTTTAGGTATGGAAAACAATAGCAAAACAAAACATAATGCAGAAAAGTAAAACATGTGCTACACTTTTTCAAGTCTAGAGTAAATTCTATGTGTGTATTTTTTTTTTATGCATTCTAACATAAATGACAGAAGAAAGAACAACAAGAAAGCAAGAAAATAAATCTCAACTGCCCTTTTTAAAGTCTGAAATGAAAACAAAATTCTCCAAAAAAATGTAAGAGAAAACAAGGGATTTCATGCTAGCCGAAGACTCCTTTAGTGTTCTCTCCTCTTCTCCTTTTATAGAGTTTTTATGTGTTTCATTAGGGCCATGATTTATGCTGATTTCGGTGCATGAATTCCAGCTTTGATTGTTCATTTTGCAGGTGCAAGTTGCTGCCTTCGGTGGATTGATTTTCTGCTGTGCATCATATTGCTGTCCGAGTGATGATGTGAATGAGCTTTCCTGCATGTGTTGCTGCCTTGAATTGAATTTCTTCTGCATGTATGAGCTTGAGGTGCCGTGTATGACTTTGCATCTTCATTTTTGCATGTGAATGTGTTGCTGCTGCATGTGCTATTTTTCGGTTTGCAATTTTTTTTCTGCTGCTGTCATTTTCTGCTGTTTTCGGTGCATGTGTGAAAGTTGCCTTCCGTGAGCTGCTGCTGCCGTGATTTATGCTTGAGTTCATGCATGTGGATGTGTAAGCTGTCCGAATGAGACCTTCTTCTGCATGTGCTGAGCTTCATCCGTGGTCTGCATCATGTGCTGTCCAAAGTCAAAATTTTCTGCTGCACGTTTTCATGTTGTCCAAGTGAAAATGCCGTGTATGATCTGCATTGCTTTTATTTTTCTGCTGCATGTGTTGAATGTGTTGAAAGTTGCCGTGAGTTGTATTGAGGTGCCATGATTTCAGCTTGAGGTGAAGGTTGGTCCAAGTTTTCTGCTGTCTTCATCCGTGATTGATGCTTGAGTGAGTGGCTGGCTGCATGTGAGTTTGAATTAGGTGCCGTGTATTGATTTTCTTGCTGGAGGTCTTGCTTGACTGCATTATTTTTCTGCTGCTGCATATGCATATGTGTTAAGCTGCATGTGACGTGAATGACTTTGTTTTCCTGCATGTGTGGCTGTCGTGAATTGCATGTGCTGTGGTTCAAGCTGTCTGCATGTTACAAGTTCCAGCCGAGTGATTGTTTTGCTGTCCATCCACCGAAAATTCTGCTGTGCCGTGAGTGTTGTTGGAGTGAAGGTTTTCTGCTTCATAAGAAAATCAACAAAAACTCAATCCCAACCAATCAAGCATGGCTTCTATATACAATACACTGCCACCAAAAAGCTAATGTCTCATTGAGAAGAAATCTGTATCCATTTAAGCATTAGTCAGCACACACTAGAACACTAAATAAGCATTTCCAACAACATATTTCTCACTATGACATGCTTTCCCATAGACTCTTGCAAGATTGGACAACGTGGCGTGAGCTCAGGTGGATCAAATGTCATAATCACAAACCTAACCACAAGCTCTAGTTCAGAAGCCAGAAACCCATCTTCCAAAATGACTCCAAGCAATACAACCAACTTCTCCAAAATAAGAACTTTGACGTCACCCCTCAGTGCATGGAAACTAGATGCTCAAGAAACCCCAAGAGTGCAATCTGAATTTAAACCGAGGCTGTTACCCACAATATCCAATCCAACAAGACATGCTCGACCATATTTCATAACCATGCGGAGGAAAAGAAATGAACATGAAAGTCCCCTGATCAAGCACGCACGGCTTCTCTAATCAATCAAGCGCCGAAATTATCCTTAATTTCTGCACCCCCATTCCGTCTCCTTTTTACATCCAACTAGCCCACCGAAAGCACCCCCAGACAACGCGTGAAACTTCTTCTTTGACTTTACGTAAAAGCTTCACCGTTTGCCCTCGTGAATTTTATTTAAGCTGAAAAATAAAAATACACTCGAAATAAATTAAAAAGAAAATAGATTATAAAATAAAATAAAATATTATATATGTGAGAAAGTATTGTCCAATTTAATCAAAAATTAAGCATAAACATGATATTAATCAATTAAAAATCACAACTCGCATTTATGCTTAATAATTATTTTTCCATCTAAAACCAATAAATAATGTCACGAAGCAATTGAAATACATTGGTTTTAAATAGCTAAAATATGCAATATTTCAGCTCAATCAGTACTGCTAGCACATAGAGGATGCCTAAGGAACTACAGCTTGAGTCTCTCTTTGAGACTCTAATTCTGTCTCCGTTTTTTACATCCTCATGTTTTAACCTGCTTCATATTCTCGCATATGCTCCTCCATACCCAAGACATTTGTTTCAATCTCTTTAATTCTAATTTGGTAATACTCTTTATCCATCCTATTTTGTTCATTTTCCAAGGCAAGCTGCTCATACTCCTCATTCTGTACGCTAGGTACTTTAGGAGATTCGGGCATAACAGAGTGGCCCATCCCTCTGGAATATCCCGGTCTATGTCCTAGGACCTCTCTAAATATTTTTGCTGTGACTTCATCTGCGCGAGCATTTGGCTCTTTTGCATTCATCTTGTCAACCATTTGCTTTTGTTGAATGAGATCAGATCCACCATCATCATATTCATATCATTTCCAGCTTAGAACTAAATGCTACATATGTACTTATTTCCTACGCTAAAACAGTTAAACTGCCATATAACTAAACCATAAAAAATAGGATAGGGTAGGAATAAAAGTTTAATGAAACAGGCTACTCACATAATTGTCTTCTGTAGTTGGTGTGATAAATCTCCCCTTTTTGTTTGACCAATGCACATCTTTATAGAAATCAATCAGCTTTTTATCCTTCTACTTGAACATAAAAATTCCAGTCATAGATATTACTTTACCAAATAATATTTTAACTAGATCTAGACACAGCAACTAGGACATGGAATTTAGATGTCGATACCATTCTCTCCATTAGTACAACAAATGGTGGTGTCCTTCCGCTTGTGTGGTTGACCATCTATTTACCCCTATTTTCCTTGTTTTGCCTAGACATTTTCTACAATAAACAGAGGACAATTGCAATTTATTAAGTTGTTATGAAGATATATGCCAATAGGAGAAAGTTTAACCTTAAACTAGTTATCTCATTTTGGGGAATTATAAAGTCACTTCTCCAAACCCATCATTTAAAAAGATTAAATTTTAATACATGATATTTCTATATAATCACACTTGGAGTTCAAATTATCTATTCTATTTTATAACAACTAATCATTTAAATAATGTCCAATTAAATTATTCTTTCTATATCAGCCATGTTATTTAGACTTTCTAAATTAGTCTAGTCATTTACTATTTAAAAACAAAAACCAAGTACTTAAGTATATCTTCTAAGTGGACATCACTGCATGTAAAAAAACCAACTATTTTCTTTCCCTAAGTAGCCACATATTTTACCCATGAATGACATATGAATCCTACATGTATAAATCATGTGCGTACCTGAATAAATCACTCCCCCACCGAGTGCATAACCACTCCCAAACTGGCTGCTCTATCAATGCCCCTCCATTAGCTTTTGTTGCCTCCTCATGTGTTGCATAACTCAAGTACTTAAGGTGTAGCTTGTAATGAAATGCATTATATGCACAAGACAACTGACTTGTGACAGCCCGGCAATGATTTGTCTTGGTCCAATCCAAGACAAAGTCAGCCTATGATCAATGTCATTGAGTTAACAAATTTTTAAAATATCTGGAATACTTTGCACAATTCTGTCAAATACTCAGCAAAGTGTTTTAAATATATGAATGCACAGATTAATGGTCATAAGCTACTCGGTTTTAACTCATGGCTTCATTCACTTACTTCACATTGGAATATCTCTATTTTATTTTGCTATGTCAGTTCTAATAAGCAGGGAAATTCATTTCTTAAAACTAAAGATTCATTACACATACAGCATGCTTATAGTTTGCCTCTACCATCAAATGACTCATTGAAAATCATCTCAAGCTATTACTCAACACTGCAATCAAAAAATTATTCAAGTTTAAAGCCATACTTGAACATGATCAATAAGTTCCTCTTTCTCCTTTTCGAGAACAACACTCCAGCTAACATGCCTCATTTCTGCATAGTGCTTCACAATCCATGTTACACTCGTTGTGTTGTTGCATGATGAACCTATCTTCCCCTCTTTGATCTCAAGTGGTATCTTGCCATATTTTCACATCCTTTCAAACTCCGTACCTTTGGCCACACCCCTACCATGTTTACTAGTGTTTGGAACTATGCCAGCCCCACAAACAGAAACATATTGTTAATTACACGATGTATAAACCATGATGGTTGTCAATATAAAATGGCTGCTTATATATAGTCTATGAAATACCGTAAGGAGCTGATGATGTCTACATTATACTTAACAAGGGATGTTGTATTCACCTTTGCAGGAATACGTGGAGGCAAAACTGATGGATGTAACTCAGTTGGGGGTTGAGTTTTTTTTTTTTTTGAAAATAGACTTAATTTATCACCGAAACCGAAGTTACATCTGTGACTAATCAATACAGGAAAATCCCGATTATCAGCCAAACTACTCAACTGTTAGGGGCTCCCCCGCCAACAAATTTCTTTGTGACGGACATTGTCTAAACTTCTATACCTTCTCTATCGACCACGGTCAATAGAGAAGACGCTCTATAAAACAGAGCTAAACGACCTTACTTCCAAAAGAAGAAAGGTACACCAACGCTCCATCCTCTCAAAGAGGAGGAGTACAACCACACTCTCTCCTCCCAAGGAGGAAGAGTACCACCACCTGCCATTCCCAAAAGAAGAGTAGGACAAACACCCACCTTCCTCCGGAGAGGAGTGGGACACTAGTCTATATCTTATTAATTTCTAAAAAAAACCAACAACAACAAAACTGAAAACAAAGAAACTAGCTATGGGCTGTAAAAATAAAGGGCCCGGTCAAAGCCAAAAGCCCATCTTATACGCATGTAGGGGCCCAACCCGTTAGGGTTTCCAGATGTTCCTTCAGCCGCCGCCACCCATCTTGCTCTCTTCTTACCACTGCATCTTCTCTTGTAGTGTTCCCCAGCACCAACGCACGAGCATGCCTCCGTCTCTCGCCCTGTCTTGCCCCAGACGACTTTTCGGATTGCTGCACCAGAAATCCAAAAGCAGTCCGGCTTAGGTACTCCATGGTCCACTCACTGAAGCCTTCTGGTAGCCCTGCCTTGCCCCAGACAAAGCTTCGGATCGCTGAGCAGGGAATCCCACAACAGTCCGGTGTATATTCTTCATGATCCACTCGCAGATGGCTTCCGGTTGACTGGTAGCATGCTTCGGAATGGCTGGTAGCATGCTTCGTTCTGGCTGAGCCGATCTGTTCATGCCCTCTCTTCCTCCAGCCCGGACGTGAGACAGCCCTCTGTTTTCCTAGATGAAAACAGAGCTCATGTCGAAACCCAGCTTCAAAGGCCAAACGAACGCCGCACAAAACCATTACCCCGGAGCAGAGGTGGTTTCTAGAACCACTGCGTGAGAGACACACCAAAACTGCCCTAAAGCCACCGATAAAGTAGCCAGCACAAGCCTTATTGTAGACTAAACAACCTAAAAAAAACGTAAAAGGAGGGATGGGAGGGAGGACCCCCCTCTTAGGAGGACAAGCGGGCTTTGTTCTCTAGGGAGAGGGAGAGAGCTGGGTATCGAGCCGTTTCTCCCCCATCTCTATCATCACATGATTAAATATCATAGTCTACCCCTTCTTCATCTCTCAAAGTCCAACCTGCTGGTTTTGGCTGTGGGTTTCATCCAATATGACGAAACACTCCACGCCTTGGTCCAGAAGCTCCTCGGCCTCTCCCTCTTTTTGACTAACTTATTTCTACTGCACGCCAAACCAACAATGTCAAAGCAAGTAAATGAAGTTGTAAACTACCAAGTGTGTCAAGCAAATGATAAAATTATTGCATGGAGTTGTGCAACAGGCCCATAAAACCATTTTAGTATATACTAGTATAGTCTGCTCTCTAGAGTTTGGCAACCAAGTTGGGTTCATACTTTGAAGTTATGAAGGGCTGTTGGAGCGAAAGAAGATGGCAACTGGAAGTAGGCTACTGCTAAGTATGGCAAGATAGCCAGCAGAAATGAGTAGAGAAAATAGAGAGTTATACTCTCGCAGCTATATTGAGATGTCTAGCAGAAATGGAAGAGCAAGACCCACCTAGTAAAAGTGTTTTGCTATCTTCTAGCTAGTAATAAGACCCACCCAAGAAAAGTGTTTTGATGCCTTGTAGCTAGTAATAGATAATTTCAGGATCGTGGTGATGAAAATATAAATCCCACTTAAAAAATTTCCCTCTCCCGCACCTTCCGTTATGAAGAGATGTGATTTGATGTTGAGCAGTTGTAATGAACAGAAATGGACATTTCAGACTTGCGGTGATAATGTAGGTCCCAACTTCCAACTTTAATTCATGTCATCACACGTATATTCTAACAAGTATATTAAACGAAGTGGGCATAAAAATGTGCATACTTTGTCCTCAGTCCAGTTATTCAACCTTAAATCATCATGAATTCCTCATTTATCACATACGCACATTGGATAATTTACATTGTGATATGTATACAAAAGTGTTTTTAATTAAATAATGATTATTAATCAAAGAATATACAGTCTTGTGATTTTTATATGTTGCCTTCTATATATAGGTGTTGTTGTACTTCATGATTTCATCACCTATACTGTTTTATAATATCAACCATGGTAAACTTTTGGGGGTATAAGTTTAATTCATGCTAAACTATGGAATTCGGGAAAAAAATCAAATATTCTCAACATGATTTGCTCTTTTCATTTCAAGCTTGTGCAATTACCGCGAAAGTAGTACTCGGAAAAATACTTATAATAGTGAAAAAAATATTAACTGAATGAGTCACACATACATCCTAGTACATGTTCCTCCTCACTGAGGGCATCCCCCAAGGGTAGGGGAATTTGTGAGATTTCTGATTACTGGCATTTGTGTCTTTCTAATAAGTTATTTAATAATTGACATGTTGAAAGGGGAAAAACTTTCATCAGATCACGTAGATTAGGATTTTTCGATGGAGAAGAAAAAATATTCGGATAAATAGATATATATCCACGCCAAACCTAATAAAAAAATTAAGAAAATTCCTGGATGCAATCGATGGTGGTAAATGATTATAAGCGCCCGCTGACTTTGATTAATTCCTAATGCACCGTTTCGTTAGCCCTCTCTCGATTTGTACCATTTTGTTTTCCTCTCTCCTCAGATCCCTCTTCTCTCTGCTTCTCTCTCGATTCCACTAAATTCTCCTTAGAACTAGTTCTTCCATTTTGACATGGTTCTTAAAAAATCTCTTAAAAATAAAATCTAGCAGCATGATCTGGTTCGGTTACAACAAAAAGTAATTCCTTATTCCTTAATTCCACTGTCACAAAAATAATAAAATTCATCATGATCTATGTACTTGAAATCCTCAAGAAATAAAACTAGCATGCAGAGTTTAATTTTAGATTCGTCCTCGCTAAAATCCAAACAAAACAAACACATGCAGTCAACCGTTCTTTCTTTCTTACTTTAAATTATTGACACCATAAATTACAAAACATAGAAAGAAAAAGTCTTCTCTATTTCTTCTCTCTCGATGAAGCAATGAGATAAATCCTCCAAAAATACATTCCAGCATACTCCATATATATTGTCCTAGGCCGCTTGAACTATTATAAAAGAAAAGAATAGTAATATAATGTTGGGAAAATCAGAACCATTATACATAATCAATTACTCAATGTACACAATGCCCTCATGAGGAATACAAAATTGTTTATACTAGCAGGTTACCATGAGTATTATACATAAAAAATTATGTAATTAAATTCCCTGCATGCAGAGTTCTGGTGCCATTACTGGCTACATCTTCACCTGCACCTTCACCCACCCACTGCACTTGGATTTTCAGTCACCTGCACATTACACTGGAATTTAGCCGAAGCAGCATCACATATTACAAATATGAAATTTTGATGGCACTATATCACCACACAAAATAATTGTGACACTTGATGTTGCCCTTATAAAAGTTGATGCATGAGATTGGTGAAGTTTAGATGTTAATTAGATATCCCTTACACTTCCAGCAGTCCTTCAACAAGGACTGCACATCTTTTTCATCAATAAAACTTATAAAAAACAAGTGTTAATTAAGGTTGTGATTCAAGTTGACATTCTGAGTACCTTACATCCGTACCATCAATTTTCTTGCTTATGTCTACATCTGTATCATTGTTGTCATCTTTCTCTGCATCAAATGCCTTGTTCTGAAGTGGCTCTTCAACATGCATCGGATTGATTCACCACCAACAGGGACTACATCAACAATGATGGTTCCACCATCTTAGGCTTAACAACATCTAGTTCTACTTTGACATGATCAGTAATTACATTATCCTTTAGTTCATTGTTTTCATTAATTGACACAGAATCAGTAGAAATAGAATTAGATTTTACTTGAGACCCAAAAATAGGGCTGAGCTTAAATGATACCTAGTTGTCTGGGGTAGAACAGTCGAGCTTGACACTCTCAGGATTCTACCCTACCAGAATCAGTACCACTAAAGCTAGCTTCCTCGACTTTTTCTTGATCCAAGGTTGCCACACTGTCATTAATGTCAACTTGAACCACAACCTTATCTGGCTCCTTGTTCTTTTTGCCACCATGATCAGCAAGGTATTTAGCTGTTTCTGCTGCAACAGACACTGACTGTGCATCTTTTGCACCAACTAAAGGTTGGGGTCCACTATTAAGACCATTATCCACATCATTTCCAGCACTTTCCATTTCAATGCGGATAGCTTCATCCAAACGTCTAATCAAGTCATCCTTCAACCCCTTGATTGTCAATTTCCTTCTCTTAAGTTCCTCATTAGCTTTGTAACCTTCCACTGAAGAATATCCTGATTGCCAATAATGGCATACTGTGACGACATCTTTCCAACTAAGAGTCACCTTCACAAACCCAATTAATACACTTTTTGATACAAAGAGAATAATGAACCAAGAATAGCTTCAGCAAAACATAAAATAAAAGAGGCAGTCTCTACGTGGCACTAAACATGGATCAGATATGGATCAACGACATAAAAATAAATTTATTGAAAATGTAGCTTTATCGAATAAAAAACATGACATAAGAAACAAGGAACTGTAGATGAAACACAACTACCTAAGCAACCTAACATTAGTCTAATCAAAGAAAATTTTACAGCAGTAAATCTTGTAGATGATTCAATATCAAGGCTGGGGTAACAGGATCTCAACCTATTTTTTTTATATGTAATCCAGAAGTTTATTCATTAGATCAGGATCTTAGTATATGGGTAGTTCATCTCAAAATCTGTCGGGCATGGTAATGTAGAAAACTAGTTTAATCCCATAAACTATTGAATTTGTTTTGTTGTTTCCACCAAAATATATAATATCCAAACATGTTCTTAATAGCCTAACGGCAATGTATTTCTCACATGCATGTATGAGAAAAGTAACTTTAATGCAAGAAAAACACATCAAGAAGGAAAAAAATAAAACAGATCCAAATATAAACTTGCAATGGGATACAAAATCACTCTCTTTTTCTTTTCTTTTTTTCAGACTCTGTGGGTCTTAATTATGCACATAGGTGATCAAAATACATCTTCTATCTAGACTTCTTCTACTTGTAAGAAAACTGGGGCGATATGCTCAAAGTTATAAGATCTAGATTAATATCTTTTTTTATTTAGCAAACAGATGAAATATATGTATTTGTGTGTGTGCCAATAAGAGAGTTATAGCTATTTATTAGAATTTCACAATTTTAAAGGCACTTTCGTCCTCTCTCTCTCTCAATATATAATTCACGAAAAGATTGAATTGACATCTTAAGGTTTTCTCAGCTTAAGACTTCCATTAGAATCATTAGTACATTAAACAATGGCTTTCATGAAGTTGAATTTGAGTTTGTCCTTAGGGACGTAGAAACCCACAAGATAGTTGGAATCTGGCTAGCACCATATATATATATATATAGCATTTATGAATAGAACATTTAGCCTGTTGTGGCATTGATGAAATTTACAGCAGTTACTTATTTTCTTGGTTCCACCATCCATTCTGGGGGTGAAAATGTAGGTTATGAAAATAATTTTCATGTCAAAACGCCTAAAATGTAGAAATTATGTCCTATTATCCCAAGGTGATCAGCACTAAGTAACATACAAACTTTACGAGGGAAATTCCACTTTTTGCCCACAAATTACACCTATTTTTCCCTTTGCACCTAAAACTACCATGAGTTTCAGTTTCTACCCAAAAATTCCTATATTTTTCCTAGTAATGAGCAATCTAGTACTATAGTTGAAAACTAGCATGGCTTGTGCAAGCTATATTGATTTTAAACTGGTTAAAAACTGTATATGTCAAATACAGAGTATATACAATAATACTAATATGCATTTAACAAGCATGAACAGGACACCCTTATGCATTGATATAAAAATTACGCTTGAATGAGCAAAGAGAGATACCAGTTGGAAATACGTAGCCATACAAAAATCACATGAGTTACCCTCAATCACCTATAAAAATAAAAAACATGGAAGGTTAAGTAAGAATTGAGATAGGTTCAAGTATGCATTACTATGTTAAATGCATCGAAATAAATAGTTGGGGGGGGGGGGGGGGGGGGTTTAACTTATTGCATGAATGCATACCATTCTCTGACGAAGTTCCACAACTAGATTCAACTTCTTCGCTGCTACCAATTTCTTCATCATCGGTTCTCTCTATATCGTCATCAATGAAGTCTTCATCATCTGGACTGGATCTTGCATGTTGGAATGTTGTATTAATAGCAACATGGATTGGTTCTACGTCTGACCTATGCAAGGGATTCCTGATGCCACCATCATCATATTCATGTTCTACATTTGCATACGAGGGTTCGTTCTCTTGGAAAGCAGTAAAATCCACATTCTAATCATGAGTCTCATCATCACCATCAGCATTGATCAATGGTATAGTTGGAACACCATACATGTTCCTATTGGTCACCTTTTGCATGACGGACCAATTACCACGTCTACTATTGTCTTTAAGATAAAACACTTGGCATGCTTGACAGGCAAGGACGAATGGCTCATTCCTATACCATTTTCGAGACATGTTGATGCTAGTTATGTGCTCCCCAACTACTATTCCTCTCCTCATATCACCGACATCAAACCATTCACATCTAAACAAATATACATGACATCACCCCATGTAGTGTAATTGCAAGATATCAGTCAAAACTCCGTAGAAATCAATAGGATTACCATTTTGTTCTTCTTTAACAACCACACCACTATTCTGGGTTCGGCGATTTTCTCCTCGACATAGTGTGTGGAATCTAGCCCCATTCGTGATGCAAGCGAAAAACAAAGCAACCCATGGGTCTGGTCCACAAGCGAGTGCATACATGTCATCGGATACGTCATTAGGATTTGCTAAAGGCATTTCTTGAATCTGTCAATTGAATTCAACAAAGTTTAGAAATAACATTAACCATGGTAGTTCAAATTTAGAGGTGAGTGTTAATTACTCAATGAAACATACTCATGTGCGAAACCAAGTGTGGAATTCATTTTGATGTCTATGCTCTACATTATCTAGAGAAATTCCAGACGTCTTCGCATAGTGCTCACTAAAAGTGCAGATAAATAAACAATTAGGTTGTTCCGACCATATTCAAATTCAACTATCTATATCAAGTAGAAGAATTTGAAAGGAATAACAAAATACTTACTCTACGTACTGACTAATCTCTGCACAATTATTGAGCACGTACCACCTTGCCTTTGCAAGTACAGTTTGATCCAATCTATTAGAGGTAGGGGATCCCAATCACCTGTAGTATCTTTATCTATATCCTTGTTTCGTTTCTCTTGATTATATATAGTCTCAACATCATGGATATACAAGGAGCGGATGGTTAAACATTCAATGTGAATATAGGCTTCTGCAATTGAGCCTTCTGGACGAACCTTATTTCTAACATAACGCTTGAATTTTCCCAAATAGCGCTCAAAAAGATACATCCATCTATATTGAACTAGCCCCACAAGAAAAGCCTCGCGGGGTAAATTGATGGCGAGGTGTACCATTACATCAAAGAAGCCAGGTGGGAAAATCATCTCAAGCTTGCAGAGGATGATTGCAATGTCCAATTGTAGTTGCTTCAATACTTCCAGCGTTAATGTGTGTGCACAAAAAGCTTTGAAGAAGGAACTTAACTTGGTCAATGCAAGTCGTATATTAGGTTGGAAAAACCCGCTGATTGCAACTGGCAGTAATCTTTGCATAAACACATGACAGTCAAGACTTTTCATTCCTAATATCTTTCCATCACCAACTGAAACACATCTAGAAATGTTTGAGGTAAAACCATTTGGGAATTTAACAAATTCGAGCCATTCACAGAAATGTCTCCTCTGATCTAAATCCAACGTGTAGGAGCCAAGCACCATGGAGTACCCACTAGTGGTAGGTTGTAGATGTAATTTCTTTCTTAACCCAAGCTCTTGCAAGTCCTTTCGTGCATTAACTGTGTCTTTATTTTTTCCCTCAATATCCATCATGGTTCCTAACACATTGTCACAAATGTTTTTTTCAATGTGCATAACATCGAGATTGTGTCATAAAGGCAACGTTAACCAGTAAGGTAGTCTAAAGAATATACTTTTTTTAATTCAATTTAGTTCAACTAGTAAGCATTTTCTCTTTCGAGCACCTTTGCCAAATTCCACATTACCAACCTGTCGTAGATGCTGGATGATAAAAGAAGCATTGAGCTCTTGCAAAGGCAACCAATTCTCCTCCTTTCCATTGAATGCAGCCTTTTTCTTTCTCCAAGGGTGGGCAGATGGCAAGAAGTGACGATGACCCATGTAACAGTGTTTTCTACCATGTTTCAACCACATGGAATCCGTATCCTCATTGCATGACAGGCAAGCCATCTTTCCCTTTGTGCTCCACCTAGAAAGATTGGCATTTGCAGGAATGTCATTAATAGTCCACAATAGTGCAACATGTAAGCGAAAGTGTTCAGACTTTGATGCATCATAGCTATCTACACCATGCTCCCATAACTCTTTCAGTTCATTCACTAAAGGTTGCAAATAAACATCGATGTCATTTCCTGGTGATTTAGGGCTCGAAATGAGCAAGGAGAGCATTAAGTACGGCTCTTTCATGCATAACCAATGGGGCAAGTTATATGGCATGAGTATGACTGACCATATGCTATAAAGTTTGCTCATATTATTGAACGGGTTAAACCCATCACTAGCTAGCCCCAGCCTAACATTGCGAGAACACTGGGTGAACCAAGTGTGGTGTTTATCAAATTGTCTCCACATCTTAGAATCAGCAAGATGCCTTAAGGTACTACGGTCATCAACTCGTTGTTTTCTATGTCATTTCATGGACTTCGGTATATTCTTAGGCATAAAAAGTCTTTGTAACCTCAGCTTAAGAGGAAAGTATCGCAATACCTTCTGGGGAATCTTCCCTTTTTTTCCTCTAGTTGACACCCACCTTGGCTCCTCACATTTAGAACAAGCTGTTTTATCCGCAACATGTTTCCAAAATAGCATGCAGTCATTTGGGCAGACATCTATCTTCATATAACTAAAACCCAAACCACGCTCTAAGTGTCTAGCCTCGTGGTATGAATTAGGTATTTGGATGTTTAGAAATGCAGCCTTTAACAATTCTAAAACCATGTTAAATGACTTGATAATCCACCCACCAGTTGGATAAATAAGAGCTTAGAAAACTTCTCACAAGTTGGATAAAGAGGAAGTCTCGCATCCTCAAACAACTGGTCAAATGTTTTCAATTGCCAATCACTCATGGGCGGCTCTGAAGTAGTACCACTTTCACTGAACACAGGGTCAATGAATGATGCAGCCCGGGTGTCCTCTATCATCTCATCCCTATCATCAATAAAATTATGAGATTGAACATTTGTATCATCATCAGAGGATGATGAATTGACACTCCAATTTTCACCCTCCCCATGAAATATCCAATGTGTATAACTTGGATCAATACCTATCATAAATAGATGATCTTCGACTTCATTGAATGGTAGGAATATGTTATTATGACATCTCCTACATGGACACCTTATGGTAGTTCTTCCAGGTTCATGGGCTTTTGCCATGGTGAGGAGATTATTAATCCCTTCGTCATATTCACGTGAAGTAAACTTGTTTGGCACATGCATCCAATTCTTATCCATTTATTAGGATAATCAATTAAGGGAAATGAATAAAAAACCTTGCACACATCGATGAAATAATTTAGATAGGTTGGTAAAAATGATTAATTAAACAAGGAAGTCAATGGTTCCAAACACCTTACGTCAAAAACTGTGGTCGTACGTCACTAATAATTTGGTATATTACTAACAAGCAAAAAGCATATAGCAATCATAGAACTTGAGAGAAATTTGTAGACACGTCACATAAGACACTTTATGTTAAGAGGATATAAGCAATGAACAGATCTCTCAATTGAATTAGACAACAGAGAAATCCTTCAATCTTTATAAGTCACATCTTAAAATCATGAGATCAGCATCAAAGAAATGACAAATCATCTAGGGATATATATTATATTTTGATATAATGTCATTGCTGGAGTATAGATCTACCATACAATCAATATGCCTCATAAAAAAATATTAGTATAAAAATTTTCTAAATTATCTCAAATAATGGTTTCTTGGGTGATATGTAATATTTTAGCTAGTTTGATCAGAGCCCTAGCTCACCCAAAAAATCATTCAACGTGCTCTAAGGAAGTTTCCTACCAATCTTGATCACCAATCCAGATATCAAATATGCATGGATCTCTTTTAGGCAACACAAATATACTTCAGGTATTATTTACAAGAAAGAGATAATTGCTATAAAAGAGATATATCTAGAAACTAATTATGTTATTAGAATATGATTCATTCCACGGTAGAAATGGAACCACCAATAACGTCGTTTGTGAATCGAAATGGTGGAAGCAATATTCTAGATTAAACCAAATATTTGCCAACAATACAATATGGTGGGCTGTAGAATCATGGTGGGGCTGCCGAATCACGGTGCGGCAGCCGAATCACTGTGGGGTAGCCTAGGGATCAAAGGATTAAGCCCTTGTTTGTTGGTGCGCCTTCTATTGGGGAAAATAGAATGCGGAGATCCCTTGTTTGTCGATAGCTTGGGAATTAAAAGGCAAAGTCGCTGCATGTAAAATGTTATTTGTTGAAGCGAATGAAAGTGACGCAACAACCAGTAATTTTGCTGCCATAATAGTTGGTGCACCTATTTGCCGCCGTGAAATATTTTGATGTGTGGAGAACAAGTAATCTGCGGCAAATCCGTATCTAATTGGAAATTGTTGGTAAAATGCGGCGAAGTTCGTCCACCTTAAAATAAAAACATAGCAAAAGGCATGATATGTTGTAGTGAAACTGAAGGTTTAGAAAGAAAGTACATACCATGGTTGTGTATTTACAATGCTAACACAAAAATGTTTTATTGTATTCATAGCCTGTTCCTTTATTACATCCACAAGACATATAAAAGAAGATTTGCTAGAGGTCAAGCACATTTATCTTCCATTTTACCGAAAATTTTAGTTTTTGCATGATATTTTTTTATACTATTAAAATTGTTATGTTGTAATATTCAACAATTAGCAAAGTATTGTTTAGAATATAATTTTACTATCATGGGTTGTTGTAACACCCCGCCTAAAAAGCTCCAAAGGCCTTGACCTTAGTAACCTTAATCCTAATTAATTAGGAGTTAGGCTATTGGGAATAAGAACATTTTTAGATTTTTGGGTTGGCAAGATGACCATATACTCTGGCTTTAGTTAGAATTATTAAGATTCTACTGCAATATTGAGTTTGAGGAAAATGAAATTTTTGGATCTTGATTGGTTTAGTAATATTATGTCGAAGAACTTTTAGTGCTCAATTAATTTTGAGAAAAGGTGCCAAGAGGCCAATGTTAAAGTGGCATATTGGAGATTTTGCCTCCTTATTGGGCTAAGTAATTTGGGTTAAATTTTTTATGGATTTAAGAAGGCTCAAGAGATTGGTTTATTAAGGACCCAAGCTTTTTGGGTATAAAGGCTTAGGAGAGACACTAAGGCCTTAGCCCTAACTTGTTGGACATAAGACTTTAGGCACTACTGAATGGATATAAGGCTTGAGGCCCTACTTGATGAACATAAGACTTTAGGGCTCTAATTCAATAATGATGTGATGGGCTAAGGATAAGATGTTAAAAAGCCTTAGCCCAATTTGGGAGATATAAAATTTTAAGCCTTTCTTGGTGGACACTAGAAAATAGGCCCAATGTAAAGGACATAAAGTCATTGGGCCTAACTTAGTAAGAGTGAAGGCCTTAGGCCCAACTTTGAAGACATAAGATTTTAGACCTCACTTATTGGACACGAAAATATGGCCTAACTTATTAGAACCAAGCTATTAGTCTCAACTTAGTAAGCGTAAGGCCATTGGGCCTACCCTAGTAAGACTCAAGACTTTGGCCCAATTGAGGAAAGACCCAAAGTTTAGGACCCAACCTAGTTGGCCTTTGAGGCCATAGATAAGCCCCACAAATCTGGACATAAGATCCATATAATAGTCCACTCCAAAGCCCACAACCAAGGCTTGTACTCTTGGCCCAACCAAAGCCCAACCCTTGAAGCCGAATGCCTTGTTTTTTCTTTCATTCTTCCAATTGGAGCCCACATACACCATACAATTGATTTCCCTCGAGCCAAACGCCCCTAGGGTTTCCACTTGACCATGGTTAAGCTTCTAACTTTAGTTAAGAAGCATTAATCATCTCACACTTGATTAGTAACCTCTAAACCATGTTTTTAGCTTAATTTTTCTTTAATTTATTTTTTCAATTTTATAATCTGAAATTTTGGTTTTTATTATTCATTTGCAATATTCTTAGACTAATTTAGAAGTTTAACCTTGACCCAATCCATGTCAATAGAAGCAAAGCCATGTCAATCCTCGAAGTCACCACCAATCAACACCTAGGTGCACCTTCATGTACATTGCACCAAATCACTCCCTAGCCCAAGCCTTTTACACCATTTTCTCAAGGGAAATTTCATCATTTACAGCTCATCTTAACCCTCCTAGTTCAATTCTAGCATTGGGCAAAGTATCTCCAAGAAACCAAACCAAAATCCAACCAAACTAAGTGCCCTTAGCTTCTTCAAGGATTTTTCTGCACCAAAACCAGCCACTCCCACAGGCCACCACCCTTGTATTTTTGTATCTTTGAAATGATTCAAAGTACTCAAATGCTTGCTTGGCCAATTTCCTCCCCAAGGCAGCACAACCGATTGACACAAAGAGAGGCAGAAAAACCATAACCAATTTCGCCCCTTTCATTTTATGCTCAACCATGATCACTTGGAAGCTACTCATGCCTCTCTTCCTCACCTGAAAAAGCCTTCAAATGATGGTCATAAAGCCCCAAATCAGACCAAAAGGATGGGACAAAAGAGGATAAAAAATCTGAACAGCATTGAAGGAAGCCCAAAACCGTGGCTATGACTTGCTTGTCTTGTAAATTTTTGTTTCAAAAATCTGAATCAAGCAGCCCTTGCACCCATGGACATATTCTATCCATATTACATAATGAATTATGACACTCTAGACCACTATTGAACTGAACCAAGTGATGTCACCCTTGACATTTTTCACTCAAGCACTCCACCTCCCACCTCCACCACTCACATTCAATTCCTTGCAGCCAAAACCAACGTCCTCCTCCCCTCTTGAAGCCTATAAATACCTACCTAACTTCCTCATTTCTCCAAACCTCTCCTCCAAGAGTTCTCTTGAGTCTTGAGAGCATTTCTCTCCCTTAGTGAGCAATAGAGTGAAATTGAGTGAAGTTCTTGAGAGTTCTTGAGTGAAGTTGTTTTGAAAGCTTTAAGGGCCACAAAAATTGTAAGCTTTCTTGCCTTGGATCTTAGTTTTCATGTAAATTCTTGATGTTCAGTGTTGAAGTGAAATTTGGTTGAGTTTAGAAAAAGGTTACCATGCTTAATTCAAAACCGGATTCATTAAGGATGGATTTAGTGTTTAAATTGTTTTAAGTGAGACTTTTAGCTATGGCATGTCTTAGCATATTTTGATATGATTTTTTAATGTCTTATAATGATAATTGAAGGTTTTATTTTGAGAATAGAAGTATGCCATGATAGGTTTTAATTCTATCTTGTGTTGATCATCAAAGCGTGCACAATTATGATAAATCAAGCTTATTTTAAGAAGTTTTGATTTATTTCACCTAGACTTTATCAATGAGCATTTAGAAGATCTTGAGATGGAGATAAGTATGAAAATATATGATTTGGGTGAATTTTGAGAGCGTGCTTTTGTGATTTAGGCTAAGAAGCATCATGCTTGATTAATGGATGATTAATGAAGATTAAGGTTTTTAGCCATGATTTAGTGCTGGGATGAACTTGCTCACCCAAGAGTTTGATTTTATCATGTCATTAAGGACTATAGTAATTATTTATAATTAAGGAAAATTGCATAAGCATGCATTCATAGAGATCAATAGTTGAAAACACACTTAGGCATCAACTAGAGTGCATGCCACGGGCTGGGTATGTTTGAGCTAGTTTTACTTTGAATTTTACAATTCTAAGGGTATATATGGTTTTAGAATATGAAAAATATAAGGTCCATGATATTTGGTTAAATTTGAGGTTTGTTTGCAAATAGTGAAAAATTAAGACCTTAGTGGCAATTTTTGAGAGTTTAGAGATATTTTTGTAAATACCCATTTTTGAAACCTTTTGATTATGAACATCTTCTGTAGTAGTAAAAATCATAACTTAGTACGAATTTAATTTCAAATGCTACGATATTTCCAAACTGAGGAGGTTTGTACGTTGGCCTCTAATTTACACATTGATGAGTTATTTATGATTTATTAATAAATGCCACATTCATATTATAATTGTCATTTTGAGTATAAATTATCATGTTATTTGATACACTGAGTGCATACTTACATGACATGTGATATTTTCACCATTTTTAGCATATTGCATATAAATGTCATTTTCACATGAAAGTTTGCTACACATGCACATGCTATGAACTACATTTTTTCCACATAGCATAAAAAATAATTTTTTTTATGACCTCAAAGGCTGGGATGGGGAATTATCCTAGTGGAAATCCTCTGTTCACTCTGGATTGTTTAAAAATAGAGTAGTAACCCCTGGGTTGACGAAGAACTGTCACCAGGCTTTGAATGGGTTCTTTTCAAAGTACACTGAAGCAAAGTCAAATTTTATGACACCTTATGCTGGTGGGTGTACATGTTATAATATTATGATGTTATGTTATGTTACCAATGCAATGAGAATGAGTGTGCAGACAACGTAGTTTCAACGTGAGTTGTATTACGATCACCAACAGGTACCCATAGTGCATATGGGGAATTATGACGATACCATAAGTTATGATATTATGATTAAATATGAATTGCTAATAATGATGAAAAATTATGATACTTTTGTCAGTTAAAGTGAAAAATGTTCTCCAAAAGAAAATTTGCATTAAATTTTTTCTGAAAAGTGTTAAGGAGCTTGGATGGGAGACAAATACTGATTTCTTTTGCATATCATTGCATGCATCTCATGTTTATCATTAATCATGCATATTTTATATCTATACAAGTTGATTGTTTAACTTACTGAGATTTCAAGGAATCTCACTATGGTAGTCCCACTACCATTCCCCTAAAATGGTAGAAGTTGTGTCAATCATCGGCATACGATGAGCAGGATGAACTATTGGCTTCGGAGGATTAAGGAGGAGGTTGGACTTAATTTTAACTTTCGTAGTAATGGCTCTATATGCTATAGAGCGGATGCGAGAGTTAGTCTGATTTTGTAGATTCTGTTTTATGGAGATTCTATCTTCCACGTTATGTTGAACTCAAGTAGACATCTTAAGTGAGGAAGTACCTATTTATGGTTTATAAATCATTGGGATGTTTGGTTCATTCTAGCATTAATTATTTTTATCACCTTTACTTCCGCTTCGATTATTGCATACTAAGATGTATTACATATTAACTATCATGAATGAAGATATGTAACCTTGTGTTGTATGTCCTAACACTGCAAGTCTCCGTTCCATCCTAAGCGAAGGTTGGGGCGTCACAATTGTGAAGTCTTGAGTAGTTCTGCAACATTAGAAATGTTGTTTAATGAGCAGAGGCTATGAGTGGAGGCAGATGTGTGTGTTGGATCAAAGCAATTTATAATCATGTCTTCAAGCAAGGAATGATTGAGTATTGCCCTGAAAATTTTGAAATAAAAAAATTAAAAATAAAGAGAAAATTTTGAAAATGTAACAGTTATATGTTGAAGTAATAAATTAATAATGTTTACCTTAAAATTAAGAAAAAAAACATGTATTACCACTTTTGCAATGATGTTGTGTCAGAAATTATAAGATTCATTGTAAACACACTTGTTAGTTGAGATGACAAAGAAAGTCCTATGTTAGAAAGATGTGTTAGATCATATGGTATAAGCATAATATATAAAACAAAAATATAAACTACTTATTTTTTAATAATACCATTGTAAGAAATGACTTTTAATCGTCTGGCAAGAAGGGTTGGAGAGCGCAATTTGCTTTCAGTTTTGTTTGCTTGCAACAAGATTCAGATTGGCTAAAAGTGAATCTTTTTTTTTTTTTTTTAATGCAGGTGAGCAACAACATTATATGATTTTTTAAATTCATATATTATTAATATTATATGTTAATAATATATTATAATATCAATTTTTTTCTTTAATGATTTAAGGAAAAATAAGTTCTTACTTGAATCTATTTGCATCTAAAAATGCCTGGTTTCAATACCAAATATCAAACTATCTCTCATATTATCTAATTATTACAACTTTTCTAAATTCACATACAAAATATAATCAACAATTCAACTTTTTCAAATTTTAAAACAAAATTAAATTTAAAAAAATTATATTATAATAATATTTTATTTAACTTTCAATAAAACATCTCATCTCATCTCACCTAAATTGTGTAACCAAACTTTTTTTTTTTGGGGTGGGGGGGATTGGGCCATAAGAGATAAATGAAAATTGACATGCATGGAGAGTTCTGGCTTTTATTTACTCTGCTGTACACTGATGAATGGTGTGGTATGATGCGGTTTTTGTTGGAACCAAAGGGGCTGCAAAACAAAAATAGTGAGAGAAAGTTTGCTTTAAGGCACGTTATAAATGTCATTTTCCTTAAGACAATATTTGCTCCCACCAATTACAGTATGCACATGAGTTATAAGCGAAATTACCTCCAAGATACAATGAAGCTCAGAACAAGTCTATTTGTCTAATTGAGTTATGCACATACGAAATTAGAGCCTGAATACCCTCTGATTTTGCTATTCAACCAAGATATTAGAAATCTGTTTCCTCATAAATGAACAAATTCTAATAAGTTATTTTGAACATATCCATTTTCAGGGTAGTTATTTTGATTGATTAATGCAAGCATTCATATTCCTTCTGATGGAGCGAGTAGCTTATGTGTTGTTTACAAACTTATTAGATGTTTGGGATAAAGATGTGGGACTCTACTCAACTAATCAAGTCTATGGAGTTTGTTGGCACAACTGTTGAAAGTTTAATTGTAAGTAAATTTGAAAAGATAGTTAATGCATCTATGGTATTAGTACAAATTTACATCTGTGATGTTAACCATGCTTATTATTGGTGATTGTTCAAGTGGATCAATAAGTCTCTACTGTATCTAACATATATGGTTATTGAAGCTGGACCAAAGAATGGTGTTGTCCCAGAATTGCATAAGTACAGTTCACAAACATGGTTAAGGCAAATTGGGAAATAGCTTTGGATAGATAGAAAAAGGAGAAAGATCGAGTGAGTTGTTCTCTAATTTCTTTCTGTATACAATCTGAAATATTGGAAGATTACAAACTTATTCTTTTCAAAGAAAAGACGGACTTTCTAGAAGGCTCAATTCTTCTTCATTTAACAAGATTACCACTAAGCTTAATATGCTTCATATATTATTATGACAGATTTTATAGTTGAATTACTGGGAGATTGGAGAAGCCACTAAATTAAAAAGTCTAAAATTATTTATTAAAAGAGTGTTTTTTTTTTTCTTTTTTTGAAGAGTATTTAAGGAAATCCAATAACAATGGCAGCAAAGATGAAAATCATGAATTTTCATAAGGGTGGCTCTACCGCCACCACTAGGGGCTCCCTAGCTCCTGCTTGCTTTTTTTCACATGCATTTTTTAACACTCTTAAATATTTTTAATAAAATACAACATCATTATGTAAAAAAAATTAAAAAACAAATCCCAGCGAGAGCCCCTAGCAGGAAGACTAGCATTTTCCTTTTCAGATTATATGTTAAAGAAATCTTGAATATTACACACAACATTACAACAAAAGTACTATACAATGAATCAGAGACAAGTTATTCTACAATGAATTGCACATCAATTATTTGAGGCTTTCCGTAATTATACACAAACTATTGGGTTCATTCGTATACGAGTTGGTCCAATATATCTTTTGAGTTATTCTCGAGTAGTTGGATGACGGCTTCCCGGTAGGAATGCATACAACCAAAATAGGGAAAAGTGTCTAAAAAAAATATAGTTGTTCGTTATGCTTAATTTTTTTTTTCGTTAAAATTTTTTTATTTTTTAGTCTGTATAAATTAGGACACACATGACTTCACAATATTGCTGATCTGATAATATTTAATTTATAAGAAAAAATTAAAAGTTTAAATATTTCAAATCAGAATCCAAAGGAAAGAGTTGTAAGGAAACTTATTTGTAACTTCATTCCTTATAATTTGAAATTTATTCATACTCATGATCTCTGATCACTAAGCCCAAAGCACAGCATTGGCCTGGCCTATTATTTATATTACAACATGACCAAGAACACTTCTGCTGACAAAGCAAACAATACAATACCCTAGTAGCTAGAGGGAAACTAAGAATCAATTACATGGTAACCCATGCAATGATCATACTTATATCTAATAAAACATCAACATATTATTAAAATTGAAAGAGCTTTCTATAGATTTAGAGCTGAATGTTTGAGTCATAAGCAACCCCAGCGTTCCACAAAGCAGGCAAATCATTTTTTGATTCCACCCATTTACTACGACGCACTTGAAACCTTAATTTTATTGAACCACTTGGTACTGGATTAGACATGTCCCACACTGCCCCGAAGGCTTTGCGCATGCCCTTCCACTGTTTGCAATCCTTCTGCAATCACCATTAAATGAACAAAGAGGCCAGCCCATCCATCAATTTATAACAATGATCATCATCTCATTTGTTCAATACATATCTTCTAATAAAAACTTATATCTACAAATTTAGAGCGTGCAAGTTGCGATATAAACTCTTCTATAAAAAAGTAAAAGTCATTAGAAAATTCTCTTTTTTCTGAGGCTTGCTCCAAACTCTCAAAGGCTTGGAGTTTCATAAATTCATACAACATTACTGGAAGAATTATATGAATATACCTGACACAATTGGACGGCTGTGATGTCATTTATACCGGCTGCGTATATGATCGCTATAGCTAAATAATTAGGATATCTGCTTTTCTCATGGACTTTGAACATAAGGTTGTGACCAGGGTAGTGGCATGAGATCCTCCGGTATTCTACGTCTATCACGCCACGAGCAAACAACTCCTTGGCCCCTTTGTAACCACGGCGTGCCAATCTTGCGTAGGCTCGGGAGCTTAGTATGAAGTCAGTTTTGGCACCTCCACCATAGTCAGTCACCACCACGTTCACTCCACGCTCACTGCAATATTGTGATGATCTGCACCTAACCTGAAGAGTCATCATCAACAAAACAACTAATCATTCATGCTATATTATTATTATTATTATTATTATTATGGAGACCGAGTAAAGCAAATTATATAGGTTACTTTTTCATTAGGGCTATCAAACACAATCATTGTCCTTGAGCTTCGTATGATAGGAAGAGTGTTTCGAGTTAAAGCAAGTTCAAATAGGTTGGGGTAGACCCTGCAAGCTAGTGTGCTATGCTTTATTCAAAACACTTATCCACTTAATTATTTATGTAATAGTACCATGCATTATATTATTTATAAGTTTAGTGAGTACGTAAAATATTACTTGTTATGGAGCCCATTATAATTATTAAAAAGTTCAAATATTAATATTTTCTTCGATAAGTTGATGTGACAAGCTTCTACTTCAGTAGTGTATTTGATGAGTCAAGACATAGGCTTGTAATTTTACCCGATAGCATGCACCACAACCAGTTCCATTCCTATATAGCTTAGAGACTCCAGTCACGCTGCCATCATTGACAGTCCTTCCGAATTCTCCAAACCCACAAGCTCCTCCTATATGATCACTATTTCATGAGCTCAACTGTACATAGATGATATATAAACCGAATAATTTTTACACATTGCTAATAATTGGTATTAATTAGTATTTGGTAGAGAAAGAAAGTTATTCAAAAAAGTTGAGCAAATAATTCTTTCAGCATGCATACACATAATAACTTGTAATGCATAGTTATGAATAAATCCAAATTGGTAGCCAAATAATATCTAAAAGTGTATATGCAGACATACTTGGTGTCCCATCGGAGTTTCGACTACCGTAGTAGGTTGCTCTTGATGAGTAAGTAAAAACGTCTTGAGAGGCGTATAGAGCAGGCATAAACAGTACCATGCAGATCACACAAAGAATACCAACTTGGTTTTCAAGTACTACAAGCCCCATATCTTAATGGCAAGGTTTCTTGATAAAGGGTAAGATAATGGAAGAAAGAGAGCAAAACCAAAGCTCTAATTAAGAAGCATGCAGATAGAGTTTCAGAGGAAAATGGACGAGGAGGCTAATTAGAATTGGGAAGCAAAGAAATCGTAGTATAACATTTATAGGACGAAAAGGTCATATGTTGAGGTGCGAGATAGGCACCTTTTTCTCCCACTTAGGGAGAAAGGAATTATATTTAGAATTATATTTGTATTATTAATGTCAAATGTATGTAGTACTGGTTGCTAATTGAAATATATATATATAATTAATTTTAGGAAAAATATTAATATTAATAAAAAATATTATTTTATTATTATTTTGGCTCAAAGATTCATAATGTAATATGAGAGTTTTTTTTAATGGCAAAAATAATCTATAAAACATGTGATTTTGCATTTACATATAGAGAAACCAATGCTTTAGAGCAATCTCAATTCTCAATGGATTATCATTTTAAAGCTAACCCAAGTTTTAACTTTTGTGACATTAAAATGTCTTGGCATATTCTATTCACATCCAACTCCCAGATTATCTATTTATTTTTTATATAATAAAGAAATAATATTTTTAATTTATTTATTTTTATCACATTTACCATTTTACCATTCTACTAATTATATATTAATAAATAATTAAATACATGGTTAATCATATTCTACCAAGAAAAGAAATGCAATGCACAGCATAGATAATTTTTATTTTGCATTTACTTTAACATAAATTAACTGTCTATACACTTTGCATAATCCACTACACAGGATATTTTGTCCTGAAAGCTCCCAACAGATATTTTGTTTTTAACCTTTGAGATATTTGGTCTAATGCTCTTAATATTGAGTACCCCCCGAGAATATTTCTGGAAAAAAAATCAATGTGCGCATATTTATCTGTTATGCTATTAGAATGATATGTTTGGGAATTCCTTGCCAACTTTTCTTTCTCTTTTACCTCTTGGCAGCTAGCGCCTTGACCCTGTTACCCCATTATCTAGCAATAGTCTCGGCATCATCATTATTTTTTATTTTTAAATGGAAAAAGTAATCTCATTAATCCCACCAACATATTCATATCAATCCAAACGACTTGTTGAATGGGAAAGTCAGACTTACCTCTCTCATTTTTTTCGTTGTCAAAGGAAAAGTCAAAGTATTAATTGTTGTATAGACTCTACATCATTAGACTCGTTCGAGATGATAAATATTTTATTATTATTTTTCATTTTGATTTAAATAATAGAATTTTAACAAAACCTTTTTTCATGTACAAAATTTTCTTATTTAATAAAATAAAACGAAGAGAAAAATAATATTATATTCAAACAATAAAAAGTAAATGCGACTTACTATTTTTTTAATAATAATAATAATAATATTAGGATTAAAAATGAACGACTTATTACATACATAAAATTTGACAATAGAAATATATTAACAATAAATATTTTTTAAAATGCTAATTTAAAATAAAGTTAAATAAATAATATGGTCTAATTTGGATTCCATATGATATAAACATCGATAAATAATAACCCCTCAACAAATTCGAAATGACTCATTAAACCTAATTTAGGCCCACTAAGACTATCTATATCCCGAGCTTAGAAATATTGGGTTGGTTTGTTATAGTTCTTCTACCCAAGCTCCTCTTTTGCTTGTCAATTTTTTCTTTAAGATGCTAAGTATTGTTTCGTTGGTTGTCTCGCCTTATTCATTGGCTTGGGGGCGTATTGGAAAGAAGTATTTGACTTTGATTCCTAACGCAGCATGCCATTTGCAATAGTGGTCGAAATCGAACTGTCATCTATTGTCCAAAATTATGCATCAAGTGTACCAAATCGACATATAGTATTCAATTCTTTCAAAATTATGTTATTAGCCATGATTGTTGCTAGGGCCTCTGCTTCCACCCACTTCGTGAAATAATCCAAGGTAATAACGACGAGTTTTACTCATTTTTAAGGGGCATGGGCCCAACGATGTCAGCCCCCCATTATGCGAAGGCCAAGGCAACGTAATTGATGTTAATTCTTCTAGCGGGCAATAAGGTATTGGCGCATGTTTTTACACTTCCACATCTTTGATGTATTTTACACACTCATTCATGTATTTATGTCATCACCTATTGTGCTTCTTCTAGGGAGGCATGGAGAAGCCTGATCTAATAAGGTGGATTGAGCTGCGTTTTTTGTTTTCTTATTTTCCTCACCTCCCACTTTTCGTCGAGGAGTTTCCAAGTAGATAAAAGCTTGATCACGTTGAATGCGCATTCTAATCTTAGTTCTCAGATTTTGAACCTGATAACAAGGATTTCTACAATTTTGGTGGTTGCTTTCTAGAGTAGAGCCGATTTATCCATGGTCAATGCAGTCCTTACCAACTTGTCCACCTTCTAGTTGTCCTCCTGGGCTATTTTCTTAACGTCGAAATATTGAAAACAATCATGCTTCTCTTGTACATTTTGTAGATACCTCTTAAGTTTTTTCCCTTTCAACAAGTGTCCTCCCGTCACCTAATTGACTACAACATGGGAGTACACCCTTATATCAACTTCTTTTGCTCCTATAGCTTCTGCCTCGACAAGTCCTGCCAACAAAGCCTCATATTATGCTATATTGTTGATGATTTTGAACGCGAGCTTTATCATGTAGTAAACTTCTTCGTTAGAATCAGACACAATATACACTCTTACCCCTCCGCTAGTGCGGCATGAAGAGCCTTCAACATAAATATGTTAGGGATTCCCCATTGGTGCTGTTTGTAGTTCCTCATGAAAATTGGTGAACTCAGCTATAAAATCTGTCAAAACTTGCCCTTTTACGAAAATCCGGGGGTGATACTCAATGTCAAACTCGCTTAGCTTGATTGACCAAATCATGAGGCATTTGGATGTATCAGGCTTTTGTAGTTATTTCTTCAGTGGCGCCTTAGTTAATACTTTGATCAGGTGAGCCTATAAGTATGGCCTCAGCTAGCTAAGGGTATTTATTAGCCTTAAGGCTAGCATGTCCAGTCGTGGATAGCGAGTTCCAGTTCCTCTCAAAGCTTTGATTGTATACTATATGGCTATTTGGGCATTTTCCTCTTCTTTTATCAATGTTGTTGAGATGGCAACCAAGGAAATTGATAAATAGAAGTATAATGTTTCTCCTCTCCTAGCTTGACTTGGTCACACTCATTATTCTAGGACTGAGTCTTCTTTAATACTTTGCAGAAAGGCAAACATCTATTAGTCAACTTTGACATAAATCTATTGAGTGTTGTTATACACCTAGTCAGCCTTTGCACTTCAATTATATTTTGGGGTGGTTCCATGTTGATTATGGCCTTAATCTTCTCTAGTTGGCTTATATTCCTCTTTTCAAGACCATGAAGCTAAGGAGCTTGCCTGAGTCCACACCAAAGGCACATTTCGTAGTATTGAACTTCATTTTATATTGACGTAGGACACTGAGAGCTTCTTGTAGGTTTACTACTTGTTCCCAAGGTTCCTTGCTCTTAACCAGCAAGTCATCCACATAGACTTCTATATGCTAGGTGGCAGTGCCGGCCTTTCATCAAGCTTGGAGGATTCTATTACCGGTACATCTTTCTCCCAGTTCTTTTGCTCTTCCAAGTAACATTCTCGTACCAATACCTGCTCACCACGTATTTCACCCACGCCTACGTCCGGCCAAAATTTCATTTTCAAGGGGAATGTAGAGGTGACGGCATTCATGTTGTTAAAAGTTGGCCACCTAATTATTGCATTGTATGAAGAATGGGTCATGACCACCAAGAAATCCGTCATGGTGGTGGTCATGCATGAGCCTGTTTCGGTGTAGGTAATGTGAAGGAGTCCATGGTCTGCATTGTCTCTTCTAAGAATCCCTTCAATGGTGTTGGCAATGGGCGAAGCTGGTTTTGGTCGATCCCTAAGTTCACAAGTGCATCCTAGAAAAGGATGTTGGGTGAACTCCTACTATTTATCAGTATTCTTTGAGTGGTGAAGTTGGTGACCAACATTGTCACCATGAGTGTGTCATCGTGCGGGTATATTATCCTTTCACAATTGTCATCATTGAAGGAGATGGTGACGATTTTCTAGATTCTTGCCTACTTTGTTGGCCTCCCAACGACAAAGACTTCTTCATATCTCACTTTTTGAGCATGTGATTTTTTGCCCAAAGATGTTGAACCGCCTCCAACGAATCCTCTGGTGATTGTTCAAATTTTGCTAAGGGGTCAGTTGTTCTTGTTTCGACTTTGGTGAGGGGTTCTTTCGGGATTCCCTCGCATTATTCTTCTTCTCTTCGGGCTTTTGCTTCTAGGGGATCCCTGAGCTCGATCCTACTGCCTTTCTGTTAATTGCCTTATGGGCGAGGATTGTTGGGCAACTAATTGGTGCAGCTCCCCATTCTCCCGCATTGTATCAATTCTTTGTTTTATAAAGTAGCAATCATCTAACTAGTGCCCCTTAATGTTGTGATATGTGCAGAATCGACGAGTTCTATAGTCATGGCTGACATCACTTCGAGTTTGTTCTTCACTCCCTGGTTGCACGTTCAGGCTCAAATACACTACCCTAGAGCTTTGATTTCTTAAGGACTTGCCTCCATCTCTCGTTTTATGGTATTGACCTTTGCTCATTTTCACGTATTTTCCCATTGGTTTCTCCCTTTGGCTTGCTTTCTGCTTGCTCCAACTAGAATTTCCTCAGAACAGTCAAGGTCAAGAAAGTGTCTTCAGAGTTGACGTAATTGTTTGCACTGATCCATATACTCACGTTATCTTGTAGTGGCTTTCTGAGCCAGACGCTTCTTAAAAGTGCTACCAATGTGATCTTTTCATCCTTAACTTCTGCCGTCATGCGATCCTTATTAAACCTGTCTAGGTACGCTTTTAGGCTCTTATCCTCTCATTGTTTAACTGTGAGGTGGTATGCAGCTGGTCGCCTCCTTCTTCTGTTGGCCATGAATTGGATCATGAATATCATCCCAGTTCTTTGAAACTGTATATGTAGCCACGTTGTATTGCTCGAAACCACTCTCTCGCTGCTCCTTTTAGGGTAAAGGGGAAAGCTTGACATACAATTTCTCCAAAAGAATCATGAAGTGTCATGTGAGCCTTGAATGTCTCCAAATGCTCGACTGGATCCATAGATCCATCTTACATTTTGACTTGCAAACACTACAAGAAAAAATGGTATTTGTGATTAAATTTTTGCAACAAAAATAAATATTTACGATGAAAACATACTCATTTTAGCTAAAAATAATCATTTCACTGGAAATAACTAGTCATAAATAAGTAGTTTGCTTATAGTGAGAAAACTTTGAACTTTGGAGGGAGTGACCCTCTTATTATTTTTGTGCCATAAGGTAGATCTGTGCTATTGAGTTGTAGATCAATGGACGAGGATGCACCCATCCTCTTAGCCATCTCCTTGTATTTATCCATGAGATTGCTTATATTATGGTGCATCTTCTTCTTTTCTTCGTCCTCAAAGGTTGGCCTGCATGTGCCTTACAATTCCACTTCAATCCATTTATTATGGCTTGGTGCAATCAATGTCTTCCCTGGAGCCTGCACTCCTTTTGTCTTAAAGGCACATTTTCACGTTGTATACTCTCCATCTCCAAAGCCATTTTCCTTAGTCTTTCTTCCATTTTTGCAAATCTCTCTTCCATGTTATCGTTCATTCATTTGCCTATTGAAGCTGCTTCTTGATGGCTTTGTGTGTGGGAGTGGGGGGGTGGACTCCTCCGATGCCTATATCAGTGAGAATTCTGTATAAAGAGTATTTTAATTTTTTGGAGATTGAAGTTACCTTTGGCATGTGCTTTGACCTCTATTTATATAAACTGATTATTCAATTGGTAACACTTGCCTTACAGCCCGATCCTCACCAATCCTCGTTGGACTAAGGATCATTAGTGCTTTCAATTTGCTTGCGCGACATGTTCTGTGACGAGGGGAGTTAATATGCGTGGGTTAGTATCTTGCTAGCTGTTATCACTATTACTCATTGTCCATTACGTCTTTAAGTCACTGTTAATGATTGTTCGATTCCATTTTTGTATAAGTGCATTTTGATGGTCGTGGGCTTGGTTTCTTTTAGATAGGCTTATGGCTTTGGGTTCATAGGCCCTTGTGACATAGGGTTCAACACGACTTCCTTAGGGGAATATTCAGCCTACCAATACAAGTGTTGAGTTTGCATTTAACCCTAAAATAAATATATCTATACTTGACTAAAAAAGAAGGTTTGAATTATGATGTTTTATAAGATTTTGGGAAAGAAGAAAAGAAAAGTTGATTAAAAATATTATAAAGTTAAAATATTGTTAGAATATAATTTTTGTTTCAAAATTTGAAAATTTTGAATTGCTTTTGTGTTTTGTTTGGAAGTTTTTAAAAGTTGTAATGATTAGATGAAAATGTAAAAGATTTAAAATTGAAAATTGTTTGTGTTTGAATGATGTTTGGGAAGGAAATGAGATGAGATATGATGGGATGTGTAATACTCCTACTCTCTCTTATGGTCACATGTCTCGTTCTACGTGTTGAATCTCGATGACATGTTTTTAAAGATATTAACCGATTTCTAAAGCAAGCTTAGTGTTTTAAAGCTTTCAAACATTTGAAATGTCCTGAAAAAATTTATATGGGATATTTTTTAGTGTTATTGTACTAAGCTTGATTTTAAGTAAGACAATTATAATATTTTTTAAGAGCTCCAAAAATATTATAATTGTAAAAAATTATTTTACTTAAATGATTTTAGTGATTTAAAAATATTATGAGATTTAAATTATGTTAAAAACTCTAAATTTATTTAAATGGTTTTATTCTCTAAAAAAATAATTAGCCAGGCTTCATCATTTAATTTAAGGATGAAGATTATATTTTATAAATTAAAGTCTAGTTAAAATAATATTTTATCTTAACTCTTCTTTATGTTTTCAGTTAAATTAATGATTACGCATTTTCAAATCAGTATTTAAAGCTAACCGTTGGATTATTTTGGAGACCCCAAGACAAAGGGCCAAGATTAAATACGTAAGCCCTCTCCCATTTTCCCTCTCTTTTCCCTTTCCCCTTTCTCTCCTCCCTCTCCCTTCAGCACCCGATGGCCCCATTTCTCCCTCCACCGTAGCTCCTTCTTCCCCAGCCTAGCTTCATCGCTGGCCATCCATCTTCACCTTCACCACCGGCGTCTCCCCCTCACGTCGGCGAGAACCTTCCGACCACTGGTGAACCTCCACGCAGCCCTCTCTCTTCCCCTTTCCTTCTCTTGTCACATGGGCTACCTCCCTCACACCGCAACCCAGCTCGCCGCCATAAGCCATCGGCCACTTCCCATCGACCTCTCCCTTTGTCAGATTTCACCTAGTTACCAAACCCAACCTCCCTTTCCCTCATATCACCCCACGCACGCACACACGAAACGCACGAGTTCTTCGCCATGCGCTGCTGTCGTGCTCACCCACACCACTGCACCACCACCACCGTGATCCTTGGCCACCCACGACCTCCCTGTAGCCTCCTCGTGCCTAACCAAGCCCTCCACCTCCCTTATGCCCTTTTACTCTCTCATGGATCTTCCATGAACCTCGGTCCAAATCCGCGGCCGTAGGCCACCGTGCCACCTACCCCTAGCCACCACAGCTCCACTAGCGACCCCCAAACCTCCTCCATACCTAGACCTAGCCTCCAGCCACTCCCATTGCCTCACACGCACCCTCACTCGCTCAGATGCACTGTACACAGCTAGATGCCACCACGCTCCACCAACCTAGCCACCATGAGACCACCATGAACCTCCCAAGACCACCCCTAGCCCATCTCTAAGCCTAAACCACCACTTTATATAGTGGACAGCCACTGTACATGGCTAACCACCACTACATAGTGGACAACCACTGTACATGGCTAACCACCATCGTACGCAGTTTAGCCACCACGTACAACTTTTCCGAAGCCTTTGACCATGACGAGTAGGGAGCAATGCACGGGTTAAGCCCGACGACGGTATAACCCTCCCTCCCTTGTTATTTATGTTAGATATTTGTTGGTTGATTATAGAGTTCACTGTGTGATGAAGTGTTGGGCGTAACTGTGTAGTGTGCTGTGTAGTGTTGTGGACTGTGCTGGGAAGTGTGGGTGTGAAGTGTGTGTTGTACTAGTGATGTTGCGTAATGTTGTGAAGGGACCACACATGGCATGTACTCCACGTCATGCAGTGCACAATGTATGGTGTGCATTGAAGTAGTACGTGGTGTAGTGTAGTGTGAATGGAGTACACACTCCACGTTGTATAGCAATGCACCATGTGGCGTGCGTCATATTGGTGTATGGCATAGTGTGGATGGAAAGGAGTTCACGTGGAGTGTACTTAGTGTGATGTCTCGATACACCGGATGGCGTGTCACGAAGGTTTGGATGGCGCAGTTGAGGAGAGTGGAGCGTGTTGTGTAGCGTCAAGAATTGTGGAATAGTGTCTTGAAGTAGTTGTGATGTGACCCTATCATAGTGACGGGTGTCATGGTGTAGCTTGGAATTAGCCTTGAGCTACATGACGAGACGTAGGTGTAGTGCAAATGGAGTTTTGTCATGTAAGCATTGGGATGAACTTTTAAAGAGCCAGGAAGTAGGAAAGTCCGCTTGAGTATGGACTAGAAGTTGGTATCAGAGTATGGAGCTTGTTTATAGAAACAAGCATTCAATGGATTATATGTTGATCTTAGATGATAAAGGAGTAAGGTACATGTGCATCTGGTGAGACACGTGTGCCAGACGGATTTAACCTATATAATGAATAATCTACCCTAAGGATGGGTACACGATGTTTAAGCCTCAGAGTTGGCTTAAAGTCGTGTGGCTTGTATGGATGGAAAGGAGAATGAAGTGTGGGCGAGGATGCATCAAGATAGTAGCAGATATGTTGTCTAAGATTGGGATGCGTGACTTAGTCAGTCTGAGTCATGTATCTAAATGTGGTTACTAGGAAGAGTAAAACGAAGGTCTTAGTGTCTTAATCCTAAGGTAAATCATGGAGATTCACTTTAGTGGATGAGCACTAGAGGTAGAACGTCAAGTTTGGAAGAGGTAGTGACTTTAAGTGGATTCTGAAGGTTTTAGTGTAGTAAGGGACACGTAAGGGCATGAGATAGAATGAGGGTGTTTCTAAGCAAAGTGTAGTTCTATTTCTAGTTAGTTGCTTATGTACTAGATTGAGAATGACGCTAAGGTTATGTATATACATGTAGGTTTCCATCTAACACGCACATGAATGGACTGCATGAAATGAGTATGACATAGAGTTCAGGTAAGTATTATGTTCATACTCTTCTAAAGTTTCTAAAAAGATATGAAAATGAAATGTTTTTTTCTTACGATGCTTTACAGAATGAATGACGTTTTATGAAAACATACTAAGTATAAGTCTTTAAGTATATATATGTGATTGCCCTTCTTGGCAGCCCCTTTTCATGCACCCTAAGTAAGTAATTGTATGCATGTGATGGATGACTATAAGCAGTAAGTATTTGATGTATTTTCATGAAATGAAATGTGAGGCTTAGGCCTTATCCTTTAAGCGATGCTTTAAACGACGAGAAGAAAGTGTTTTAAAATGTCCTTATGAACTGATGTTTTAAATGACGCCATGAGCTGATGTTTGAATGATGCCTTGAAAGATGATGTTTAAGTTCATGCCTTTAATGGGTTTATGAATGACTGGACTAATGAATGAAAGAATTAAAGAAAGGACTGAATGAATGAATACTTTATTGTATGAAAATACGTAACGACCATATGAATGAATGAAAGGGCACCAAAGGACTGGGCAGATTGCAATGCTGGGTAAGTAGTACTGGTAGTGCACCCAGTGCTGCCTCCTCACTGAGGGATTCCCAACCCTCGACCACAGGCAAAATCAGGTCCAAAAGACCGCTAACCCCAACACACGGGTCGTAATAGTGTGTAACAACCAACGGAAAGTGATAAGAAAGAATGCATATATGCTCAGACTCTTTAAAAAATGAAGGCACGAGGCATGGAGAAATGTTTTACGAAGAAAAGAAATGTTTTACAAAAGAGAATTCTTTTCAAGAAAGACCCTGCCTCAAAATGTTTTAAATGAACGAATGTCTTATGCATAGTATGTATGGAGTGATGAATGCATGATTGAAAACTTATGTTATTATATTTGAACTGTATGAAGTAATACTTACAAGTCTTCGACTCAATTTTGTTTTTATTTGTGTCCTCCTAGGGACAAGATGAGCAGTACACGTCAAGACAGACACTACCCAAGGGGAAGAGCACGGAAACCTAGGCAGAGTGTTTTGTATGAAAGACTTTTAATTATAAAGTTTAATTTTTCCGCTGAAACTCCCTTTAAAATTCATAAACACGCTTTATTTTATTAACATGCAGTCCTTCGTATCTTGGCAGGAAAGGAAAAGTTGTTTTAAAGGTAATTCTGGTCATCTTTCTTAAAATCATTTTCTAAAGGTCCTACCACAAGGACAGACATTACAGGATGAGATGAAACCATCCCCATATTCCAAACAAGGCCTTAGTCAATCTTAACCGATCAAGATCTTGTTGGACAAAGACTTGTTAAGGCAATATCAATATTTGACATGGATTATGTAATTGATATACAAAGCAAAATGACAATAAAACATGAAAAAGTTGTACGATAATTATTTTCTTCCCCCTCAAGGCTAGTTTGTGTGAATATGGGAGTGAAATTCACATGCAGAACAGTTTGGTAAATGATGTAGGCATATAAAGTAAGAATCTCAATTCATATAATGGTAAATCTATGGTGAAAAACACCCGTGGAAGACATTGAAAACCACCATAATCATTTTGAAAGCACTTTAGACATATGTTTACCAAATAATAAATAGTTTTCTAATAATATAATTTTCTTTTTTACAAAGGACAATACTAGGACCACCGAGTAAACAAACCCATCAAGAAATTGTAACGATAGTGCCATTTTTTTATTATTTTAAAGCAATTTATATATATATTTAAAGATAGAAAAATTAAAATTAAAAAAAAAACACAATAATATAAAAGCACAAAAAACACAAATCCTTAAAAATATAAAACATCAAATTAATATAGAGGATAGTTTCACTTTCATTTTCCTTTATAAAAGCCTACTTTTAAAAGCTCTACAATTAAAAGCTTTATTACCTACAAGAATACTAATGAAACACTAAAAAGGTTTTTAAAAAATTCTAAAACGATTCTCTAAAATCCCTCAGCTAAATTCACCATTCCTTTCTGGTAATCAAAACCATGAAGCACAACTAAAGGCCTTGTGTAAATGTAATTTATGTTTAGCTAAGATTAGAGGAGTCTGTATTTAAATTTGAATTATGGATGAATGTAATTTTTAATAGGACTCTAGGATTGCATCCAATAAGGATGAGTATTTGAATATAAGTTATTCGATAAGGTTAAGCGTTCGAATTGTAACTCTTATCAAATCTTGTTTAAATTATAATATAAGAGTTTACAAGAGTCCTATGTATGTTTCGAGTCTAAGCGTCAGTTGAAGAGATAAAGACGCAAGCTTTATTGAAGAAACTTAAGCTGATTTGAACTTGGTACAATCCAGAAGAATTGATCCAGTCTGAGATGTTCGCAAATTGTTAGCAATGTATCTGATTGAGATTCTGGATAAACCTGCCAATAGAGGCCTTCTCCAAATCAATCACAACACTGCCTATTTGTAGAGGAGTCGGCCGATGGTTTGAGTTGAACACTTGAACAACACATATTCACAAGCATTGAGAGCTTGAAGATCTGAGTGGAACTTCAAGAGATCATGTAAGAGAAAATTATTGAGAGAAGGATTTTCCAAAAAACTCATTCCGTGGGATTGAGTGAGAGCATACTCCAAGGGGGACTTTCCGTGTTCAAGTTCAACCACTGGAGGTTTCAGTAGGAAAGACAAAGATTGGAAAGCATCAGAAGTTCTGACTACCTACTGCGGTAAACAACAAGCAGGTCACATATCTTGGGTAAATGTGTCCAGTTACAAAGGTTTAATAAACATTTTACTTGGAAAACTCTCAATCAATAATATTGGCTTTCCTAGGTTTGGTAACTTTGGTTGCCCCGTAGGGTTTTACCTTTGAGGAGTTCCTTAAATGGTTTCCCTTCGTAACCAAATTATTGTGTTAATGCTTTCAATATGTTATATTGATTACTAATCCGAGCTAATAGTTTATTTAGCATTAGCATGCATAACTAGGGGTACTTGGAAAATTTCAATTGGCATTAGAGCGTGGTTCACTCAATCAGAGTGTGATCCATTCCCTTGGAAGATCATGGCAACACTATCATCACCACCACAACTCAACGGTGATAACTATGCATACTGGAAGGTAAGGATGAAAGCATTTCTAACGTCACTTGATGAGAGAGTCTTGCTAGCCGTGTAGTCTAAATGGACAAGGCCCACAATACCTATAGAAGATTGGACCAAAGAACAATTATAACTGGAACGACAAAGGTCTAAATGCCATTTTCATGGCAGTTTCTCCTGATGAATTGAAGAGAACTTCCATGTGTGTGAATTCTAAGGATGCTTGGGATATTTTAGAAACCACACATGAAGGGACCAAAACGGTAAAAAATTCCAAATCACAAATGTTGACCTCAAAGTTTGAGGAGATAAAAATCCTGGATGATGAGAGTTTTACTAAGTTTTATGCTAAACTAAATGATATTGTCAATTCTAGATACAATCTCAGTGAAATGGTGGAGGATGCAGGCTGTAAAAGCATGAATGCATAATCAAAGTTAATAGTAAGCATAGCATAACTTGACTTACAACATATCATAACTTGACATAACTTAAACTTTAACGTGAACTGAACTTGAATTACATAATATTAACTTGTTCTGAGACTTGACTTCACATGAATGTTAATTGAAACATAACATAAACTTGAACTTGAACTTAACATGAACTTGGAATCTTGTTCCCTAACTGATTAAAGTGAACATGTGGGTGCTACATGACTCCCCTAGAGCCATGTGTCCCTGCCTATTATAGCATCACAACACAAGTATCTGGACAAGCTATGAGTGTGTTAATACATACTCCACATTTGTTGTGGCCCCATGTATTCTACGTGTCATAATTGTTGTGTCTCACATAGTGTATGCGCTACAATTGTTGTGATCCCATACTTCATGCTCCACATTTGTTGTGGCCCCATGAATTGTTGAAATGAAACGTGGCTCCATCAACGTTAATGTCTAGAGTGCTCCGGTGAACAGCTAGTTTAGCCCCCGCTCACTACCCATTGACAGTATTTCGTCAACTTAGGAAATTTCACACCTATTTAAACACTCTAGCTTGAACAAAAGAGTTTCACTAGGATATTACCCTCATCCTAACACTTAGGGTCGTGATTAACATGAATAACTTGATATGACTCTTCTAAAAATATACAAATTGTATTTGTGATGAAACGTGACTTGAATAAGAAAGGACAGAAGCCCTGACGTAGCATAACATGATATGAACATAACTCGAAAGACATGACTTACTTGAAATAGAAATATTTTGTAACATGACATAATATCTAACGGACAACATTTCATAACATGGCATACTTGCAATAGTGAACATTACATGATATGGCATACATGTAACAAATGGCACAACGTGACATGACATACTTGTAATGTATAGCAATACGTGACAGAATATATTGTATAATAGATGAATAATTCATGACAGAATAAATTATGTGTAATAGATGAATAAGTAATGACGTGGCAATACATGGCATATATAATAACATATATATATATATAAACTGTAGTTGCTTTACTTATCACACATACATAGTAACTCCAAAAAGTACCAAAATTTACATACCTCATGTAAATTTTGTCCTAAACTCAAATATTAATTCAAAAAATTTAAAACTACACACAACCATGGAAACCTCATAGGGATGAAACATGTATAGGCTATTCCCCTTGATTTTGTTGTAATTCTTCCAATTTCATAACTCATGACCAAACCACATTTTTGCAACAAAGATCTTCCTATCCTAAGTTTAAAATAAAATATTCTTAAAACATCCAATAAAAAAATGCTATTCCTCAACACTAAATGTTTTAGTGTAAAGATCCAAACTTTTTAAATGCCTTTTAATCACAAGATTTGATCTATTTCAAAGTATCTCCAAGAACTTCAAAAAATCTAAATCTTACTTCTAACATATTCATAACATATTCCTAAGAATAAAAATGTTTTGAATCATCAAGCAAAAGTCATCAAAATTACCAAAACAACACTTGAAGTTTTCAGCTTCCCTATAAGTCCAAAAACATATTTTGTTTCTTAACTAGTTTTGATCAACCACTTGATCCATGACTTATAAAGATGTGATCTTTAAACCAAAAGATCACATCGTTTAAAAAGGTGTCCTAAAACAGATCCAAGCTTCAAACTCAAGATCACATGGTTAAAAATCAACCAAAACATAGATTTAGCTAAGAACATCAATTCTTTGACCTATCAAAATGTCTCCTTGCATAAAAATTCATATCTTTGAATATAACATCAAAAATGTTCAAATAAAATTCTAACATGTATATAAGAGGCTTAGGATCCTAAAATAAAAATATCAAAGCCATTGGAATAATTTTAAATCACAAAAGATCTAAACTTTCTCAAAACAGAAATTATTTTTCCCTCTTCCAGTTTCTATGTTTTAGATCTTAGAAAAACATTTCCTCAAAAGCTTTGTTCAAGCATTAAATCCTCCACCAAAAATCATATACACATTTTAATAATACCCCATAAAAAGTTTGGACCAAGACCTATCAATTAGCTTGGTCAAAAACTCCAAAATATAACACACTCTCTAGTTTATTGCCCAGAATGAACTTTCTTGGCTTTAAACAACTTTTGACCAACCAAATGATCTTCAAATAGAACAAATGAGGTATCCATGTAAACTATACTAAAAAGGAAACAACGTTCATGAAGGATGATTTGTGAAAAAACACTTAAAAAAACTTCGAATCAAGCGTGTAAGAAAACTCAAAAAAGCTACCCGAGAGTATCTTTTGTGTTCTTGCACAAGTTATTTAAGATGATAAGACTGAAATAAAGTTTCGGTGTTATTCTTTCTTACCCAATTAAATATAAAAAAATAAGCCCAAGATACTTCCTTTAAGTGGAGTGTAGAATGGAAAGAGTGAGGTGGCCTTGTAGCTTTTTACTTCATGTGCCCTCTAGGCCCTCTTGAAAAAATATGATCAGCCATGTGGGGGTGCAATTACCTAGCCAAGGCGCAATGCTAATGTGACCAAATTTGTGGGTCTTAATGGGCTTAAACCGAATGGGACTCAATTGCATATTTTAATAGGGTTTGGGTTGCTATCAAGTCCAAATCTAATTTCTCTTTACCCAATCAAATGTCTAAAGTTAAAATGGTTAGATAATGATATCATAACATAATTTCAAGGATTATTAGCATGTAGAAGTGATTTAATCAGGTGATTAAACACAATACTAAAAACTGATTCAGTTAGGATTTTGAGGTCAACTTTAGGATTGGGATAAAACAGTTTAGGATTTTGGTTTCAACCATGCTTTTGGGTTCTCAGCTGGATTCCAATCATAGAGGATTTTTCTAGCATAGAGGATTTTTCTAGGGTGTAAATCCTCTTTGGTTTGACACAATTTGATTGATCGGATGGAATAAGGTTTTGCCAAGTGTTCCTCATGGTTCCAAGTGTCTACTATTGATCATGTGTGGTTAAGATCTTGCCAAATATCCAAATAAAACTTTTCTAACCAAATTTAGATATTTCACACTATGATTTTGAAAACACTATACTTTGTGCGCTTATTGATGTTACTATACACTCTAAAAAAGTGCATTATAAACTTATTACCAAAAAATTATAAATATTCATATAAACCTACAGTGAAAATTATTTACTGAAATTCAAACCCGAAGTGCTCCTAAAAATAAAAATGCAATTTCGAATAGGCGTTTCATACGAAAATATGCGAATTAACTTATTGTTCCACAAAATCTAAAATAATCAACTGAGTCTAATGACGCAGACCATAATGCATTCCGCTTCTAACTAACTCAAATAATTCAAATCGCGCATCTGCACCACAGTGAGTGATAACACTGACTATGATGACAGACTAAGAACTATGTGATTGGTTGATTCGTGAAAACTTACGAGATTTTCACAAGATTCCAAAAGCCTATAGAAATTCAACTCTTGAATATCTAGTGGGTTGTTACAAAATAAAAAGAAGGAAATGAAAAAAACAAATACGCAATGATCAGTTGACCTTCATATGCTACGTGAAAAAAAACAAAGATCTAAGAGTTGAAAGTTTCACTAAGAGTTAAAAGGCCGTAAAATCATTCTCAATAAGGGAACAAGAATAACACCACCACAAAAATAAAATATTGTTACCAATAAAAATAATATAGTATAATACATCTGTAAAACATTTACAACTACTTATATACCAATTAACAAAACTCAGATAATATCAGATCACAATTTATAGTTGCCAAAACTCAAATAACCATGCTTACCTATACTTTTTAGTTTCTCTTAATTTCCTCACAATGGCGCTAGGGAAATATCAATCGTCACCTATAGAAAATTCATATAACTTGAGTAAATCTCCAATTGAACAGTTACTTCGTAATAACACCTGAGATACTTAAATTGCCTATTTTAATTCCTCAAAAGCCTAAAATTCTCTTAATCCTAAAATATCACTTTCTAAATTTATCAATATCCACTTAATCAAATATATACTGTCGAAAATAATCGAATAAATATTCTGTTTAACAAGAAAATACAGATATTGTAAAATATTTAAAAATACTAATAACATATAATAAATAATAGAATACGTTGGCTACTTTAAATTATGCATGCTAAAGAAATTTGATACAAGTTTACAAAATGTAGTTTGATAGAAGTTTCGAAAATGAAGTGAACTTTAGAAAATCGTACCATATTACCAGCTGATCAGCATGTTTCATATTTGTTTGTAGAATCAATTGACAGGATATTAAAATTCTTAGGGCGCTGTTTTTCATTTGGTCTATATATGCGCCAAGCTGGATTATCAACTCTTTTTGTGAGGTTTCTTTGGCTATATTTTCCAAGAATGGTAGATGGACCTGCAAAGAAATAAAAAATCTAAATGTATAAAATTGAAGGTTCAAAATATTCTAAATAGGAATATTTAGTTATTATAAAAATTCATACTTTGATTTATAATTCTATCATTTGAATTGAAAGAGTTAAAAAAAAAAGTGATATTATGTTACCTCGCCAGTATGATTCATAACATCAATCGCTAAATAACCCAGTGCTTCTTCTTCAATAATATCACTACAACTAGTTGTCCTGTACCATCATTGACTTCAACATATGCTCGACAACTATTAGCAACAAAAATATAGTTATTTGTTAGGATCCATAGAAAGAATATGTTAAATGTTTTAAGTGGGTGATGTAAACTCAAGGTTTAGAAAGAAAGTACATACTGTTGTAGTGCAATGCTTGTGTGTTTACAATGGTAATACAAAAAAGTTTCATTATATTTATAGCTTGTTCATTTATTACATCCAATGCAAGAGATATAAAAGAAGATTTGCTAGAGGTCGAGCACATTTATCCTCCCTTTTACCCATAATTTTGTTTTCTGCATGAGTTTTGTCTATTTTCTCTTGTATGATTACTGTTCTAGGACTATTTTCATGATAAATTATGCAAAAGAACACCTAGGTAATATGTGTTTCAGTTGATCTGGCATGTCATTCTTAGGTTTGATGCATTATTTATGTTAGTTTTATAGTCTTATAGTGTTGATCATTTCAGTGTACTTTATTTCTTGAGTTATATGTAAATTTTATTCTTAAAACTCCAATATGTCGGTTTATCGAGTAAAATGGTCCTATGTAGTTGCTGGATTAGTCATTTGTTAGTTTATTTTGTGCTTTATACAGATGGATCGCCATAATTAGTATGTGAAAGTTGTCTACCATGTATTCAAGGAGTTGTCAAAGGAAGAAAAAGTGGGGACCGACATAAGCACCTTGTACAGGAACCAAAAGGACCTCAATGATGGAGAGCATTTGCTCCAAGAATTCGTCATGCGAAATCTGGACTTGGTGGTGAATCTTATAGCTCTCGATCCGTGACTATTGTTGTTGGTCATGATCGAATAGATATGTTTGGAATTATGAGTATAAAATTAGTTGACGAGGTACTGTGTTGTTGGATCATAATCAAAGTACATATATTTTTATTGAATTTAAAGTGTTGGTTGGAGTCTCTTATCAGTAATTCTTTTTTTTGTGTTACTTTATTTGCAAGGGTGCCCAAAAAAAAGAGGTAACATGGATGCAAACTGGTAATTCTTTTGTCCAACTAAGAGCTTATATTGCAATAATGGGGAAACAACTTAAGTTAACAGAAAATTGCAGCTTAAAAGACAATAATAAAATCCGAACAACAAAAGAGAAAATCATATAAAGACATCAAGGAAAATTACACAACACAACATAAGAGAATGAACAATTAGCAGTCTAGCACCAAAATGTTGGGCAAGCACCTTTACCGAAGTTTCTTGGTATATCAAAGAACCAATAAAATTCCTATTGAAATATCTCATAACACTGTTCATTTGGGCCAAGTAATTCAGAACTCGGGAAACCAAATTCTAGTTCGGGTTCTGGCCCGGATCAAACCCGGGCTAGATCTCGAATTACTAAACCACTCAAAACCCAGACCTACCAGGTCCAAGTTTAAAACCCGGGTACCGAATTGAAAACCCAAAACCCGGTTTTCATATTTTAAAAAAAATTGCAACTCAATGAACTCACATACTCTCTCTCACAACTTCTTAACGGTAAACACAAACATATGGCAAAGAACCTAAATCTACTTCTAAACCTAGCAAACAAAGCAAACTTAGAAGTTAGATCCTAGTACCCCATCATTCTAGTAGACAAACCAAACAAGTTCTATCATTAAGACACATTTCACCACATAAGTTTATAACATAACTAAAGTGAACCTCAGATTTAGAGGAGGAATTTACCGAACAAACTCTCCGGTCAAACGTCAGGATTAGGGAGCTTTTGAAATCTAGAACTTAAAAACAAAAAAAAAAATACAAAAATTATGGCATCGTGAGATCGAAATGAAAATTCAATCAGTGCATGCACGTGGCTCTTTGAATGGAAACCCAAAAAATTATAACTCCATTTATGTCCTAGAAACCCTAAAAAATGTTTAACACAAAAATGTTTCATTGTATTCATATCATGTTCCTTTATTACATCCATAAGACATATAAAATAAGATTTGCTGGAGGTCAAGCACATTTATCTTCCCTTTTACCCAAAATTTTGGTTTATGCATGATATTTACAACAAGTATTAAAATTATTGTGTCGTAATATTTGATAATTAGCAAAGTATTGTTAAGAATATAATTTTACTGTCATGGATTGTTGTAACACCCTGCCTAAAAAGCTCCTAAAGCCTTGACCTTAGTAGCCTTAATCCTAGTTAATTAGGAGTTGGGCTATTGGGAATAAGAACATTTTTAGATTTTTGAGTTGGCAAGATTACCATATACTTTGGGTTTAGTTAGAATTATTACGATTCTAGTGAAATATTGATTTTGAGGAAAATGAAATTTTTTGATCTTGATTGGTTTAGTAGTACTATTCGAAGAACTTTTAATGCATAATTAATTTTGAGAAAATGTGCCAAGAGGCCAATGTTAGAATGACAAGTGGCATATTGGACATTTTGCCCCCTTATTGGGCTAAGTAATTTGGGTTGTACTTTTTATGGATTTACGACAGCCCAAGAGATTGGTTTATTAAGGGTCCAAACTTTTTGGGTATAAAGGCTTAGGAGAGACACTAAGGAATTAGGCCCAAGGCCCAACTTGATGGATATAAGACTTTAGGCACTACTTGATGGACATAAGACTTTTGGCCCAAGGACTTGGTGGACATAAGACTTTAGGGCTCTAATTCAATAAGGATGTGATGGGCTAAGGATAAGATGTTCAAATGCCTTAGGTCCAATTTGGAAGATATAAAGTTGTAAGCCTTTCTTGGAGGACACTAGAAAATAAGCCCAATGTAAAGGGCATAAAGTCATTGGGCCTAACTTAGTAAGAGTGAAGGCCTTAGACCCAACTTGGAAGACATAAGATTTCATGCCTCACTTATTGGACACAATACTATGGGCCTAGCTTATAAGGTCCAAGCTATTATGCTCAACTTAGTAAGTATAAGGCCATTGGGCCTAACTTAGTAAGACTCAAGACTTTGGCCCAATTGAGGAAAGACCCAACCTAGTAGGCCTTTCAGGCCATTGATAGGCCCCACAAATCTGAACATAAGGTTCAAATAATAGTCCACTCCAAAGCCCACAACCAAGGCTTGCACTTTTGGCCCAACCAAAGCCCAACCCTTGAAGCCCAACGCCTTGTCTTTTATTTCATTCTTCCAATAGGAGCCCACAAAGACCATACCATTGGTTTCCCTCAAGCCCGAGATGTGCCACACGCCCCTAGGGTTTCCACTTGACCATGTTTAAGCTTCTAACTTTAGTTAAAAAGCATTAATCATCTCACACTTGATTAGTAACCTCTAAACCATGTTTTTAGCTTAATTTTTCTTTAATTTATTTTTCCACTTTTATAATCTGAAATTTTGGTTTTATTATTGATTTTCAATATTCTTAGACTAATTTAGAAATTTAACCTTGACCCAATACAAGTCAATAAAAGCAAAGCCATGTCAATGCCTGTAGTAACCACCAATCAGCACCTAGGTGCATCTACAAGTGCATTGCAACAAATCACTCCCTAGCCCATGCCTTTTACACCATTTTCACTAGGAAAATTTCATCATTTACACCTCACCATAACTCTCCTCGTTCCGTTATAGCATTGGGTGAAGTACCTCCATGAAACCAAACCAAAATCCAACCATTTCCTTTGGAAATCTTGTTGGAACCAAACCAAGTGACCTTAGCTTCTTCAAGGATTTTTCTGCACCAAAACCAGCCACTCCCACATGCCACCACCCTTTTATTTTTGTCTCTTGGAAGTGCTTCAAGCACTCAAGTGCTTACTTGGCCAATTTCCTCCCCAAAGCAGCCCAACTGATTGACACAAAGAGAGGCACACTTGAAAAACCATCACCCATTTCGCCCCTATCATTTTATTCTCTAACATGGTCGCTTGAAAGCTACTCATGCCTCTCTTCCTCACCTGTAAAAGCCTTAAAATGATGGTCCTAAAGCCTCCAAATCAGACCAAAAGGATGGGACAAAAGTGAATAAGAAATCTTGACAGCCTTGAAGGAAACCGAAAACCGTTGGCTATGACTTGCTTGTCTTGTAGATTATTGTTTCAAAAATCAGAATAAAGCAACCCCTACACTCATGGATGTCTTCTAGCCCTCTTAAATGATGAATTATGACACTTTAGACCACTATTGAACTGAACCAAGTGATATCACCCTTGACATTTTGCACTCAAACACTCCACCTCCCACCTCCACCACTCACATTCACTTCCTTGTAGCCAAAACCAACGTCCTGCTCCCCTCTTGAAGCCCTATAAATACCTCCCTCACTTTCTCATTTCCCCTCACCTCTCATACAAGACTTCTCTTGAATCTTGAAAGTATTTTTCTCCCTTTGTGAGCAATAGAGTGAAACCGAGTGAAGTTCTTGAGTGTTCTTGAGTGTCCTTGAGTGAAGTTGTTTTGAGAGCTTTAAGGGCCACGAAAATTGTAAACTTTCTTGCCTTAGATCTTAGATTTCATGTCAAGTATTGATTTTAAGTGTTGAAGTGAAATTTGGTTGAGTTTAGAAAAAGGTTACTATGCTTAATTCAAAGTGCTTTAAGATGATAGGGCTGAAATAAAGCTTGAGTGTTGGTCTTTCTTACCCAATTAAATATAAGAAAATCATCCAAGATATTTCCTGTAAGTGGAGTGTACTTAGTGAGTGATAACACTGACTATGTTGATAGACTAAGAACTATGCAAGTGATTGATTCCTGAAAACTTATGGGGATTCCAGGAGATTCCTAAAGCCTATAGAGATTCCACTCTTGAATCTCTAGTGAGTTGTTACAAAATTAAAAAGAAGGAAATGAAAACAAATTATGCAGTGATCAATTGACATTCATATGCTACTTGAGAAAAAAAAAAAAAAAAGATCTGAGAGTTGAAAGTTTCACTAAGAGTTAAAAGGCCATAAAATCATTCTCAATAAGGGAACAAGAATAACACCACCACAAAAAATAAAATATTATTATCAATAAAAATAATATTGTATAATACATCTGTAAAACATTTACAGTTGCATCTATTCTAGTTAACATAACTCAGATAACATGAGATCACAAGTTATGGTCTCCAAAACTTAGATAACCACACTTACATGTACTTCTTAGTTTCTCTGAATTTCCTCACAACTGTGCTAAGGAAATATCAATCGTCACTTGTAGAAAATTCATGTAACTTGAGTAAATCTCCAATTGAATAGTTACTTTGTAGTAGCAACTAAAATATCACTTTCTAAATTTATCAATAACCACTGAATCGAATTCATACTGTCGAAAGTGATAGAATAAAGATTATGTTTAACACGAAAATCATAGAATACAGATATTGTAAATTATTTCAAAATACTAATAACATATAATAAATAATAGAATACTTTGGCTACTTTAAATTCTACATGCTAAAGAAATTTGATACAAGTTTGCAAAATGTAGTTTGATAGAAGTTTCGAAAATGAAGTGAACTTTAGAAAATCATACCATATTACCGATAGATCAGCATGTTTCATATTTTTTTGTAGAATCAACTGACAGATATTAAAATTCTTACGGCGCTAATTTTCATTTGGTCCATATATGTGCCATGCTGGATTATCAACTCTTTTTGTGAGGTTTCTTTGGCTATGTTTTCCAAGAATGGTAGATGGTCTTGCAAAGAAATAAAAAATCCAAATGTATAAAATTGAAGGTTCAAAATATTCTAAATAGGAATATTTAGTTATTATAAAAATTCATACTTTGATTTATAATTCTATCATTTGAATTGAAAGAGTTAAAAAATGTGATTTTATGTTACCTCGCCAGTATGATTCATAAAATCAATTGCTGAATAACCCAGTGTTTCTTCTACAATTCCACCAAATATCACTACAACTAGTTGTCCTGTACCATCATTGACTTCAACATATGCTCGACAACTATTAGCAACAAAAATCTGGTTATTTGTTAGGATGCATAGAAAGGAAATGTTAAATGTTTTTAGTGAGTGATGTAAACTCAAGGTTTAGAAAGAAAGTACATACCGTGGTAGTGCAATGTTTGTGTGTTTACAATGGTAATACAGAAAAGTTTCATTGTATTTATAGCCTGTTCATTTATTACATCCAACTCAATAGATATAAAAGAAGATTTTCTGGAGGTCGAGCACATTTATCCTCCCTTTTACCCAAAAAATTTTGGTTTCTGCATCCTATGTATATCTGCGTGAGGTTTTTCTATTTTCTCATGTATGCTTACTATTCTAGGAAGATTTGCATGATAAATCATGCAAAAGATCCTAGGTAATATGTGTTTCAGTTGATCTAGCATGTCATTCTTAGGTTTGATGCGTTATTTCTATTAGTTTTATACTCTTATAGTGATGATCATTTCAGTGTACTTTATTTATTGCATTATATGTAAATTTTATTCTTAAAACTCCAATATGTTGGTTTATCGAGTAAAATGGTCCTACGTAGTTGCTAGATTGGTCATTTGTTGGTTTATTTTGTGCTTTATATAGATGGATCGCCATAATTAGTATGTGAAAGTTGTCTACCATGGATTCAAGGAGTTGTCAAAGGAAGAAAAAGTGGGGGCTAGTGGAAACACTTTGTACGGGAATCGGAAGGACCTCAATGATGGAGAGCATTTGCTCCAAGAATACGTCATGGGAAATCTAGACTTGGTGGTGAATCTTATAGCTCTGGATCTATGACTATTGTTGTTGGTCATGATCGAATAGACATATTTGAAATTATGAGTATAAAATTAGTTGACGAGGTACTGTGTTGCTGGATCATAATCAAAGTACATAAATGTTTATTGAACTATAAGTGCTGGTTGGACTCTCGTATCGGTAATTCCTTTTTTTATGTGTTATTTTATTTGCAACAGTGCACAAAAAAAAAGTAAGATGGATGCAAACTGGTAATTCTTTGGTTGAACTAAGAGCCTTATATTACAATAATGTGGAAACTGCTTTTGTTAACAGAAAATTGCAGCTTAAAAGACAATAAGAGAATTCTTAAAACAAATAGGAGGTAAATTTCAACAACGAAAGATAAAATCATATAAAGACATCAATGAAGCTTACACCATGCAACATGAGAGAATCAACAATTAGAAGTCTAGCGCCAAAATGTTTGGCAAGCACCTTTTCCGAAGTTCTTGGTATATCAAAGAACCAATAAAATTCCTTTAGAAATATCTCATAGCACTGTACATTCGGGCAAGGCAATTCGGAACCCAGGAAACCAGATTCTTGTTCTATTTTCTGTCCACGGATCAAACCCAGGCCAAATCCCAAATTACAAAACCACACAAAACCCGCACCGAGTAGGTCTGGGTCTGGGTTTAAAACTCAGGTACCAGATTTAAAACCTGGTACCCAGTTTCCATTTTTAAAAATAAATTGCAACTTAGTGAACTCACACACACACTCTCTCTCTCACCTTCTTCACGGTAAATGCAAACATATGGCGAATAACCTAAATCTACTTCTAAACCTAGCAAACTAAGCAAACTCGAAGTTAGATCCTAGTACCCCATCATCCTACTAGACAAACGGAAACAAGTTCTGTAATTAAGACACATTCCGCCATATAAGTTTATAACATAACTAAAGCGAACCTCAAATTTAGAGGAGGAATTTACCGAACAAACTCACCGGTCAAACTTCAGGATTAGGGAGCTTTTGAAATCTAGAAATTAAAAACCAAAAAAAAAAATACAAAAAGAAAAATACAAAAATTATGGCATCTTGAGATCGAAATGAAAATTCAATTAGTGCATGCACGTGGCTCTTTGAATGGAAACCCACAAAATTATAACTCCATTTATGTCCTATAAACCCTAAAAAATGCTTAACACAAAAATGTTTCATTGTATTCATAGCATATTCCTTTCTTACATCCACAAGACATATAAAGTAAGATTTGCTGGAGGTCGAGCACATTTATCTTCCCTTTTACCCAAAATTTTGGTATATGCATGATATTTATAACAAGTATTAAAATTATTATGTTGTAATATTTGATAATTAGCAAAGTATTCTTAAGAATATAATTTTACTGCCATCGATTGTTGTAACACCCTGCCTAAAATGCTCCTAAGGCATTGACTTTATTAGCCTTAATCCTAGTTAATTAGGAGTTGGGCTATTGGGAATAAGAACATTTTTAGATTTTTGAGTTGGAAAGATGACCATATACTTTGGGTTTAGTTAAAATTATTAAGGTTCTAGTGCAATATTGATTTTGAGGAAAATGAAATTTTTTTATCTTGATTGGTTTAGTAGTACTATTTCGAAGAACTTTTAGTGCATAATTAATTTTGAGAAAATGTGCCAAGAGGCCAATGTTAGAATGACAAGTGGCATAGTGGACATTTTGCTACCTTATTGGGCTAAGTAATTAGGGTTAAACTTTTTATGGATTTAGGAAGAACCAAGAGATTGGTTTATTAAGGGCCCAAGCTTTTTGGGAATAAAGGCTTAGGAGAGACACTAAGGTATTAGGCCCAACTTGATGGATATATGACTTTAGGCACTACTTGATGGACATAAGACTTGAGGCCTTACTTGATGGACATAAGACTTTATGGCTCTAATTCAATAAGGATGTGAAGGGCTAAAGATAAGATGTTAAAATGCCTTAGGCCCAATTTGGGAGATATAAAGTTGTAAGCCTTTCTTGGAGGACACTATAAAATAGGCCCAATGTAAAGAACATAACGTCATTGGGTCTAACTTAGTAAGAGTGAAGGCCTTAGGCCCAACTAGGAAGACATAAGATTTTAGGCTTCACTTATTGGATACAATACTATGGGCCTAACTTATTAGACACATGCTATTAGGCTCAACTTAGTAAGTATAAGGTCATGGGGCCGAACTTATTAAGACTCAAGACTTTGGCCCAATTGAGGAAAGACCCAAATTTTAGGACCCAACCTAGTAGGCCTTTAAGGCAATAGATAGGCCCTACAAGTCTAGACAAACGGTTCATATAATAGTCCACTCCAAAGCCCACATCAAGGTTTGCAATTTTGGCCCAACCAAAGCCCAACCCTTGAAGCCCAACGCCTTGTCTTTTATATCATTCCTCCAATCAGAGCCCACATACACCATTCCATTGGTTTTCCTCAAGCCCAAGATGTGCCACACACCCCTAGGGTTTCCACTTGACCATGGTTAAGCTTCCAACTTTAGTTAAGAAGCATTAATCATCTCACACTTGATTAGTAACCTCTAAACCATGTTTTTAGCTTAATTTTTCTTTAATTTATTTTTCCACTTTTATAGTCTGAAATTTTGGTTTTCATTATTGATTTTCAATAGTCTTAGACTAATTTAGAAGTTTAACCTTGACCCAATACATGTCAATAAAAGCAAATCCATGTCAATGCCTCAAGTCACCACCAATTGGCACCTAGGTGCACCTTCATGTGCATTGCAACAAATCACTCCCTAGTGCAAACCTTTTACACAAATTTTTCAAGGAAAATTTCATCATTTACACCTCACCTTAACCCTCCTAGTCCAGTTCTATCATTTGGTGAAGTACCTCCAAGAAACCAAACCAAAATCCAACCATTTCCTTAGGAAATCTAGTTGGAACCAAACCAAGTGCCCTTTGCTTCTTCAAGGATTTTTCTGCACCAAAACCAGCCACACACACACACCACCACCCTTGTATTTTGTCTCTTGGAAGTGCTTCAAAGCACTCAAGTGCTTGCTTGGCCAATTTCCTCCCCAACGCAGCCCAACCGATTGACACAAAGAAAGGCACACTTGAAAAACCATCACCCATTTCGCCCCTTTCATTTTATGCTTAAGCATGAACACTTGGAAGCTACTCATGCCTATCTTACTCACCTGAAAAAACCTTCAAATGATGGTCATAAAGCCTCCAAATCAGACCAAAAGGATGAGACAAAAGAGGATAAAAAATCTGGATAGCTTTGAAGGAAACCCAAAACCTTTGGCTGACTTGCTTGTCTTGTAGATTTTTGTTTCAAAAATCTGAATAAAGCACCCATGGACGTCTTCTAGCCCTCTTAAATGATGAATTATGACACTTTAGACCACTATTGAATAGAACCAAGTGATGTCATCCTTGACATTTTGCACTCAAGCACTCCAACTCCCACCTCCACCACTCACATTCACTTCCTTGTAGGCAAAACCAACGTCCTCGTCCCCTCTTGAAGCCTATAAATACCTTCCTCACTTCATCATTTCTCCACACCTCTTGACGCCGGACAGGATAGCGATTATCCTGCAGGCTAGTTCCAACAGAGAGAAAATTCACCCAAAACCAGAGAGAAAATTCTCTAGGGATTAACGGAATATTATAAAATCAAGCAATCCTCGAAATCAGTCCACAAGCCGGACTGTTATAGCCAAAAATCGTGTTTATCTGAATTTTGCCAAAAATAGCAAAATCTCAGAAATCACTCTAAATTGAAATTTGAAATAAAATAAGCAATCTGCAAAAAAATCGGGCCCAAATCGGATTTAAAATGACTTCCTAACTGACATGCGAAATATTACCATAAATAGTAAAAAAAACTAAAACTAGTGATTCAGAGGGGAAAACAGCAGAATTTGAGGTCGAAAAAGAGGCACATGAAATATGGACGGCGTGCGTGCCGAAAAGAGCTTTCCGAATTGGGGTCTTATGTGCGATTCCGACACCCGTAGTCAAAGTTATGGCCAAAAGACTGAAACGCACTCAAAACGGCCCCAATGAGGAACATATCACAATCAATTCCCGCCTTTGCGCTGATCTACCAACTCATGGTATCTCAGCGCCATCAAGGTGCAATCTGACAGCTCAGCATCATCTGTCTCGGATCCCCCTGCATCACCTCTCCTCCAAGACTTCTCTTGAGTCTTCAAAGCATTTTTCTCCCTTAGTGAGCAATAGAGTGAAACCAAGTGAAGTTCTTGAGTGTTCTTGAGTGAATTTATTTTGGAGAGCTTTAAGGGCCACAAAAATTATAAGTTTTTTTTTATTTAGATCTTATTTTTCATGTCAAGTCTTGATTTCAAGTGTTGAAGTGAAATTTGGTTGAGTTTAGAAAAAGTTTACCATGCTTAATTCAAAACTAGGTTCATTAAGGATGGATAAAGTGTTTAAATTATTTTCAGTGAAAATTTTAGCTATGGCATGTCTTAGCATATTTTGATATGATTTTTTAATGTCTTAGAATGATAATTGAAGGTTTGATTTTGAGAATAGAAGCATGCTATGATAGGTTTTAATTCTATATTGTGTTGATCATCAAAGCATGCACTGTTTTGATAAATCATGCTTATTTTTATAAAGTTTTGATTTATTTCACCTAGAATTCATCAATGAGCATTTAGAAGATCTTGCGATTGGGATAAGAACGAAAATACTTGTTTTTGGTGAATTTTGAGAGCATGCTTTTGTGATTTAGGCTTAGAAGCATCTTGCTTGATTAATGGATGATTAATGAAGATTAAGGTTTTTAGCCATGATTAAGTGTTGGGATGAACTTGCTCACCCAAGAATTTGATTTTATTATATCATTAAGGACTATAGTGATTATTTGTGCATTCATAGGGATCAATAGTTGAAAACACACTTAGGCATCAACTAGAGTGCATGCCAAAGGTTAGGTATGTTTGCGCTGAGTGCATGCCAAGGGTTAGGTATGTTTGAACTAGTTCCACTTTGAATTTTACAATTCTAAGAGTATATATGGTTTTAGAATATGAAAAATAGAAGATTCATGAAGTTTGGTTAAATTTGATGTTTGTTTGCAAATAGTGAAAAATTAAGGCCTTAGTGGCAATTTTTATAATTTAGAGGTATTTTTGTAAATACCCATTTTTTACACCTTTTGATTATGAACGTCTTCCGTAGTAGTAAAAATCATAACTTAGTATGAATTTATTTCGACCGCTACAATATTTCAAAACTTGAGAAGTTTGTAAGTTGGCCACTAACTTACACCTTAATAACTTATTTATGATTTATTGATAAATGCCACATTCATGTTATAATTGTCATTTTGTGCATAAAATTTCATGTTATATGATACATTGAGTGCGTACTTACATGACATGTGATATTTTCACCATTTTTAGCCTATTGCATATAAATGTGATTTTCACACAAAAGTTTGCTACACACACATGTCATGAACTACATTATTTCAACTTAGTATGAAAAATAACTTTTTTAATGACCCCAAAGGCTAGGATGGGGAATTATCCTAGTGGAAATCCTGTGTCCACTCTGGAGCATTTAAGAATGAAGTGGTAACCCCAGGCTTGACGAAGAACAGTCAACGAGCTTCGAATGGGTTCTTTTCAAAGAATGGCAGAGCAAAATCAAATGTTATGACACCTAAGATTGGTGGGTGTACATGTTATAATATTATGATGTTATGTTATGTTACCAATGCATTGAGAATGAGTATGCAAACAACATGAGTTATATTATGGTCACCAGCAAGCACTCACAGTGCATATGGGAAACTATGACGATACCATACATTATGATGTTACGATTAAGTATGAATTGCTAATAATGATGAAACGTTATGATATTTTTGTCAATTAAAGTGAAAAATGTTCTCCAAAAGAAAATATGCATTAAAGTTTTTTTTGAAAAATGTTAAGGAGGTTGGATGGGAGACAAATAGTGATTTTTTTTTTCTTTTTCATATCATTGCATGCATCTCATTTTTATCATTAATCATGCATAACTAATATCTGTGCAAGTTGGTTGTTTAACATACTGAGATTTCAAAGAATCTCACTATGGTAGTCCCACTACCATTCCCCCGCAATGGTATAAGTTGTGTCAGGATCGGCAAACGATGAGCAGGATAAACCATTAGCTTCAGATGGTTGAGGAGGAGATTGATATGGACAGGAGGTTGGACTTGATTTTAACTTTCGTAGCAATGGCTCTATATGCTATAGAACGGATGCGAGAGTTAGTCTGATTATGTAGATTCTATATCTCCCATGTTGTGTTGAACTCAAGTAGACCTCTTAAGTGAGGAAGTACCTATTTACGGTTTATAAATCATTGGGATGTTTAGTATGCAACTAGTACTAGGATGCATTGCACATTAACTGTTATGAACGGAGGTATGTAACTTTGTGTTGCATTTCTTGACACTACAAGTCTCCGTTCCATCTCAAGCGGAGGTTGGGGGCATCACAGTTGTGAAGTCGTGAGTAATTCTGCAACATTAGAAATGTTGGTTAATGAGTGGAGGCAAATGTTGGTCAATTTATAATCATTTCTTCAAGCAAGGAATCATTGACTATTGCCCTGAAAATTTTGGAAAAAAAATTAAAAACAAAGAGAATTTTTGAAAATGTAACAGTTATATGTTGAAGTAATAAATTAATAAATATTTATCTTAAAATTAGAGGAAAAAGGCAAAACATGTATTACCACTTTTGCAATGATGTTGCACTAGGAATCATAAGATTCATTATAAACATACCTGTTAGTCGAGATGACAAAAAAAGTCCCCTGTTAGAAAGATGTGTTAGATTTGGTATAAGCATATTATATAAAAACTAAAATAGAAACTTCTTATTTTTTAATAATACCATAGTAAGAAATGACTTTTTATCGAGAATGATTTTTTAGCTTTAGTAATTTTTTAAACTTGTTAACATTTAGCATCAACCAATCGGTTAGTAGTTTTAAAACCTGTGGAAATTTGTTTTCAGTTTTGTTTGCTTCCAACAAGATTCAGATTGGCTAAAAGTGAATCTTTTTTTCTTTTCTTTTTTTTTTTTTTAATGCAGGTGAGCAACAACATTATATGATCTTTTAAATTCATAGATTATTAATAATATATTATAAGATTATTTTTTTGTTAATGATTTAAGGGAAAATAAGTTCTACATTGAATCTCTTTTCATCTGTAAATGCCTGGTTTGGATACCAAATAGTAAAATACCTCATCTCATCTCATTTAATCATTACAACTTTTCCAAATTTCCATACAGAATTTAATAAACAATTCAACCTTTTTAAATTTCAAAGCAAAATTAACATTAAAAAATTATATTATAGCAATATTTTATTTAACTTTCAACAAAACATTTCATCTCATCTCATCTGAACTGTGTAACCAAACTTTTTTTTTTGGGGGGGGAATTGGATCATAAAAGATAAATGAAAATTGACATGCATGGAGCATTCTGGCTTTTATTTACGCTTATGTACAGTGATGAATGATGTGGTAAGATATGGTTTTTGTTGGAACAAAAGGGACTGCAAAACAAAAGTAGTGAGAGAAAGTTTGCTTCAATGCACATTACAAATGTTGCCTTCCTTAAGACAATATTCACCCCCACCAATTACAGTATGTACACGGGTTATAAGCAAATTTGCCTTCAGGATACAATGAAACCTAGAACAAATCTATTTGTCTAATTGCGTTATACACACATGGAATTAGACCCCAAATACCCTCTAATTTTGCCATTCAACCAAGAAATTAGAAATATGTTCTTTAAAAAATGAACAGATTCTAATAAGTTTTGAAGAAATGAAATATTTGAGAGAGAGAGTTTGAAATTGAATTATGAGATACAAAATTGGCAGGCCAATGGGTCTATTTATAAATAGCCAAAAGATGTGAATGAAAAGATATTACTCTTTGTTTTGCTGAAAACTATTTAGAATAGGTATGCAGCGCATTAACAACACTAAGCCACTAGGTGCCTTATGATTCATATATAGAGCCAAAATATTATAACTCTTATAAACTCTCCATATCTTCTCTCTTCCCAAAATAATTCACAACTTCCAAAATCTACCCAAAAATATTATTAATAAATATAATATATAATTAATTATTTTGAAAATATTTTCAACAGTTTTATTGTTACAATTTTTTTCCCATTGGGATCATTATAAACCACAACTCTTCCATTTTCCACCATTTCTAAGCAACCAAACAAAACCCAACACTATTGGATCTATAAATAGATTGTTAAAAATTTGATCATATCCATTTTCAGCGTAGTTATTTTGATTGATAAATCCAAGCATTCATATTCCTTTCGATGGGGCGAGTAGCTTATGTGATGTTTACAATCATATTAGATGTTTGGGCTAAAGAAGTGGAACTCTACTCAACTAATCAAGGCTATGGAGATTCTTGGCACAACTGTCACTACAAGGATATAGGCCTTTTGCAGCGATTTTTATAGTGTTGCAAAAAAGTTCGCTGCAATATGTTACTTTTTGCAACAAATTTTTTGTCCTTGCAAGTGTTTGTTGTAATAGGTGAGTCACACAGTTAAAATTTTTTTGCAGCGTTTTTTTTTTATAGAGGCGAAAGTATGCGTTGCAATAAGTATTATGTTTATTACAACGGCATACCATCGTTGCTAATGGATCGAGGCGCCTAACACATAAAGTTTTTAGATTTTCCCCCCGAAATCAGACCCACTCTGTTACCGCGTAACTCTTCTCCACTTCGACTTGCTTGCCCATTTCATACAACCTTCAATGCCCCGGTAACCACCGTGATACCCACGCCGTGAAATCTACCTCCATCGTCTAGTACGTCCCAAATCCTAGTTTCTCCTCCACTTCCTTTTCCTTCCGCGGAAGCCACGGCCAGCGTTTCCTCCCCAGACGAGCTCTGGTCCTCCTTCGTTATAATCAGAGTATTTAAATTACCGATATCTTTTTGTATCGGAAGCCAAACGGGAGGACGAGACTCTTGGGTATTTACATACCCAACTATTGAAAGTTTAACTATAAGTAAATTTTAAAAGATAGTTACTACGTCTAAGGTATTAGTACAAATTTACATATGTATTGTTAACCATGCTTATTATTGGTGATTGTCCAAGTGGATCAATAAGTCTCTAATCTTCTCTACTATATAAATCGAAGAAAGGATGATGCTATCTAACATATATGGTTATTGAAGCTAGGGCAAAGAATGGTGTTGTCCCATAATTGCAGTTGGATAGTTCACAAGCATTGTTAAGACAAATTGGGACCTAGCTTTGGATAGATAGCAGAAGGAGATAGATCGAGTGAGTTGTTCTCTGATTTTTTTCTATATACAATCTGAAGTATTGGGAGATCACAAACCTTTTCTTTTCAAACAAAAGATGGACTTTCTAGAAGGATCAATTTTTCTTCGTTCAAGAAGATTACCACTAATCTTAGCTTCATATGTTATTATTATATATTTTATAGCTGAATTCCTAGAAGGTAGGAGAAGCCACTGAATTAAAAAGTCTGAAATTATTTATTAAAAGAGTGGTTTATTTGTTTTTTGAAGAGTATTTAAGGAAACCCAATAACAATGGTTGCAAATATGAAAATCATAAATTTTCAGAAGGGTGGCTCTACACCCACTACTGATGGCTTCCACTAGTGCATTTCAACTATATATATTATTATTATTTTTTACTTTTTTTTTCACATGCATTTTTAACACTTTTAAATATTTTAAAAAAATTACAACATCATTAAAAACTAATTATTTAATCATTAAGTAAAAAAAAAATCCCTGTGGGAGCCCTTAGCAGGAAGACAAGCATTTTCCTTCTCAGATTATATCTACTATATATTTAAACGCCAATGTAGGAGAAACAATGTTTTGTTTGACACATTTTTATTCCAATTTGGCCCCTCCTTTTTTCATCATATGCCCATTTTGTCCATGATTTTTTTCTTGTTTTACCCCTAACTTTATAACCAAATTCAATGTCCTCTATTACTGCTTTTGCTTTGCCGACTATGTAATATTGTATTTATTACCTCTTTGGCCTCAGTTTTGTTGTTTGACAATTTTGCCCCTAATTTTACATTTATTTTCCCTTTTTAAGCTTGTGTTTTAATTGTGTATTTATGGTTTTGCCCATTTATTTTCACGTTTTCTTTTTCACCTCTTCCACCGAATGATTACATTTGTAAAATCATTTGTTTGTTATCAAAATACCCTTTATATTCTAGCATGTTTATCCTACATTGTATCTGCCGCTTTGTTTAAAATTTTATTTTTTGATTTTGCCCCTGCTTGTATTCCACAATATCATTCTATTACTTTTTTTCTCTGCTTTGCCGCTAGCTATTATTGTCTTTTTTTTTCTCTGCTTTGCCCTAGGTATTATTGTCTTTTTATTTCTCTGTTTTGCTGCTAACTATTATTGTCCTTTTACATTTATGATTTTATCGCTTCCGACTGAAATCTAGGAACTTCTGCCTTCTTCCCACCGCATTTAGTGTCTTTGTTTCACATTTTATTTTTTGATTTTGCCCTCGTATTCCACAATACCGTTCTATTACTTTTTTTCCTCTGCTTTGCCTCCTAGCTATTATTGTCTTTTTACATTTATGATTTTATCACTTCTAACTGAAATCTAGGAACTTCTAGCTTCTTCTCATTGCATTCCATGTTCAACCACATTCCAGTTCTCATTATCTTTTGTACTCATTTCTTTTCAATTTCGTCCCTGATATAATAAGCAAATTCAACCAGTTTTGTTTGTCCTTTTCCTTTGCCGCTTAATTGTTATTGTCTTTTTACATTTATGAAGTTATCGCTTCCTCTCACCTACTAAAACTTATTTCCAAATGTCCCTCAATGTTCCACCGCCTTCTTTCAATTTCTGGAACATCAATCCACTCACTTTTTTGTCCCCAGTGTCTTCTCCTCAAATTTTCCTCTTTCTTCTTTCTAGTGGCTTCTACTTAGACCAATATACCACCTTATCCCCTCACTTTTCCTATAAATACCCTAGTTGCCCAGCCAAGAAAAAAAAAAAAAACCCTAAATAAGTACTTTGCATGGGCAAAATCAGTGCTCTTGAGTTTTGCATCATCAACAAAAGTACCTCTAGGTTGGCTACGGCAAGAGTGTTGGCATGACTTTGTTGAGGGATCAAACTAGTTCCTTTGCTACTGAACTAGAGCCTTCCCATGCACGGGCAACCATCACACTACAAACGCAAGGCAAACCACTCCAAGGGAAGCTCAATCTCGCTCAGCCCCATCATGCCGTCAACCACCCTCGTGAGCCACCATTTAGACGTCACAACCAACATAGAAAAAATAGCATCAAACGAGCTGCCAAACCAAGAAGAAAAAAGCACTTTGCAGAGGAAAATAAAGACCTTAAGTCATGCACCCCATCAAACCAGCTATCCAACCAACTTTGCAGAGGAAAATATTTTGAAGATCAAAACCTAGGAATGACCACAACATCCTGTCACCTAAGAAAACCAAACCCAATTACCTTGCTATGCGTATGCACGCATGCGTATGTGCAAGTATGAGAGACAAAGACAGATGCATTCCTTCTTCATGTTATGTTGAACACTTTGTCATAACGAAATTAACATGCCGCTGATATTGTGTTTATTTACTGTCTACTGATATACAACACCAATGGCGTAGAGAACCCATCGCCAATGCATCCAAGGATCCCAAAAGCCATAACAACCCTACACTGTAACAAATAACAACCCTACACTGTTACCAGAAAAGATCAACTTCTGCCAAGAGATCATACCATAAAAGATCCAAAAAATAAAAAAATAAAAAGGGACCAAAGGCAAACAACCAGAAGAAATGAAAGGCAACATGGGCAAGGAAAAAAAATTTTAAAAAAAATTCACTCTGCTTGCACATAATAATGCTGATATACATAAAATCAAACTAAATTCAAACACAATGTTTAATACATGTACATCTATAACTCAGAAAACAAAAATGAATATAGATCGAAATAAGTGAACTTTTCCAAACCCACGACTTCCGCAGAGCTTCAAATCAGACCCAAAAAAATATGCTCCATATCAAGCAATGGAAATCACACAAGAAGATGCGTCTCCAACCAAAAACAATCAAACAAAAGTAAATCCAAATATAATCTATAATACATATGTAGATGTAAAAAAAAATCTTCAAGTTAGGCAAAAATAAACTCATACTGATAGAGATGAAATGAATATAGATCAAAATGAGTCAACTTTTCCCACTTACATATGTAGAAATCTTGGGTACCATCTACATTTTGTTCCCGATAGATTTGTAGAAAAAATAAAATTGCGGTAAAGAAATATGCCAGGAAATCTTAAGAAAAATATTTCCCACTTACATCTATAGAAAAAAAATATAAAGAACAAGAACAAATAAAAAAAAGGAAGAAGAAGAAGAAAAAATAAAGAAGAAAAAATTACGAACTTTTTGATTCAGATCTATAAAAATTTAACTCCTAAAGTAAAACAATTTAAAAGAAATCCCCATGTAAATTAGAAATCATAATACTTTTGGAAAATTTATACTCAAATTTGCAAGAAAAAAACCATAAAGGACAATGGAAAAATTAAAAAACAAAAAACAAAAGCACTCAGCTCTAAACAAGATCTTCTCAAATCTATGAAGATTTGTAGGAACAAAAAATAAATAGAGAACAACAACAAAATGAGGGGGGAGAAAAAAAAGAAAAAAAGAAATACAATGATATCTATTCAAATCGATAGGAAATGAACAAGATCTCTCCATTTCCCTACCGATCCATGATGGAAAAATAGTCAAAGAGAGGCAAAGAGCAACTATGAGCATGCGGACGAGAGAGAGTCATAGTTAGGAGCAATGCGCGCGCGCGCGCACACACACACACACAGAGTCCAAAGCTTAAGAAGAGGAAACGTCTGAGAGAGTGGGTTTGAGGGGGGTAGGTAGAGAGACATATATCAAAGAGTGTGAGAGATTTTTGAGATGAGAGAGTATCAAAGAGAGAGACACAGAGAAAATGAAAGCAAGGGTAGAAGATTCAGGAAGTAAAAGATATGAGCGAAGGAAAAGGGAAAAAAGATTAAAATAGGCTAGGCTGGGTGCAATTAGGGGAATATTTTTGGATTGGGTTTATAAAAAAACATTTTGACTTTTCAATCCACTCAATTTTAGATCTTATAAAACAAAAACTATAAAGTCGAAAAGCATAATAAATTTTCATAAAATTGTTTACAAAAGAAATTTTAAAGATATGATCTTCAATTTTGCACATGGTTTAATTCCACTTATGAAAATGTTTAGAAAACATATTTTAATAGTTTGCTTTATATTATTTGTTCTTATTTTCAGTGTTGTAAATATTGAATTAAAGTTTTATTTTTTAGTATAAATATGCAGTTAGTTATATATTTTGCTCTGTTTTTACTAATGGAGGAATGAAGTTGATGAGGTTGGGCTTTAGATATAAAAATTTAAATCTCAGTTTTAATTTTTTGGGCTTTATATGTGGAAAATTAAATTGTCTATAAAATTATATTAAAAAAATAAAAACTCTAACAAATAAATTTTATTGTTTTGTCAATAGTTTATTTCTTTTACTTTATAGTTTAATGACTGATCCACTATTAGTAGCAATATTTAAGAAGTTCAAAAATTTTTAACGTATTCCAATTCTTTCAAATTGTTTTCCTGGTCCTAAAAGATGAAAGTTTATATTATAGTTATATGATTAAATTATTTATTTCTTAATAATGTATTTCATAAATGTAAGATTAACACATTATCTTTTTTATTTTTTTGGCAAGTAATAAATATACAACGTATACAAAAGAGGTGGGTTGGGCTGGGAAAGGTTTTGGGCTGGGTCTAAAAGAAATATTTAGATTTTTGTATCCACCCCATTTTATCCCTTATTAAAATAAATTTTAAAATTTTAGTTGAAAAACAGAATAAGCATAAAAACATAGAGAAAGAAAGACCAAAGTTTACAGAAACATAACATCTAAAAGGCTCGGTTTGAGGGGAGAAGATAGAGACAGAAAGAGCAAAGAATGAAGAAGTTGAAAGGGATTTTCGAGATGAGAGAGTATCAGATACAGGGAGAGAGAAGCAGAGAATGGAGAATATCAGACAAATTCAATCCGTGTTAAATGTTATTACAAAAAAATTTGAAAATCTTAACTCCAAAATTATAATAAATTTTAATAACGTTAATAACGTTAAAATTTTAAATCCTGTCGGAAATAATAACATAACTGTTTAAAACATTTTCTTTAAAAATTTTTATGCTTGTAACATTTATAAATATATTTGTGGAAATCTTTGTATTATAGTTATGAATACTTTACAGATAATATATGTCATATTATGTGTTGTAAGCAGGTAACATGACAAAATTGGTTAACTAGGCAAACGCGCACGTTGCCCTTATTAGTGTTAAAGAAATCTTGGCTACACACAACATTACAATGAATCAGAGACAGGTTATTCTACAATGAATTGCAATTCAATTATTTGAGGCTTTTCGTAATTATACACTAACTATTGGGTTCATTCGTATACGAGTTGGTCCAATATATCTTTTGAGTTCTTTTCGAGTAGTTGGTCCAGGTAGGCATGCATACAACCAAAATAGGGAAAAGTGTCTAAAAAGGGATATTTGTTTGTTATGCTTAATTTTTTGTTTTCGTTAAAAAAATTTTATTTATGAGTCTGTGTAAATTAGGACACATGACTTCACAATATTGCTGATCCAATAATATTTAATTTATAAGAAAAATTTATAAGTTTAAATATTGCAAATCAGAATCTAAAGGAAAGAGTTATAAGGAAAATTATTTGTAACTTTATTCTTTATAATTTGAAATTTATTCATACTCATTATCTCTAATCACTAACCCCAAAGCACAACATTAACCTGGCCGATTATTTATATTACAACATGACCAAGAACACTTCTACTGACAAAGCATACAATACAATACAATACAATACCACCTTAGTAACTAGAGAGAAACTAATAATCAATTACATATATCTAATAAAACATCAAAATATTATTAAAATTGAAAGAGCTTTCTAATTGGTTTAGAGCTGAATGTTTGAGTCATAAGCATCCCCAGCATTCCACGAAGCAGGTAGATTATTTTCGGATTCCACCCATTTGTTGCCACCCACTTGAAACCTTACTTTTATTGGACCACTTGGTACTGAATTAGACATGTCCCACACTGCCCCAAAGGATTTACGCATGCCCCTCCACTGTTTGCAATCCTCCTGCAAGCACCATCAAATGAACAAAGAGGCCATCCCATCCATCAGTTTATAACATTGATCATCGTTTCATTTGTTCAATACACATCTTTTAATAAGAACTTATTGTGCAAATTTAGAGCGTGCAAGTTGCAATATAAAATCTTTAATAAAGAAGTAAAAGTCAATAAAAAATTTCCTTTTTTTTTTTGGCTTGCTCCAAACTCTCAAAGTCTTGGAGTTTCATAAATTCATATAGCATTACTCGAAGAATTATATGAATATACCTGACACAATTGGACAGCTGTGATGTCATTTATACCGGCTGCATATATGACCGCTATAGCTAGATAATTAGGATATTTGCTTTGCTCATGGACTTTGAACATAAGGTTGTGACCAGGGTAGCGGCACGAGATCCTCTGGTATTCTATGTCAATCGCGCCGCGACTAAACAACTCCTTGGCCCCTTCGGAACCACGGCGTGCCAATCTTGCAAAGGCTCGGGTGCTGAGTATGAAGTCAGTATTGTCACCTCCACCTTGGTCAGTCACCACCACATCCACTCCACGCTCACTGCAATATTGTGATGATGTGCACTTAACCTGAAGAGTCATCATCAACAAAACCACTAATCAGACATGCTCTATTATTATTATTATTATTATTGAGACCTAGTAAAGAAAATTATATAGGTTAATTTTTCATTAGCGCTATCTAACACAATCATTGTCCTTGAGCTTCATATGATAGGAATAGTGTTTCGAGTTAAAGCAAGCTCAAAGAGGTTGGGGTAGACCATGCAAGCTAGTGTGTTATTATTTATTCACAACACCTATCCACTTAATTATTCATGCAATAGTACCATGCATTATATGATTTATAATTTTAGTGAGTACGTAAAATATTACATATTATGGGGCCCATTATATTTATTAAAAAGTCAAAATATTAATATTGTCTTTGATAAGTTGACGTGGCAAGCTTCTACATCAGTAGTGTATTTGATGAGTCCAAAAATAGGTTTGTAATTTTACCCGATAGCATGCACCACAACCAGCTCCATTCCTATACAGCTTAGACACTCCAGTCACGCTGCCATCATTGACAGTTTTTCCGAATTCTCCAAACCCACAAGCTCCACCTATATGATCACCATTTCATGAGCTCAACTGTACATAGATGATATATATATAAACCGAATAATTTTTACACATTGCTAATAATTGGTATTAATTAATTAGTATTTGGTAGAGAAAGAAAGTTGTTCAAAATAGTTGAGCAAATAATTCTTTCAGCATGCATGCACATAATAACTTGTAATGCATGGTTATGAATAACTCCAAATTGGTAGCCAAATAATATCTAAAAGTGTATCGCATACGTACTTGAAGTCGCATGGCTATTATGACTACCGTAGTAGGTTGCTCTTGATGAGTAAGTAGAAATGTCGTGAGAGGTGCATAGAGCAGGCAAGAGCAGTACCATACAAATCACACAAAGAATACCAACTTGGTTTTCAAGTACTGCAAGCCCCATACCTTAATGGCAAGGTTTCTTGATAAAGGGTAAGATAATGGAAGAAAGAGACCAAAACCAAAGCTCTAATTAAGAAGCCTGCAGACTGAGTTGAGAAGAAAATGGATGAGGAGGCTAATTAGAACTGGGATGCAAAGAAATCGAAGTCTAGCATTTATAGGATTTGAGGGGCGACCAGGAAAGGTCATGTGTTGAAGCGAGAGAGGCACCTTTTTCTCCCACTTAGGGAGGAAGGGAATTATATTTAGAATTATATTTATATTATTAATGCCAATTGTATGTAGTGGGTGCTAATTAAACAATATATATATATTGTCCACTACACTTTGCATAATCCACTACACAGGATATTTTTCCTAATAACTCCCAAAAGATATTTGTTTTGACCATTGCGATATTTTTTTTGACCATTGTAAATACTTCTTTAAGTTTTAATTAGTGTATACATGTGCATTTTGACGTCAATGAAGTTTTTATTAATACTTTTCACTTTAAATTAAATAATAGAACTTTAATAAAACATGTTGGTCTATATTTTTTTTCGTGTACAAAACTTTCTTATTTAATAAAATAGCAAGAAAAGAAGAAAAAAAATGGTAGTTTTTACTTTTTACTGTCCTTTTTTTCATTGGGATGCACTTCTTGAGGTGATACTTAAATTTCAAGTCACCCTTTCGGAATCTAAATTATAATTTTTTTAATTCTTTTTCATAAATTTATTTAATTAGTAAGTAAATAATAAATAAATAGAAAAAAGATATCAAGAGAGGTTATTGAAATCTGTTATAAGATTCCAAATATTTCTTATTGAATAATACTACATACAATCACTTTTACGTATTATCTGTATATTTTACTGATTTGATTGATTGGATCAATTTCTTTTAATACATAATTAATTACATCTATAAAATGTGTAAAAGACTAAACAAAAAAAACTAGATATAAAATTTTTATTTATTATTTAAATAACCCACTAGCTAGACTAGCCACCTCATCTCTGTTAATAGCATAGACGGGCAACGTTTCTAACGAAAATATTTGGATTGGTTTAAAAAGTCAGAAGCGCCATCATCTTCATCCTCTTGGACACATCGCACCAATAAGCGCGTGACTTATCTTTTTGGTGTCAAGATTTGGATTGATATGAATGGAGTTTGCGGTTTTAGTACTCTTACCCGAAACTAAAGGTTGGTTTGAAAATACTTCTTATTCTAAAATTCTTATATTGTTATAAAACTAATGAAAAGAGAGAGAGTAAAAGAGAGAGATCTTGAATATGAGAGAAATATTTAGAGAACTTTGTTTTCTCTTATTTCTTGGTGCCTTACACAAATGAGGACTCCCTCTATTTATAGGGATCTCTTGGTACAAAGAATGGTTATAATTGTTACACTTGTCATCAATCCAATGGTAAAGAGTACAAAGGAGGTTAGGTGTACCTAAAATTATCATTGGGGGGTAAGTGTACCTAAAATCACCATTGGAGGGTAAGTGTACCTAAAATCACCATTGATGGCTAAATGTGGTCATACAATACAATTTGAACTTGGTTTATAACACTCCCCCTTTGGATGACCACATATAAAGAATATGCCTCGTTAAAACCTTGTCATGGAAAAACCCAGTGGGAAAAAAAACAAAGACGAAGGAAAAAGAGTACAATATTCTGTATATCGCCAAGTGCTTTAAGATTGCCTCATTAAAACCTTGCAAAGGAAAACCCAGTGGGATAAAACCTTAGCGAAGGAAAAAGAGTACAATCAGCACAAGTCTTCAAGACTTTACTCCCCCTGAAAAGTGCATGATAATATGTCTTCAATTCTCCGCATTCCAATGTTCTGCACAAGCTTCTTAAATGTTGCAGTTGGTAATGCTTTAGTGAATAAATCTGCCAGATTATTACTTGACCGTATCTTCTTGACATCAATTTCAACTTTCTTCTCATGAATTGCAATGATCTTCTTGTGTGGATCTGATAGATAACTCGCATCTGTATATCCATCTAATTGTGGACTTGATCCAAATAATCACATATTCAGGGCTTCAATTGAACTGGAGATAAGGTACTTCAGGACCAAGAATTTCTCCATCGTCTTCAGGACGAAATGGATTTTTCTGCTCATCAAATTATCGAGCAACCATTGGAGTACTCAGGACTTTATAGTGAAATTCACCATATTGATCCAAGATCATTGAATTCACTACTCTTCTGGAGTTGTGCTCTTCTGGAGTTGTACTCTTCTGGAGTTCTTGTAAATAACATAATTACTAGAGGAGTTATCAAAATTAAGCCGCAAACCTCTATATTCAAAAACGGTGGCCATCTTTTTAGGCCAGACAAGCATCGCGGGATTTTACAGTTCTTATGTACCTGTCAGGCGCCGAAAGGCTATAATGCTACATCTGCTATCAGGCGCCGCAGGGCTATGATGCTACGCCTCGTCTCTTGTAGAGAGATGCTTCACGAGGGATGCCGTGAATCAATAGAGGTGCTTAGTTTTTCTCTATAAAAGAGATGTTCAGATCATCTTCATTCGCATCTCATCTTCTTCACTTTTCTGTAATCATACTGCATTCTTACTCTGCAATTTCTTTCTGCATTTTTATTCTGCAATCTCTTTCTGCATTCTTTTTCTGCAATGGCTCAGCAATCTTCTCATGGCCAATATATAAGGTATTATGCACCTAGCTCATCAGCTGTTCCTGCTTCTACCACAGGTGCTAATCTGACTAATAAGTCAGATGTTGAAGCTATCTATGAGCTTGTAAATCTCGGTGCCCATTACTCTTCAACTATTTATGCATTTTCTCAGCGACTACAATCCAAACCTTATGATTTGGACAAACTCCATGAGAAAATTTTTATCCTTCAGCGACTTCTTCAGGAGTCTAACGTGAAGATAGAATCAATAAAGCAAGAGAATAGGAAATTAAAATCTCTGCTTAAATCTTCTTTTAGATTGCCTACTCCTTTAGACAGAGATGCCATGCAGATTCTTGAAGAACAAGAGCGTTTAAAGAATGAGGCGAAATGTCTCAAATTTCTGTAATTTTTGCTTCAAGATAATAAAATTTCACAAATATTCATATTTGTGTATCTATCTTCTGGTAGATATTCTGGATGCTTTATTTTATTTCTCATGCACATTTATCTCCCCCTTGAAACCGAAAGGGTTTTATATTTCAAATATGTGCAGTTCTTCTGAACTCTTCAGGAGTTTCAAGAAGATTTAAATCATCAACCGCAATAATAACAAATCCGGAATCTCTTAATAAAAACACATGGGTATATTGGATTACTTTCAAATCTTTCTTTCAATAAATATTCACTAATGCATTTATACCACATGTATCCGGATTGTTTTCTGGATGTAACCAGATAACAAGCTTAAAGCATTTTTATATCCTTCAGGGATTTTCATATATATTTCTGGATGTATTCAGATTAGAAGCTTCAGGCATTCTATATCCTTCAGGGATTTTCATATATATGCATTGGTCTAATGACCCATATCAATATGCAGTGACCACATCCATTAACTGCATATCCAATATTTTTGTAACTACCAAATTAGTCAAAAATCTGAATGTGATTGCATCCATAACAGGAGATTATTTTTCCTCATAATCAATCCCTGATTTCTGCAGTTTTCATGAGCTCTTCTGGAGCCTCATAATCAATCCCTGATTTCTATAGTTTTTATGAGCTCTTCTGGAGTCTCATAATCAATTCTTGCTTTCTGCAGTTTTCATGAGCTCTTCTGGAGCCTCAATGACATTTAAATTATCTATATAAACTGCAATAAAATATAATATAAATACTGAAAATATATGAAAATAGTATGTTCCACATACGCTTAGCTTGCATTAGCTTATCTAAAATCACCATTGATGGCTAAATGTGGTCATACAATACAATTTGAACTTGGTTTATAACATATATCATTTTATCTTATTTTTTATTTAAATATAATTTAAATATAAATATTTTTAGATTAATTATTATAATTTTTTCAAACTTTTATACAAAAAATAAAAAATAATTCAATTTTTTCAAATCTTTATATAAAAATAATCTTATAAAATTATATTCTAATAATATTTTAATTTTTAATATGTTTTATTCTATATTTTCTCTCTCATTTTTTAAATTTTAAAAAATATTTAGTTCAAACTATCTCATTATTATTTACAAACTATCTTACTATTATTTATAAAACTTTCATCTCATTTTATTTTTTAAATGAGTCATAGTCAACGTTTAGATAATCCGTAAATAATACTAATAAAGTCATAAAATATATATATATTTAACAATAATAAATAATAAATAAATAATAATATTAAAATAATAAATAATAATGAACTAATCTCCACCGTCCAACTCCACCAAAATTAAAAAGAGGTCCTTTTTTATGCATTTGCGATGGCACACCGCACGTGGAGGATAAATACCTATTGTATACAATGTATTGGAAAGATACAGAATTCCAGATTTATGCTCACAATTGGGGTAGGTGAGTCTCGATCTTAAACATCCATTTGAAAGTTCTTCAAACACTAATCTGGAAATACCACAGAGAAAGAAGAATCCTCTTCCCGTCTAAAATTTGGTCAATTTCAATTTCAATCACACTTACTCGAATAATATATTTCATTTCGGGTGACTTCATATTGTATAACTTATTAACGATAAATACTCTAACTATAAATAGATTAAACAAAAATAATTACACAAATTGAAATATATTATTTTTATTATAAAGTAAACTTAACAAATTAGATGAAGTCAAGTCAGTTTATGAAATTATTTTGTTCAATTCCTTTGTACATGTAGCAGTAGTACTTCTTAAATAGTGTCATATCAACAAATGTAACTAATGACGGAGAAAATGTGCTTCGTGGCAAAAGAAGCACAATGAAATATGTGTGTGTTTAAATAGAAGGCCAAAAATGATAAATTATATATTAGTTAAGTAGATCAGTTTCACTGCTAAGTAGTCGGTCTAATTTTCTAGTAATAACAACCCTTCACTTAGAAGTTACCACCTCAACAATGACATTAAACTCACACTACACTCGTGTGCATGGGATAGCAATTATTTTCCTTGAGAATGATTGATTTCTCTTGGACGAACATGTGCTTCCATGCGGCTTCCAAAACCAATGCCGAGCAGACCTCCATCGCCAATATCCACCACCACCAGTCCGCCGAGTATTCGTCGTCCTCCTTGGCCAATTTCTTCCAATTTCACCACACGAGTGAGTCGCCCACTATGCTTCATTGCCATTGGTTCGTCGCCCACCACAGTACGTCACCAACTATCGGTTGTTCATAGCTGACTCCAGTGGCCTTGGTGTTGCTTAGGCGTTTCTCCTCTTTTACATTATATGCCAAGACGCTATGGGGCTTTGCTTTTTTTCTTCCTTTATCTTAAGTATTTTCTACTTTGGCTTCTTTGTGTGTGGAGTACAGAATCTTCAGATACAAGATATGGCACAACACATAAACTATGGTTTCATGATCGACATTCTCCAAAAGAGGTTTATCAAATCATTGTACGTAGAAAAATCCTATTCTGCAAAATTTATAATTTCTCTCCCTGTAATGACTAAACAATTATGAGAGTGGATCTTTAACTAAAACCCCTTGGAATGGTGAATTGATGTTACTGCAATTCTTTCTTGTTGTTTGTGGCTATTCTAAATCATCTTCAGGTGGCCCAAAGGTGTTCGACAAAATGTTTGAAAGAGAGGTTTTATGTCCATGGCCAAAGATTTCATGATCTTTGGCACACCACTAAAAGGCATCTTCTGAACATGCCCCGAAACCAATGTCCCACTTTAGAAACCTCATTTGTAAAATAATTATAAAAAATTAGTTGTTTGCTTCTCATTTTTCAAGCAATAGTAATATATACTACTAGCTTTATTATACTCAATTGCAATAATTGATGCAGTTTAAATGGTGTCACGAGTTAACCACTTAAAAAGTTATTAAAAACGTAATACATAAGTCGACCCATGAAAATGGTAAAAGTCAATATGGAAGACAATATTTTTTGTAGTTTAAAATTATGTACAGTTTTAGCAATCAAGTTGCTTTTAGTTTTGTATACATGACTAATGACTCATGCATAAGCACATGATATAGACAGTGCTTGGGTAGAGACCCATCCATGGTCCCATTTATCCCATTCCCCAAACCATGGAGGGTATTGAGGAAGGAAGAATTACTATATATATTGCGTTTCTTTCTTATTCAATCAAACATGATCCTTACCATATATATGAGTAGTGGAGTAGTAGTACTACATAAAAACTCCTGAAATTATTAAGTTCATCATGTGCATGCATCACTGATTACCTAAAGCCATTATGGACTTATCCACCTAAAGCCATACCTAAAGTCTGAAACTAACTAACAAAATTTGTTGGAATAAAATAGGACTGCCTAATAAAATTTATTGGAATAAAATAGGATTGTATCTAATTTATTGAAACTAACTAAAGTCTTAGAATCCACCTAAAGCCAAACCTAAAGTCTGAAGCTAACTAACAAAATTTGTTGGAATAAAATAGTATTGTATCTAATTATGTGGCGTTGAGTGCATAATTTAAATAAAGAATTCACAGCCATTGATTTTTGTCTATGATTTTTGGTTATTTTCCAAAACCAATGAATTTATAATCGTGTGGTTTTGTATGGAATGAACCAATTTATAATCTTGATAGTGATGAACTTGAGGCTGAAAGTGCAGACATTTAATATGATGTGAATGTCGAAGATGGGCTCAATATCGAAGATGGAGTGAATGTGATTTCCTCTTCAAATAGTGGTCCATTTGAGTCATTCATTGATGTGGTATTTGAGGAGGTTGAATACGCCCAAGCATTTTACAAGGCATATAAAAAGCGAAAAGGATTCGCAATCTAGACGAATCATACTCGATTGTTGAAAGATGATAAAATTCGTTGTGCAGTAGACTATGTTTGCACAAGGGAAGGATTTCGGCAGGTAAGTCAGAAAGACACAGATTGAATACTCACTGAACTCGTTGAGACAAAGATTGGATGTAAACCAATAACGGGAATAAAGAAAGATGGTGAAAAGTGGATAGTCAACAGGTTTGTAGTTGGATATAACCATATTCTATTTACATCGAGAAGTACTAGTTTCTTTCGTGGACATACAGGAGTTACTAAAGTCCAAAAAAAACTTAATATGACTTTGAATGAGTCTAATGTACCGACAAGGAAGATAGTGTTGGTGTTGAGTAAAGAATCAGGTAGTGACTTTAATGTCGGTTGTATTGGCAAGGATGTACAAAATTACGTGGGAAGCAAAAGGAGAAAAGTATTTGAAGAGGGGATGAACCAAGGTTATATTCCTATTTTCTTGATTGACAACTCAAAGAACTTGGGTTTGTATTCTCCATGCAAATTGATAAGGATGGGTGCATGGGACGTTGCTTTTGGGCTGATGCGCGATCAAGAGCTACATACCAATATTTTGTTTTTGGGCTGATGCGCGATCAAGAGCTACATACTAATATTTTGGGGATGTTACATTTGATGCCACTTACTTGACTAATATTTATAAGATGTCATTTGTGTCATTTTCTGGAGTTAATCATCATCATTAGACCATAATGTTTGGTTGTGCTTTGTTAGTTAATGAAACGGTGGAATCATATACATGGTTTTGAGAACATAGTTATAAGAGGCAATGCTTAGGCGTGCTCCTTCAACAATAATTACCGATGATGACAAGGCGATGGCTAAGGCAATTGTAGAGGTACTCCCGAATACAACACATAGGTTGTGCTTATCGCAGATCTTACAAAAGTTTTCCGAACACTTGGCTCATGTATACAACAAATTTCTGGGCTTTCACAAAGATTTTCATCATTGCATCTATGAGACAATTACTACTAATAAGTTTGAGCAAGAACGGGCTTTGATTGTGGTGAAGTATGAGTTAGGAGAAAATACTTGGCTGCAAAATTTTTATAGCTGACGGGATAAGTGGGTACCGGCCTACTTGATTCGACATTTTGTGCCAATATGTCAACAACTCATATGAGTGAAAGCATAAACAAAATTTTCAAAGATTATGTTCATTCAAGCACTATGGTTAGTGACTTTGTGCATCAGTATGAAAAAGCTACAGATACACATTACTTTAAAGAGAGAGAGGAGGATGTGCAGACAAAATCTAAGAGGACGATAATGGAGACACCTTTTAAAATTGAAGAGGAGGTGGCAATAGTTTATACAAGAAAGTCTTTCATGATCTTCCAAGATGAGCTGTTCAATAGTCTTCAGTACCAAGCAAGAAAATTGTATGTGATTGGTGAGGTCAAGACAAATGGAGTGATAGCTCATGGTAAAGAAACACCTCTGTACCATGTGACATTGGAGTGTGATGAAGTACATGCTACATGTACATGCCATATGTGGGAGTTTATGGGGACTCTTTGTAGGCATATCTTGTGTGTTTTTGGCAAGAAGGCAAAGTTAAATAGATTGCCACAGCATTATGTTCTACACAGGTGGACTATTAATGCTAAGAATTGACCCATTCCCCATATACCATGTTTTGATGACCAAGTGAGGCAAGGACCAGATGATCCTACGATAAGAAAAAGCAAGTCAATGATATAACTTTATGACATTGTCGAATTTGCATCACAGTCAATAGAAAAACACAATCAATTCACAATTGCATTGGAAAAGGTTCATAAAGAGTTGCTTGCAATCAAAGAGCATGTAGAATGTTCCCAAATGGTGCCCACCAATGATGATTAAATATTAAGAAGTCAAGTTGTATCAAACTTTTCACAAACGGTGCAGGATCCTCCACGGGTTCCCATGAAAGGGTGCCCAAAATCTTTAAGATTAAAAAATCCAAAGTAAACACAAAACAACAAAGAAATGATGTTGTAGCATTTGCAAGAGTGAGGGACATGATAAAAATAATTGTCCTTCAGTGATGTAGAATAGTTTTGTAGTTATTTGTATTTTATTGGTTTTTAATTAAAGAAGCTAATAAAGTTTGTTGTTATTTATGTAGGGATTTTGGGCCAACAACTGACAACATATCAGAACATTTGGATTCATGGTGCTAATTTTCTTATATCTTGTATGTGATTTATTCCCTCTTCTCTTTAGCTAAATTAAATTGGTGGGTCTAAATCATCTATAAT